>JARHVA010009063.1:0-374853 GCA_037957365.1 Torreya grandis | reverse complement strand
TTTGGTATGGCTAAGTGGCTCATGATTTTAGCTAAGTTTGACCTTGAATTTCTCTAATAGAATTCAATTAAAGGACAAGTCATTGCCAACCAATTGGTCAAAGCACCTTTAGCAGACAATTAACCTTCTCTTCTTGAGTTTCTTTTTGAATCCATCATGACCCTTTCTTGAGTATATTTTACCTATCAAGTGACCATGTTATTCAATGGATCGAAGTGTAAATATGGTGTGGGATTTGGCATCATCCTTATCCCTCTTAATGATGAACATCTTCTTCTATCCTTAAAGCTAGATTTTGAATGTACCAATAATATGGCTAAGTACAAAGCCCTAGTGATAGGTCTCTAGACTATTATAGCCTTGGGAGTCAAAACAATCAACATATTTGGTGACTCCCAACTCATGGTCAATAAAATCAATGGTTCTTATAGGTGTATGAATGATGTTTTACATTATTGTAAACAACTAGTAGAAGTTATTAACATCATTTGATCACTACCTTCTCTAAGACACTCCATGATCTATGAACAAATTTATCGATATAATGGATTCTCTCACTTCTTAAATCCCATTTTCACCCTTTGACTCTAATCTATTTGTCTTTATCCATCATCTTGTTGATCCTTCTTACATCAAATTCGACTCTTCTACCATCTTTAACATGGAGGAGACCCAACCTGACCTTTGGTACCAGTAGACCTTTGACTATCTCAACCTTACCATCATCCCTTCAAACATTTTTAGGAATGCTTGAAGAGCATTAATTTAGATCACTTCACATTATACCATACTGGGGGGAATTATTTATAAACATGGCTTTGATGTTCTCCTCTTTTGTTGCCTATGCAGTCATGAAGCCTCTCATGCTATCAAATAAATTCATGATGGAATTTATAGAGGACACTTTAGTGGTCTAGCCATCAATAAACTCATCCTTTGACTTGGATACTATTGGCCCACTCTTAACCAAGATGGTTGTGATTATGTGAAAAATTGTGTTAAATGTCAGCAACACACCAATTTACATCCTGCACCTAATCATATTCTCTAAGTATCCAAGGATCTCTAGCCCTTCTCATAATGGGGTTTAGATCTTATTAGTGAAATTAACTCCCATTATTCACAAAGACATCATTATATCATCATAGAAATAGAATATTTCACCAAATGGGTAGAGGTTATTCCTCTCATCTCAACTATAGTCAAAAATATTATTGACTTTATCAACCATCACATTATCTATTTGTTTGGTGTTCCTCATAAAATCATCACCAATAATGGAAAATATTTCAAAAAAAAAAACAAGTCTAAGGCCTTTGTGATAAATTACATATCAAGTTAAGTTTATCATCACCTTATCATCCACAAGTAAATAGATAGGCCAAATATTATATCTAAACTCTCAATAACATGCTCACTAAAATGGTTAATGCATCTAGTTGTGATTAGTATTTACACATCCCCTTCACCTTATATACGTATCGTACTAGAATTTTAACCCCTACAGGTTCTACCCCTTTTTCTCTTGTGTTTTGAGTTGAGGCTATCTTGCCTCTCAAAATCCAAATTCCCTCTATTCACATATCCCTACAATATCTCATTTTAGAGAGTGATTATTGTCAAGAACATTTAGCCCAACTTGAACTACTTGACAAGCATCATTTGGTCATGTTTTCCCATATTTATGTTTATCAAGAAAAAAACAAATGCGCTTATAATAAAGACCTCAAAGTATAATATTTCAATATCAAAGACCTTATCCTAAAGGAAAATCAACATGTCACCAATATGGTAAAAAGCAAGTAGGGCAAGTTTGCTTTCAATTAGCTTGAGCCTTATATCATAATACATAAGTATGGATCAAGAGCTTAGCAGTTGTCCTCTCTTGAAGGGAAGCCATAGCCTAATCCCCTTAATGCTTCGCATCTACATCCTTTCTTTTGTTAAATAGGATTAAACCCACCTTTTTTCTAAATTAAGCTCATCCCTTATTTTCATTCTACCTTCATTTCCTTATTTTAAGGACAACCGATTAAAGTTGAATCATGTGATTATCCATCACAACCTTAACCTAATATTGAACATGGGTATCATGGCTCTACCCATGGCATGGTTCTCATGGTACTTTCCATCCCTTTTATAGGGTGATTTCCCATGTTCATTATTACTTAAACCTCTTTTCCCATTGTCAACCTTCTTTTGTTCTAGTTTTGCCTTCATAAAGGTGAACCTTTTGAGCCTATATAAGCAAATACATGTCAAATAAAAAAAATAGATTCAATCAAAAAATTTCAAAAATAAAAATACTCATATGGGTCATTCCAAGCATTCATATACTACTCCCTTAAAGGATAGCTACCAAAACATATCAAAAATTGCTTAATACAAGGTAGATTGCTCCATTGAAGGATAACTATCCAAAAGCCTTAAACAAAGCACACAAACTTAGACCACTCCCTTGAAGGATGGCTGAGTAAAGAATTTGTCAAAGCATAAAAATTTATTCAAAGCTTCCCACATCGACAACATCCCATGTCCCTCCAAGCAATAAAAAAATATTGAAAGACCCATTATGAAAAATAAAAAAAGCATAATAATTTTGGAAGCCACAATTAGTTTTCATAAGTAGACTTCCCACATTGATCAACCTACACTTTATATGACATGGAATTGTTTATAATAGCTTTTTATTAACCTGATGATGAGGTATGCTAGTCTCACAAGAAGGTTCCATTTTCATCCATATCCCCTTTATGCACTCTATAAATAGGATATTTTGAGCTTAATTGACATTATGTGGTCAAGACACCTTTTTAACCAACTAATAGATTCTAATGCAAATCATTTAAAGGACTTATGTTCATAAGCCAATCATACTTTTATTTTTTTTAGTCCTTTCCAAAGAAGAAACATCATGCCTTCTTATTCTCTCATATCTAGTTGTTGATACATCTCTTGATTATCCTATCTCTCTCACATTTAGTTTTGTAATCTAACTTACTTTATGTTTTTTAGAGATTCAACCACCTTCATCTAATCATAGGTATTTCATTAAAAACATTTCAAAACTAATTATGTCTTGTGCCTTGTTTACGTGTTTTTTATCATGAAAACATATTTACAATAATAGCCGACCATAATAACATAAAATAATCACAACATTACCTTTTATCACATCATATGTCCATAAATCATCACATGAAATCTACCTCAACATGTCTCTACTCAAAATAACATCATAATCATCTCATCTAAACAACCAACAATACTAACTAATCATGAAATGTTTATCACTGTTTAGTCCTACATAAAACACATATGTTATCCATCACATGCCTATCTAGGTAAGGAAGAAAATATTCATCCACATGTCCAAAAAAACATCTCATAATAACAACCATCATCATATCATAACATCACACACATCACATCACCTAATCATAACATCATAATAAACCTACCATCTATCACATCCATAACACTATGATCCATTAACCCATAACCCTATCATGAACATAAATTACATCATAGTCATCCATAACCATAACAATAATCATAAACATCATAGTCATGTCCAACACAACATAAAAATTATCATATCAACAACAATATCCATTAATGTCAAACATCATCATGAGCATGAATTAAATAACCACATCATCACATGCCTAACTAGGTGAGTAAACATAAACCATAACATGTTAATCATAAACAACATCATATTTCTATACATCAATGCATACCATAAACCATGATCACATATATATACCATAAGCTCATAAATCAAAATAATGATCATATATACAATAATGTACATATCTCTCATAAATGTATATAAATTTCACTATATCAGTTCATAGGATGGTATCGAAATCATATGATATATAAAAAATATAATGTTTAATAATAGTCTAAGCTTCTGGAGAACCATTGCCTCCTAGAGCTTACCCTCCCAAACTTGCCTATCCACCTATAGATGCAACCCACTATCCTAGCATCACAGTGATGGCCCCTCTAGTGATCTTGACTCTCTACTCTCCCCATTTAGGCTCATTTGGTAGACATCTAAAAATTGAGGCCTCATAGTACTAGAGCTCCTTGACTATCACTACATATCTTGCCATCAATAAATTCCCTAGTGGTCGCATAGCTGTTGGTACTCCTCCTACCTTCTTAAGAGAATCTCTCTCCTAGGTAACCATAAATAGCTGAGCCCTAGCCTAATCACTCTCCCCAATTAGTGTGGCTACCTAGCCCTATGCCATGTCCCTCTCCTAGGTAACTGATGTTAGTGATGTCTATGCAATGACTAGTGCCACTCATGCTTGGTTCATCTTAATGATAAGTGCCTATCTATCTCAACCACCCCCATCCACCTGATCTCCACCCACCTCTATATCCACATCCATGTCCTATGGGACCTCATCACCTCCAAAAGTATTTGCATCATAACCACATAGGGTACCCACCAATAACACTTGAATCACTAATTTTGACCCTCACAAGTAGCTCCTTGTGATCAATAAATATGTCTTAAAGCTCTGGTGCAAGTAATAGGAACTCGACATCCTCCCTCCTATATCTAGGGAACTCCTTGGGAATATTTTTTACCAATTCAAAATACCTCCTCACCCTATCAAAGGGGATAAGATCATCCTCCTTGGTCTCACCTCCTAAACACCCAACTATAGCTCTATAATGATAGCATATATCTTGCATACCCCACCCACATTGGGAATCCAACATATGGGTGCCAAATCACATCTCCCATAACTATTTCCTCTATCTTGTCTCTATACCAATCCAAGCCCTAGGCTCCTCTCCCTAGTTTGATGAGTGTGTAATCACCTATCTATTGCATGTAATCAACCTTGAAGTCCATATGAACAAAACCATGCCATGGTAGTCCCTCAGTTCTTAATAACTTGATGTGCTCATAATCTCAACAATGTAACACAAAACCAATGTTGATCTCATATCTCCTATGGGCATGATATCCCCATAACTCCTAATAAATTTGAACTAATAGAATAGGTTCCCACTCAAGCACCATGTGATGGAGCCACATCTCCACAAGAACCCCCATCAATAAGTATGGAAATCTCCCACTGCTAAAATTAGGTAAAACACAATATGTTCAATAAGTATGGAAATCTCCCACCGCTAAAATTAGGTAAAACATAATATGTGATAAATATCATCATCATCATAATTAGCCATCTAATATCCCTATCCAACTGATATAGGGGTGTGTAACATAAACATCTAGAATGCCATCTTGAAAGTATAAATTCCTCTCTATATAGGTGATCCATTTGCTCATCTCTTTCATCACTAATGATATGGTATATCAACTCACCCCATATAGGTAGCCATAATATTTGGTGGATGTCCTCTAGTAAAATGGTAATCTCACTTGTTAAAATTAATAATGTGTTAGTGGTTGGATCCCATCTCTTGATGAGTGACACTAACATCATTGCATCCTGAGGTACGTGATGGTAATACCTCATGCATCTTAGATCCACCATGGTCATATGATCCTATTCCACATTTGTCATCCCTCAATGTACCTCATTAAGGATTTTGGGTACTCGATCACACATATGTATTTTATCCCTCACCTATAAGGTCATACTACTACCTTAGTTGACCTAGTTCATCAAACATCACCTATGAACTACTACATATTACCACTATCTCCAAACTTACCTATTCACCTCTTCTACTAAACTATACCAAAGACTTACCTTAGACTCTACCTATCCTAACTTATATATCCACCACTTACCCTTAACCCTTTCTTAAAAACAAAACACCCCTATATTATTCTTTGTACCCTTAACCTACACAACATTTCAACCTAAGCAACCCCCAACCCCTTTTCTTACATAATTTTCACTTTACCCTATCGATTGATCATTGATCATTGAATGTCAAATTATGGTAATACCTTATGGGACTATTATTGATAAAACATCTACCATTGATGGTTAGTCATTTGACCATCAATAATCCTCCCATTAGCCATTTGATGGCCATCTATTGATCGGTGATGGTTAATAATTACTGTTGATGGTTACTATGTGGTAATTGTTGGTAAACCAAAACTAACCCTAACATCTTAAATATATCACAACATCAACCAAAATCAATTTGAATATTCTTTAAACCAATCTACCCTCCCCTAACTACACCACCCCTCTAAACTTTCACCCCTTCTCTACCATTTTCAAACCTAGATTCCAAAACCCTAACCTTATACCTAGCCCTAGCCCTAGGTCTTACCTATCCATAATCAAACAAACAAACCATTAATTTACAACTTAAACATTCCAAATTTAATATCACCCCTACTTCATTACATGATCACTAATGTGGAGGTTCCCTCAGAACTTTCATCATGCCCCACACCCTCCTTTGTCCTCTCTGCATCCTTATAGGTCAATGTCTCTAATAATTCAACCTCAATCAAACCCTAATCACTCAACTCACTCAACTCTAATCATCACCATTTGTTATTAATTAATAAGAGATAAGTGATGCAGGTTAACTATATAATAATGAGGAAATAAAAACCCTTGGTAGACTTTAAACCTCACCCTTATAGGTCTAATGTTTGACCACCAATGGTCATTATGTGATCATCGATGATTGACCACGACCACTGATAGTCAAACTCCTCAAAAAAATTCCTACCTAACTTATCATTTCCAACAATGATCATAATATTTTTTGCACACGTATTCCCTTTCTATTACCAACTACATACTAATGGATATTACCTACTTTACCAAGAAAACCAACCACCTCAACCTTTAAATTGGTCATTTTGGCCCAATGTTCACATGTTTTGTAACAACCTCACCTTGGTGACTTTAACTACTAAGACTACATTTCCATCTTGAACAACTTTAACTTGCACAAATTTTGTGCACTGACCTAATTGTGTCTTCCAAGGAGCACTTCCTACCTTGGATACCTATAAAAACACTAACCTTGCTTAGGAGACTATGTCTATGAGTGTAACATAACTACCATGCTTAAATGTGGTCACTTGGTCCACTTATCACTTATCCTTCTAGTACCACCTATTTTATCAACTACTTCAACCATACAACCTATTCAATACATGATATGTGATATCACATTTTAGTCTTATTCTATGCACATATTTACACCTAAATGCCCAATTTAACCACCATTATCACCCACTTACTTGCTTATTAAACTTGTACCCAGCTCACTTTCACCTCATCAATTATTGGTTATAGGGGAAAACTTCATCCCATACTTGAGGCAATTAAACCTTTAACCAATTTTCCATTTTTTATTTTGTAGCTTGCTGATACAAACTACATAATAAAAAGGGGCAAAATGTAGACATTAGAAAACTACACACTATAGTTTTAGATGTCATGTTAACCCTTAGATCACCCCTAGACCTCATTAAGACCACTTGATAACCTTTTGACTACCAAACCTAAGTAAACTTGACTAACTCTAGCCATTCTACCTTTGACCTATCAACTGCTAATGGTCAACCCCTAACTATTGATTGTTACACTCGACCGTCGATGGTCAACCTTTAACCACCTTAAGGGTTGAATCTAGCTCAAATCTACCTTGATTTTTTATTCTTAGTTACTCACATAATTATGTATGTTAAGATTATATGTAGATGACCTATTGAAACCTTGTTTGAACTCATTATTTAACATCTCCCTTCCTTCTCTAAAAAGAGAGGAGGAAGAGGTGAAAGGGAGGGAAATAATCATCAAAAGAGATCAACAATTATCAAAACTTATATTGTAGGTCTTCTTTAGATGAATCCAATAAATATTCCAATAAGTGTGATAAAGAGCACAAGTGTTGTAACTCATCAATCACAACCAAGACACTGACACTCTACCAAAATTGCTCCAAGCTCTACAATGAGTTTTTAACTACACACCTCAACATTCTTCAGATCAACAATAACAAAGTTAAGTATCCATTTTTATTAATTAGTTATTTTATTTCCCTCCCAAACAAACTTATAAAATAAATAAACTTGAATATTCCCCTCTATTTGACAACCAGCCTAAACCCATCTCCTAGAATTACTCAACCACCTTCCCAACTAGACCTAACCTTACTTAATCCAAGTCTAACAGTAACCATCAATGATAAATTAACCACTGATGGTTTTACCTCAACCAATGATGGTCATACAACCACTAATAGTTACCTAACCACTGATGATTCTACCAACCACTGATGATCACTGTGTGACTATTCCAATAATAAGCTTATTTTACCTATTAGACCCCAACCAAATCCCAATTTTGGACTTTTTTCTTAATCACAAAACATCACCCTATTTTTTGAACCATGTATAATTTATTTAGCATTAATATCCCATCATTTATTTATATAATAAGTCAAATCTATCTTTATGCAATCACTTCTTGTATTTGATTTTAGTATCTTATATTATTTATACAAGCAATTGATCTTTCATTTCTAGAACTTGATTGTTTAAAAGTGTAGATTGACAGCCTCCAAGGAAGCGTGTGCTTCTTAGATCTATCTTGATAGGCAATCTTCCCTACTATATAACTAATCAATGCTTTATTTACTAACTTCTTATCTACATTTCATTCCTCCCAAGTCAAAAAAAAGTATCTACAACCATCTAGATCATAGAGCACAAACCAAATCTAGGTTCTACTAACCTCACCCTTCTTTTAAGTTGTATAACTTTCTCCTTAAGAAATAAGTAAAATTTATGTAATAAAAAACTAATACTTAGAATTTTGATCTAGGAACCTTACCCATCTATCATCAATGGATCCATTTCTCATTCATAGGTTACAAGTGCCAATTAATACTTGAAAGTTATTCTCGAGTTGAGAACCCTTCATTTTATGTACATGAGAGACCTTAAAATAAAAATACTTTCCTTAATATGAAAACCATGAACTAAAACTTTGTTAACAAGACTAAAATAATGTACCAAACCTCTGAAAACACTCACCTTCTCACACATACCTTGGAAAATAATTTTTATACTCCATCTAGCCACCATCTCTCTCTTTACTTTGTAGGTCTTGACCTACAAGTCACATTAAGACTTGAAACTAACCTTGTAGCCACTATACAAGATATCAAAACATCATATACATGTCATAAAATATATTAACATAATCAACCACTATCATACATTCTTCATATGTGTTGACAATACCTCACGACACCTTATTAGGTCAGGTAGGGTCTATAACTAGTCTAGTTGCATGCTAGGTGTATAGGTCCCACCCCTATATGCTCACTCTGAGAATCTCATGAGTGATCTAATGCCTCATATTCATGATCATATAACCTCATAAAATCTATTATGCCTTTGTGCATTCATCTCACCATGTCACCATGCTCAAACCTTCTCACTGGGTCTCTTCATGATATGACTAGTACCATGACTAGGTTCCTCAAGCTCTTGAAACTTGACAACTGACCTTCAAACACTTATTGATGTTATTAAAACTTGATCACATGTATTAAATTATCATCATTTAATTTCATACTTCTCAATTATGCTATCAGACAAGAACATTCTTCAATAACCTCATGAACACCTTTCTTAAGAACTTTTGACATCAATGACAACATTAATGACAAACTTCAATCAATAGGAACAATGCTCAACAATATCGACTAATAATGGAAAAAATGTCTACCATTGTTGTTTTAAGTTGGTTTAATATTTCCTATACCATTTTTCACATTTAAATCAAAAATTAAGAATATAAATCCTTAATACATCCATTTTTTTATATTTCACTCAGTTCTAATTCACATAACAATACTTATTCATGTAAAATATTTATTTTCCTATATTATATTGATCATACATTCATGTTAAATAATTTTAAAATTTTACATTCAATGAGATGAGGATGTATAATAATTCATTTTTATACTCATTCGATTCCTACATGTTTTCAGTTCTAATCATATATATAGTGGGGCATTTTGATCATACATGGCCATGCCATAATTTTTAGTGCATACTTGAACTTAACACATGTTGCATATTATTTAGATCCCAACTATTTATTTTAATTTTGAATCCATGGTTATTATTAATTTACTTGATTCTAGTTGAAATATTTAAAAAGTATGATTTTTTTTAAATATGTCAAAACTACAAAAACTTTCAAAATATTTTTAAAATATAAAATTAAGATTTGAGAATGATTATATATTAGTTTACATTATTTTCATTTATTATTTATCTCATTATTGGTAAATGGCATATCCTTTTTATATCATACATACATTTCACTATAATTCATGAGTGTTATATAAGACATATAGATCTTACATAGACTAAGATGTTGGACTTGCCTCTATCTAATAGCCTTGCTAAATTGGAGGTATATTTTTCATATGTTATAATATATAGGTGCCACCATTATATGAATATTATATTATTGAGATATATAATCTTTACAATTTATTTCTAATAGTTTTATCTTATATTTTGTACATGGATATGTTATTGCTAGGTTATGGCCACATTATGTATAAATGGTTTAGACCATCTTTCTAGTTCTATGTTACATTAATGTTATTACTTGTACATAGTGTATTACATCTTTCTTGTATATTATGTATTACCATTTACCATTATGTGTAATTGATTGAACATCTCTATAAGATCTTGTTTGTTATGTGTGACATTTAAACATGTCCTTTTCTTGTGGCCCTTGGCCATTTATTTTGTGTGAAATTTGAATATGTCCCTTGTTTACGATATTATTAATGTCCTTTGGATGTGGACCTTATATTTATGTATACAACCTTTACTTATACAACATTTGAAAAATTCCCTTATATGAATCCCTTGGCCTTATTATATGACATTATGTTTGTTGTGTTTATGTTCTTATTGATGTTGTTAAGTTTGATGAGTACAATGATCTATATCATGTACTAAAGAATATAAAGGATTCCAATTTTACAATCTACTAATATGAATTTCATTGATACATTTATATAGGAATTAATTTATATGATTATATACATGATTCAAATGGAATGTATCTTATTATATTGACATAATTTTCACATATACTAAAATACTAAATGATTAAATTTTACTACACATGATATAATTTTTTTTTTTGAGATGTGTGAATTTTAGGATTAAATTAATTTAACTCAAAACATGGATATTTTAATGATATTTTCATACCAGAGATAAGCCTATTAAAGAGAAAAAATCAATTTTAAATACATATTATAATTTTAAAGGTTTCATAATGGTTCAAAATCTAATAATTGATACATATTATAGAGGCATATTCCATGCATATGCACTCACATTATATAAATAAATTACAAATTCATATAATTTTGGGTGAATGATACAGGTTCATAAACAATTTTTTAAAAAAATTACAAATTTGCATGTACATTTGGTTACAAATTATATTATTATTATAATGGGGGCATGATATATATTCATGCATATGATACCATTTTTCAAATTCAGGGTACATGCTACAAATTCATGCCATGCATTCAATACTACTTACTCTTTAAGGACATGCTATGATCATTGATGTTTTTCATTCTCATATAATCATACATTCAAGAACTAAGGAACAAAGTGACAACTAAATCTACAAGACACCTGTAGTGGCTGATTCAGTAAAATGCATAATGCATAACTTATAGGTTTAGTTCCCTCTAACATTATTACTTAAAAATCCATTGTAGATTACAACTCACTTCATGTCTTTGGGTTACAAAGACTAACAACAAAAATTAAGGTTTATTGTCCCCCAATGGGTTTTATTTTCTACACAAATTCAATTCAAATTGGGGTTTGATCACCCTCAATTTTCCATTGGTTCAGCTAAAGAACCAACTTATCCAAGTACTTCATGGGAAACATCAAATTTTCAATGCTTCTAGGAAGAATCTTCTCCAATAAAAATTTCAAGAGTAACATTGGTTTCACACATACAAGTGTACTCCTTCCTTGTTCTTTTCAATCTTTTCAAATACAAGTTATATTTCAAATTTTAGTTTCACATATGAGAATTAACTAATTTTACATCATTATAGGATTTTCCATGAAACACCTTGCATGATTAGTAATTTTTCCCAAAGGAAAAGTGTGTTGTCTACACTCAGGCCAACTTTCCTTCACTCTAGTAATATGATTTATAAACTACAAGGGAGGAAAATTTAGTCACTTAAAATCTAGTCATGAATACTTGATAATACCAATTTTAGCCCTATTTCACTTTAATTGACTTGAGCACTTAATTTGGACATATTTTTACACCTCAATCTATCTTAAACACTTATACTAACCTATTCATTTCTAAGTTGTTACCTTTTTACCTATATAAATGTTTTAATTTGTTAAAAAACCATTTATGCAGTTGTATGGACATCTCGGATCTTGAAATTCACTTATTTCCCTTAAGGACAAAAATATTTAGTAGGGGATGATAATGGAAATCATTTTTGTCCCTTATGGGTTGAAATTGTCCTTGGCTCTCCTAATGGTCAATTTTTAAATTTAAACTCTCCCTTATAGATTGGCCTGTATTTTTTAGATAGCTAGTGTGAGTTTTTTCTATTTTGGATTGATATAGAGGCACATGTAAGTCACCTATTCTATCACTTTGAAATTTTGATATATAAGCACACTTAAAGTATTGCACATTGAGAAAACATTCCCTATTATTCTTAATTTTTATTTTAATCATTTGAAGCAGTCCTTATCCAAGTCAAGATCATTTTTTTTCTAAGAGCAATAAATACATGATGAAGTATTTAAGACATGTATAGATCTATTTATATAGTCAAAGGAGAAAAATTGTACACAACACTTTAAGCAGGATAAATACATGGGCTTGATTTTCCTATTTAAAGTATTAGATACATGGGAAACTATCAATAATCATGGGGGTAATTGGTGTTAACTCAGCCCATTACACTTCCCCATTTTTTATTTATTGTTTTTTAATCATTACAAGCCTATTAGGGTTTTAAATTTAGATAAGTCATTTACAAGTATTTCATGTGCATTTGAAGGTAAAATTCTTGCACATAAGCATGATGTTATCATATATGTTCGTGCCCTATTTTTATTGATTTTTAGTAGATTAAATAATTAACCAACTTATGACTATAGTGCTAGTTTATCTTATCCTAGTTTAGATGAACCTTTCCTTTACTAATTTCAATATTAGTCTATACATTTGTAGATTCAGTCCCTGTTAGTAAGTTCTAGCCATATGTTAAATTCATAAAATAATATCTCAAATAGTTAATAGCTACATCTTTCATTTTATTCATAATTAGTCTTATTTCATTTAATTTTACTTTGTCAAATTCAGTATTTTGATTTCAATCTTCTTATTGCAAGTTGATTTACAACATTTACCTTCTTTCCATTCAGTTTATCTAAATTAGGGTTAATCATCACATTAATTCATAATTATGATAAAAAAACTACTTTTTCCTTCTATTACTTAATAATCCTATACAAATAAAAAATAAATTCATACTTTATTACAAGCCACTAATGCAAAACAAAAAACTTTGAAAAAACAAACTTGCATACAAATATAATCAAAATCAAATGGAGAAAAAATAGAAGCCTCAAGAAAATTTATTTTTTACTACATATTCTTTTGGATATTAATTTATGTATTTATATCAAATCATTGTTTTCATGTCAATGCCATATTGTTTGAAACAAACTCAAGATTGATTCAAACCAACGTATTAACAATGATATTGTTTTACACTTTTTTGGATTAAGATAAATTATTTGATACAAATTAAAATAATGAATTCACATAATAAGATATGGCATTTAAGCATATATCCAATGTAAAATAATAAAAATGATTACAATGATTTTAAAATTGGAATTTGATAAATATATTGATTACAATAAAGGGATGAACACTTAACATTTTTTATTGACTATCTGATTGTGACTATGTTCTAAACATGGAAAAAATATTGAAAAAAGCCTATTATTTGTCAATTTAAAGATCTATGTTTCTATTTTCATAGGGTCGATTCCATTAGGTATAAGTTAGTATTGATTGTTGATACTAACTTCTAGGTATCAGTAGTGACGTATGTATAAAAATGTGTTTGTGACCATATATCCACCTTTGATTGTCTTGGTAAGATTTGTATTCTTGATGCCTAACATTGATGATGCATGTAACCCCATAATTCAAACTCCTTCACCTTGAATCCCTAAGTGTGATTATGAGGGATATAAAAACACCATGAAATTTTAATGTGTTCAGCTGAACCCAATCATTTTCATTGATGATTGAATTCCACCTATGTATATGATACTCCAAGGAGGTAAATTAAGCCATATTTATTACTCCCACATAGTGTGATTGTGTAATTATGCTCATTTGATATATAACCACAACTAATGAGTTGGATTTTATACTTGAAAATGGTTACTTTGAATTTGTTTGGTATGCTTCATACTTGGCTTGTCACTACTATTAGTCATTAGTTTTGAATATGGGAGGAATAATATAGCTTTTTTAAAATGAACAACATGATATAGATGTGTACCAAATAAGTACCAAGTATCGCAGAAATTAGGGCCTTAATTTGTATATATGTGAGTCTAATTGGGTAATTTATCATGCTACATTATTTTAAATGTATGGGATGACCCATAATAATATCTTAGATTTGAAAAATGACCATTTTTGGGAGAGGGTTAGTATTATCAGACTTAGGTCAATATCAAATGATGATACTAACCCAATTATTTTACCCTAATTTAGATTAATGGGTTAGATTAATATAATAAATATATAACTTTGAACTATAATTCATATTATAATATATTGTATTCAAGTATAAATATGAATGTAGATGATTGATAATTGATTCATTTGATTTGATAAGTGTATATTCTAAATATGGAAAGTAATAAAGAGATAATGATACTTAACTTTTATAGTTGAATGTGTGACTATGATTATTATCTAAAAGTTTAAAATGGGGATACACATGCCTATGGTTTTATTGATTCAAAAAATAATATATTATCTACATTGGGTCAATTATGTAGTATTAACTTGGTATTACCAATCGATATTAACCTACTTGTTAGAATTGATATGTGTAGAAGTATAACACTATAATTTTACAGTCACCTATGAATTTATTTTCTTGTTCTATGTTTGATATCTTGAACCCTGATGACACATGTGGATCCTTAAATCAACTTCATTTTCTTTGAAACCTTAGATGTTATTATGAGGGCTAGAAACCTATAAAAAAATGGGAAGTGTAATAGGTTGAGCTAACCCCAATCAACCATGTCTTATGAGTAATTATTTCCTACATATATAATACTCCAAAGAGGGAAATCAAGCCATGCATATTTCTCCCACCTAGTATGATTATGCATTTATGCTCCTTTGCTGTGTATATAGATACTAATCATATTTAGTACCTAAATATGATTGTATTGACCTAGATTTTGAGTGCTTTAGAATTGGCTTATGATTACTCCTAGTGATTGGTTTACTCTATTTTGATTAAAAAATGTTTGTGTGATTATATATGTGTACAAATAAAATAATTAGAATGGTAAAGACATAAAATATTCAACTATTCTAATTGTGACAAATTATTAAAAATGGAAAGTTACATTTTTGTAAAACACTAAGAATAAGTATACTTTGCTCACACACAGATACCCATTAATTGTTATATCTATTTGACAATGAAAATAAGAAGAAAAATTGATTGTGAAATCTTAGGATCAAAATTAAAAATATAAAGAGAATTTGGATAGGTCTGGTGTAAGTGGATAATAGTGTAGTCTATCCCATGCCATTGACTACAAATTTATTTGACTTAAATGTGATAAGATAATAACAAAGAAAGAAAGAGAAAACAATTATATAAATGATATATTAGGGGTAGAAATATAAGATATTTACAGACACAAGTGCAATAAATCGACATCATTGTAGTGTACCCAAGTCCATTGACTACAAACTTATCCCTACTAACTATAATATTGATTTGATTATTTCATCACCTACACATACATTGATTAAGGTTGTAGACAAGTTATTAGATCTGTAATTTCATGTAGAATACCTAAAATAACAAGACCCTTTTTTCTTGCACACAAATCAAATTCAAATCAAATAGGGGGCTTTAGGCCAAAGGGATTGAGTTGGACTAACCTTGGTCAATCCCTATTTAAAGACTAATCATTGCACTACATTTACATATATTATCAATACCATATGATGAATTTTTTCATAATGTTTAAATCTGTTGGTGAGGTCTAACTTATTTGCATTAGTTTAAATAATAAATTTTTGGTGTGTATGTGAATATGTGATATTTCTACATTTAAATTATTTTATTACTCATAACACTAATTTAAGGTATTGTGTAACATAAGATGGATCATTTAATTATATGTCATATTCATAAAGTCACTATGATTTCACCTCTTTACAATTCAATATGTGTGCACTTTTGATTGTCATAATCCTAAATTCAATCATTGTATATAAATAATCAATTTGTGGTAGTTGTAACTCAGTTTGATAAATAAGAGCATTGACCTAATGATGGAATAAGGTAATGATTACACCAATAGTTGTATTGAGTTCACCTTAGTATTAGTATTTAGTTTAGTTGTAATATGATGATTTGATATAAATATTGCATGATCAATATTTTAAGTGTGTATTACTTGGTGTGTGATCCAATGATAATTGAATTTAGTGTCCAACCACAAGGTGATGTGGGAGCATCAAGGCAAGAAGTGGTAAATTTTGTATTTTGATCATAAATAATCAAATTAGTCAAGTATGGAGAGTTAGTGTGGGTTAAGATACATTTTCAAGGTCCATTCATATATATGGAGTCCATTAGGTTCCTATGAATGAGTATTGGTAGTGTTTGGAGTTTTCCCTCCAAAAATAGTAGTTTGAACATTCAAATCTTCAAAATGAGCCTAGAAGGCCAAATTCTTGTATAAGAGTGAATAGATGAGTCTAGTGGGATTAGTATGTCTTGAAAAGTATCAATATAATTTATGTATGACATATCCATAAAGTGGAAATCATGGCTTGTATAGTCACTTTCACCCATACATTGGGTTGATGTGTAAGGAGTTACTTATGAACAAGAAGTTGGTGTAACCAACTAAAAGTCTATGTTGAAATGAGAAATAATGGTTATTGTATTGGGGAGGATGGTGTAGGTGAGAGGGAATATAGTAGAGAGGCTCAATAAGGACAAAAAAAGGAGTAATGAGAACAAAAAAATGAATGCATATCTCAAGAATGGTTGAAGAATTCTTTATTTGGACTGGTTTGTAATTGCCTTGAATGGACTAATTAAATAATAGGAGCTATTTTGTGTATTATTTATAGTCTCTATAAAGGCATTTATGTTTCATAATTTTTTCTTGTAATATTTGAGCCAATAAGGTTATATGTGCACCTATCTATGAAAAACCTGTAGGTTGGTATGAATGGCATGTTACAACCAAAGTATGGAGATTTGAATATCTTTCACAAGGTTGATGAGTATAATTTTCAAGGTAATATTAATGGAATACATTGAATTTTTATATGTACCTTTATATTCTTGGTCCAAGGAAATTAAGTGGAAGTATTTAGTGATGGAGTTAATTTTGTCTTATTACCTTGTTTCTTGCATGTGGCTCTCTCTCTCAAAAAAGGTAAGTTAACACCCATGTAATAGTTCTTGGTAAGAGTATGGATCATGTTTCTAAGTTGGTTTTTAAGTGAAAAATGTTGGAATGAAGTCTAAGATAAAGGACTATAGTTAAATTCTTGACAAAAAGACATAGAGAGTTTTGGATACTCTATACATTTAGACTTAGGACTGTGTGTCCTTATGCCAATATGTAATAAGGAAAGGAATAGTTATTAAGATATATTAATAGATATAAATATAAAGTGAGGTTTTAATTTAAACTAAATGTAAATCTTGAATATAAGGAAAATGTTCTAGACCCCTATTACCGACTACATAGAAATTGGAAACCTTGTAGTGGCTATATGAACCCTCTGTGTTTAATCCAAAATCATTGAAGGATACATATGATTGAAGGAAGAATATTGGTAATCAAGTTGGCCTATTTATTTGAATATGATCAAGATCATTTTTTAAGATATAAAGAGGAGACTGGGAATGAAAAGTGGACTTAGTTTGCTTTGGAAAACCCCTGTTATGGTGAATTAAAAAGTAGGTTCATGTATATGATGAAGGAATATGAACTTGGAGATGAATGGATGATAATGAATGTGATTTATAGGGTGTATGTAGGTGGAGGAAGTTTATGTTATATCCTAGGTAGTGTTTTGAATTAATGTGGTGAGTTTTGACATGGAAACTTGTTATACACAATAACTGTATTTCCATAGGTGAACTACTGATTGGATTCAGTCCATCATTAAAGATAATGATTGTTTTGAGAGAGGAAAAACATATAAAAAGAGAAATTTTAATGAAATTTTATTCTTATTAAGTCATATATATTCTATGGACAATATTTAGAAAGTGAGCAAGGTTGCTAACCTTATCACAATTATCATTACACACAGAGTTCCTGCAAGTTAGACATTTCAAGCTCAAATACGATTGGTATGTAAGTGAAAATAATTTTTAAGGACTAATTGGATGAATATATAACTTTTTAAATTAATATGAGCCATTAACACTACCTATAGGCTGAAATATGGAATTTATAAGCTTCTCAGGTCTGTATAAGGCCTAGGAAACCCTAGGTTAGGGTTTTGGAGTTTTAACGAGTTCTAACCATGGAAATCCTAATTTTTTTTGTAGTTTGGTAAATATGACTATTTTAAAGAAAATAATAATATTTTAATGATATTATGGACCATAATAATATGTATTTGGACTACTATTTCATAGAAAATGCCTAATTAGGCCTAGAAAGGCTATTTGGGAACCAATGAAGGGGTATCAAGTGATGATAGATTTTGAGTGAGTTTATGAAAATCTAAGTAAAATTTAATAAGGATAAATATTACTCAAAAATTATATTTAAATCTTGGTAAAGGTCATATAATGGTTGATGACAAGGAGGAGGTACAAAAAAGCCTCTAGCATAGTGTAACTAATAAGAGAGTATTGTGAGCAAAGAAGCAAAGGAGGGTGAGTTGACTGATGAAAGAAGTATATACACGTATGTTGAGACCATTTAAAACAATTAAAATATAGTGGTTTAAATCTTATAACCTATAGTGATATTCAAACCTATTGAACCTAAGAAGGTGCCTAGAAAGTAACAAGAGATAGGAATCAAGATGTGAGATAGATGAATAGTATGAGGTAGAAACAAAATGTGAATGTAAATTGAAAGATATATTAACATCAAGATAACATCAAGAATATATTAAAATCAAGGAGTAAAACTACCCCATTGACACAAAGGAGAGGATAATTAGTTTTAAGCAAGGACAATCAAGAATGAGTCACCAAGTGCATGTGACCAATTGAATAGAGAATCAGATGTTGATGATTAATGAGACTTTTGATAAATTATCTAAATCAAAAGGTTTGTTTTTTTACCAAGTATAATGATTCATATTAATAATTTATAACAATTTCAACTAGATTTATATTTCATTTTACTTCTTCATCTATAATATTTCATGCAAATGACATCTTCATGACTCTATCACATGTTTTTTGGCATTGTCAAAACATTATATACACATTCAAGGTAACATGTTTTATTGAAAATAAGTGTGGTATTTATTAGGTTAATATTTATTCCTTTGGTTATGATTATCAAACATCTTTGGCATTAGATAGGCCTTCGCATCAATTATAAAACATTGAGTTCATTAATTTTCTAGCCATTGATAATATATGTTATGCATATATTACAAAGTCGATGGTTTTTTTACATAGATATAAGTTGGTGAATATATGTATTATAGAATAATTTTATGGTTTTTTATTCATTTAAAAACTTTGGTGTTTAATATATATCTAGATATTGGTCCTCGAACCTTTGATTTACTTCATGCAAAGATATAATAAAGGCACTCAATGAGTATATAGCTCAAAGAGGGTAAACTTCAATTTTGTTGATAGTCTTGGTTGGTAGTGAGCTAATGGTTAGTCCTTTCCTAGAGTTAATTATTGAGGCATGTTTCTAGTTTTGGTATTAAGTCATTAATGTTGTCATTGATGTCAAAGTTAAGTTGAATGTCCTTCATGTCAAAAGTCAGAGTTTATGTCATGATTGGTGAAGTGGTGTGTGACAAATAATATTTGTCTCTTTGTTGAGATAAAATTTGAATGAAACTTTTTATTTTTTATGAGGTTTTATGATATATCAAGATCATGTTCAAGATACAAGGGAAGCATCTTGATTGAGCTCTAAGTACTAAGGAACATACAAGGTAAGAACATGGGTCAACAAGTCCTTATATTATATATGAGGTCTTACTACAAGTTTGTGCTATGAAAAAGCTCATAAGTCTATTGATAATATATTTGTCTTTATAGAATCATGTTTAAATAATGAGATCATTGAGAGATATCTTGTTTGTGTCCAAACTTTGAATATAGGTATCTTGAGTAGCTTGGTCTAGTTCTGAGAGAAGGTGTATGCATGGTAAATATATATGTTTTGGTTCAATACAAGAATGAGAAAGTGTTATAATCCATGTTAACAATGAGAAATAGATAAATAATCCTACAGATGCATTTCAAGATCTGGTCTTGAGACATAATCATTACATAAGGACCTAATGAGAAGGCATAAGCTGGGTAACATGATGAGTTGAGATATATAAGACTTGCGTGAGTAAGGTTGGTAGTGTATTAAGCTAGTATGAGGTCATATGAAATGAGTATGGATTGTTGAAGATAGTTCAAGATGTTTCAAGGCATGATCATAGTCTAAGTATGGCTAACGGTGTAAGGCCTAGTATGCAAAGTGACTTATAATGGCCTAATGATGGGTCAAATCATTTAAAATGATGTAAAATATATTGGTAACTTTGAAAAAGGTGTGATATTTTGCTTTAATTATGTTGATAAATTTTTAAACCATTTCTTAATAAGAAATCATGAAAACTGGTGATAAGGTCCTCTGTGTGCATAAAATGGGGTGTTGCAGACCTGAAAAGAAAATTCTTATGCTCTTTGGCACATACAAACTTTGAATGAGATCCTAATCACTTAATAAAATTTTAGGAATGTCTCTATATTTATTTTCTTGGCATTTTTTTAATATTTTAAGGGCAATCTTTTATGAATGATTGCTAAGAATGGAAACCAATCAAAACCCTCTTAAAACCCTTATAATGACCTAATAAGAAATATCTTGTTTTTTTATGGATTATAATGGTATTTTTACCTATTTTTTTGTTTTAAACATGTAAATGACTCTTCAAGGTTTCTCTATGATGTTTTGTTTTTTTATGACAGTGAGTAGAAACTATAGAAAACCCCTTATTTCTAGGAATTTTGATGTAACAGGTAGGGTTGACTAGGTCAAAGCATGAAAATATATGGAGAATGATGTGAAATAATTATATTTTATGACCATGAAATTTTATGAGCAGGTTTAAAACCAAAAATATGCTAAACTGTTCATGGAAGTTGGCCTATCACTAAACAGGCCTAAGGAGCAAAATAGTGAGAAAACTAGGTGAGAATGAGAATGAGATTAAGGATTGGCTACAAAGGACTAGGGATGGATCCTAATGCATTAGATAATTATTAAATACCTATTAATCCTATACACATGTTTTATAAGTTTTTATTATGCCTATACTTAATTAAAAGTTTATCATCAATCTGGAATGTCTAACACAATGAGTATGTGTAGAGTGAAGTTGTAGAATTAGTCTGAAAGATCAATATTGATATTTTTAACCATGAAATATATATTTTAATATATTATATAAGGATTTTTAATTTTCAATAAAATACATTTTAATATCATAATAATGTTCCCATAGGTGTTATATGACTTGATTTTCTTGACTATGTTTTTGGTGCTACAGGCAACTTTTTGAGTGTGTATGAAAATGATGTTTCTGAGTCATTTTAAACTAAGATAAAGGATAAAATGATATTTAAGGTTTTATAAATATATATTATGATAATTTTAATGTATTTTTACTCATTTTAAGACCTTTTTCATGTATGGATAATCAAATGTTTTTGACTATTTTTTGACAGTGTTTGGTGGTTCTAAGTAAGCCATCTAAAAGAGTGTTATTGAGGTCTTTTGGCCTGTGTGGTGAAGAAAAAAGAATATGGGGAAGTATTTTAAGTCATAAATATCCTATTAATATTATTTTATGTGTGGTTTATGTGTAAAATTTGTGTAAATGGTTCAAATTTTCAAGACAAACTTTTTAACTGTGAGAAGGCCTAATGGTGAGCAGACCTAATTGGGTGGTTCAAAAAGTGAAAATAGATAAATGGTGTTGGGTACCAAAGGAGAGATTAGGAGGTTTATATTAAATTTAAATATTAAGTTTTTTACTCCATTTGTGAATTATCAAATTTTTCTAAGGAGGTATAAGTGAAATGTGTGCGTAGAGAAGGCATAATTGCATTACGTCTCTACTAGGCCTAATGGTGGTTTTAGCCCTTAAGGGTAATAACCAACCTATGTAATGTTTTTTTAAAATTTTAAACATTTTTATTGATATATTTAAATTATAATATAATTTTTGTGAGTTCTTTGGCTGACCAACATGGGTATGAGAAAGAATCAAGTATAAAGTTAAGGCCCAATAAGCCTATTTTGACTAGTTAGAGTAATTGAGCTATTGAGTGAAGGATATATAATTTTTTAGAATATTTTAAGGGATTTAAGATCATAAAATATATTATAGTAATATTAAATTAGCACCTAACTATGTTTATATAATTTTTGAGAAATGTCATTTGACCTAATTCTGCCAAGGAAAGGGCTAATTAAGCGAGAAGGCTTAATAGGCTACTTGAGTGAGAAAGAAGTGTGATAAGAGAAAATAATAGAGGTCATGATCAGTTTAATAAGAAAAATGTTTCCAAATGTGATAAAATATTCAATTTATCTAATTTTGTTCTTGGTTTCCTATGGGGTTGTAGCCTTCTTGCAGATTAAAGTTTGCTAAAGCACTAGTTGAGTTGGTGCTTGACTAGTGAGGGGTTGGTGCTCCTTGTGGGGTTGGTGCCTCACTAAAATTTTGATTGACTTATTATAAAATAGTATTAAAATTTTTTCATACGTGGTTTTTCTTCCCCTAGAGGTTTTCCTACATATATCTGATGTCCTTATATTATTTGCTTTCATATATGCTTGTGTATGCATTAACTAATGTATGTGAGTGAATGAATGACTGATGAATGTTAAGTGAAATTGGAAGAATGTTTTAATACAATTGATTCACCTCTCCATTTTAGTATCTAGAATTATAAAATTTAGAGTTTTTGTGGTAAATATGGAGGAGTTATAAATATCATGTTAAATGTTTGTTTTATTATGGATTGTTTGGTGAACTTCTGCTCATTTGGTAGTGATAGAACTATACACTAAAATAGTGAAATGTCACCTAAGGTCATTTAATATGTATTTATGGTAACCAAATCACAATAAAATGCCTTTTTTTGTTTTTATTTCATAATTTAGTAAGCTAATTGGTGGAATCAAACTCTATAAAAAATTTGTTGCTTGGTGAAAATGTTCAACTATGGTGGTTTTTTGTTCCTTTGGGAAGCTTGAAACTTGTTAAGGTATGCAATGTTATTTACTATCAAAGAATATATTTTGATTTTTTTTCCATCCACTATTGAAATCATGTGAAATTGAAATCATTACATTATTTCTAAATGCATTTTGAGGAAAATAACATAGATAATATGAAAGTTTCACATGAATTGAATAAAAAAATATTGTGAGTGTTTGTCTCTATTGGGTAGTATAAAAAGTTGTCATAGTTGAATATTTATTTTTAATTTTATCCTTTTATAGACTCATCTATGTGCATGGAGGATTATATAGAAGAAATATCTGATAATATTACATACAATTATGTGTTATTTTATTGGAAATTTTGGAAATGGGTCTTGTAGATATTTTGTTGATGTAGTTTTTTTTATAGCTACTTGCATGGTTGTTTTTGATCTTTCATGGTAAATTTTATTAAAAATATGTTTGAAGGTTTCATTATCTAAATGACACATTTTATGTTGAGGTGCCTTGCTTGTTTCAAATAAGTAGTATGATCTCTATGTTGCATGTTGTGTTTGATAAGGTCAAACCTACTCGTTTTTTATCCATACTCATATTGTGATCTAGGAATTTGACTCAAGAGAGGATGCTTATTATTATGTTAGTTCTAAAATGAAATAAACACATTAATAGCATAACATTTCTAGGCCTAGACAATAGGGAGAGCTTAGTTAACAATCATGAATGAAACACCCAACTAAAATGAAAAAGAAAACTCTTTCACCTTCCTTGGATGCTCTAAAATTCTTGTTGTGGTGGTTTTCTCAGTTTGTGCTTCAAGAGGTCTTATTCAATGGAGTGTGGATACCTTCATCTCCTCTAGGCACCTTTGTCTTGTGGCTTATCTTGGCTTGGAATCAATTTGGCATGGTAAGACTAGTTGCATGAAGCTTTTGGAACCAATCTTACATTATAACTTTGCACAAATTTTGCTTAGAAATGATGTTGTGAGGCCTCTTATTTGTAGATTTTTGGATTTGATCAGAATCAACCTCAACCATCCATCTCAAGATTGAGATGTGTGGTTGAGGATTAATTCAATTTTTTGGAAATAAGTTTGTAATTATACTCATCATGGCATTGGAATAAGGGGCAGTTAAGAGGCATGGAGGGCATCATGGAAGGCATTGATGAGGCATGAAGGGCATGAATCCTAATATTTATGGCATTTATGGCCTAGGGATGTCTTCCCAAGAAATGAGGTCACCTGATGATGTAAATATTCAATATTCATTTCTAAAAATAATTATTCAACAAGTTTCTATGGAATTCTTGATTAGGCCTTGATTTGGGTTAATTAGCTCTTAAGCATGATTAAGCACATTATGCACAAATTACCTAAATTGATCAAAATGCCTTGTTATTGGTCCTAAATTTGAATAGATTAGAATTGGAAATCACTGTTAGATGTGCTGGATGCATATTTCCATTTAGAATGTTTCTAACAACAAATAACAAAGGTATAAGTCTTGTGCAAAAAAATTGATAGGAAAGAGCAGTCCAAAGCACACAGGTGTAAATTTGACATTTTGACTCGAAATGAATTGATCAAAGTTAGTTGGCCCATAAATTGTATTACCCCATTTAGGGTTACTTGGCACTTGAATATATCATTTTCACATCATTTTTTGTGTTTTAGTATTTTTAGGCCAAATTGTGCATTTTGGATAGAAATTGGTCAAAAGCCTAGTTGGAGGGTAGAATTTGACTCAAGAGAGGATGGTTAGTATTGTGTTAATTCCAAAATGAAAAAAAATGAAATAAACACATTAATAGCATAACATCTCTAGGCCTAGACACTAGGGAGAGCTTAGTTAACAATCATTAATGAAACACACAACTAAAATTCAAAACAAAACTCTTTTACCTTCCTTAGATACTCCAAAATGCTTGTTGTGGTGGCTTGTTCGACTTATGCTCATGAAGTCCTTGGAAATGGAAGCTTGACAACCTCCATCTCTCTTGGCACCTTTGGCTTATGGCTTGAATTAGCTTGGAATCAATTTGGCATGGTAACACTATTTGCATGAAGCTTTTGAAACCAATCCTGCATTATAACTTTGCACAAATTAAGCTTAGAAATGATGTTGTGAGGCCTCCTATTTATATATTTTTGGATTTTATTAGAATCAAACTCAATCATCCATCTCAAGATTGAGATGTGTCTTGAGTATTAATTAAATTTTTAGAATTAAGTTTTTAATTATCCTCATCATGGCATTGGAAGAAGGGGCAATTAAGAGGCATGGAGGGCATCATGGAAGGCATTGATGAGGCATGGAGGGCATGAATCCTGATATTTGTGGCATTTATGGCCTAGGGATGTCTTCCCAAGAAATGAGGTCACTTGATGATGCAGATATTCAATATTCATTTCCAAAAAAATTTAAACCTAGGGCATTATAAATCTCTTAATTTTTGTCTCATGATAGGTTATTACAAACCACTCAACAAAAAGTGGAAAATGTAGGTACTAAGATTTTGCATGATAATAGTTATGTTACCTTAGATCTTAGGTCCCCACCTTAATTATGCCTATTCTACACCATGTAAACATTTAATTGCCCTATTTAGTATTTACCTTATGTAATTACCCTTTATTAATTATTTTTGACTTAAGTAAAGTAATTTAATTAGTTACCTAGATAAAATCTAAAAGAAACTCCAAAAATATAATGGAAGTTAGGTTGTTTAAAGCACCTTTAAACTCCTTAGAATCACAAAATCACCAAAACAACTTAAAACTTAAATTAACTCCTCGATTGGAACCTCTCTAGTGACTTGGACAAGTTTGGACATGAATCATTGGCAATCCTTATGATTGGTGTTGATTCTATTAAATCAATGTTGATTTAACACTACCTTACCTAGACAAAACACTAACTTCTTGCATTTTTGACTACACTAAAAAGGTTGATGAAATTTATCTTGAACACTAATAAAAAATTATTCGTATCTAGGAAGCTTGTAGTACTGGAATCAACTCACCCACATCATCAAAAGAGCCACAATCATCCTCTCAACCTTTTAGACTGCAATAGCTTGGAATAGTTTAAAAGGTTAGTTTATCATTAAGTTATCAATTATTTCTACACTTCATTTCTTATGTGTGTTATTTTAAATTCAATTTTTCATGTAAGACATCCCTATAGTCTGTTTTAGAGTATTTTAGTTAGCCTCAGATATATCAAAAACCATCCTAAAATTCCTTTAAATCCACCTTATAAAACTTTGTTTGAGGCCTTTATTTTTATTAATAAAATCAATGTTGATTCCCTAAATTGACATCGATCTTGAATATCAACATCGATCTCTGTCAGAAATCCATTCTATCTACAATTAAGTATCTTTAAATTTATAGTCTAATACATATTTTAGATCTTATTTATTAAAGGTTATGGATTTATTATAGATGAATATTTATGTAACCATACACGAAGTGGTCACTATCCATGATTTACCCATAGTTTCACATCCCCTTTTATCTGATCAAGGTAACCTTTCATTTGAGCTAGGCATTTATGCTATCATTTTTTCCCCTATCCTAAAATTAGTTATAGACCAATTAGAAGTGATCCAAGTTGAAGAGGATGATACTGAGTAATATTGGAATGATAAATTTTCCAAACTCTATCTGATGATTGTATATTAGATCTTAAATTATTTTATCATCTCATCTATCTTATTGAATGCATTATTGTAATTTTAGTTGTATTTATTTGCTTAATTTCTAGATAGTGGGCTAACATCCTTGCAATGAAGTGTATCACTTTTTAGGACTATTATTGTACTAGGAAGCCCACTCGTTTATCTTATTCATCCATCTCTTTTTCATTTTTTTATCTTATATAGGTAATCCTTCCAAGGTAAAAAGGAGTTCCTACATCACCGAATATGGTGTATAATTCATTTCTATCATAGGTATCTTGTAAAACCTTGTGTCTCATTTCAATTTTTTAAGTAGTTTACTTTATATATAAAATGAAAAAATACCTTAAACATAAATATACATGTCTCAACCTTATGGGTCCATAAGCAATGAAAAATCTATCCTTGTGTGATGATTGAAAAAGTCTTTGTATGGTTTGAAATAGGTTTATTGAGCTTGGTATGAAAATATTGACACATTATTAATCAACTTTGAATTTACATAAATTCCATTTGACCCCACAATATTCACCAAGAAATTAGAAGGGAAACTACTAATTTTGGTCCTCTATGTCAATAACTTAATCATCACATGGAGTTCCACCAAGTATATCCATGATTTGAAATCTTTGATAATGAACTCTCTTGAGATGACTAACTTAGTATTGTTAAATTTTCTCTTGGTCTTCATATTTTATAGTATGAGAAATTAATATTTGTTAATCAATATAAATATGCTCAAGATATAGTCAACTAGTTCAACATTAAAGACAAAGTCTACACTAACTCCATATTAATTTGGAGTCAATATTTATACCAAGTGTTATTTTTCTTTGGTTGATGGTACACTTTACAATAAATTGGAAATAATTAATGTGTACTTGACTCATAATCATCATGATATTTCATTTTATATGAACTTAGTATCATGCTACTATCAGGAACCCATGAAATATATTGGCAAGTTAAAAAATGTATTCTATGATATATTATGGTACTACTAACTATGGATTGAGTTATAATCAAGTGGAAAAATCTTGGTGGAAACATAAAAATTATTGGTTACAAAGATAGTGATCAAGAAAGAGATATAGATGATTTTAAGTTGACCACATGATACACATATCATGTTGGGGCAATTCTCATGACTCGGTCTTGTAAAAACTAGACTATTATTTCTTTGTCTACTACAAAATTTAAGTATAGTGGAGTTGTATTTGAAGACCATTAATCATTTTGGATTCAATAATTGCATTTTGAATTTAGATTTCCATATACCCAACACACACACTTATTCAGTATGATAATTAGAGTGTTATCCACATTTAATAGAACCCAATGGATTACCAATGTATAAATAACATAAGACAAGGTCATTGATCTTAATTTTTTTTGAAAAGATGATCAGGTTTTATACATCTTCACAAAACCTTGCTTGACTCCCAATTTGTTCAACTTAGAAAACTTTTGGATTAAAGGAAAGTGTCATCAGGGGGGATAGCTCAGTGATTCATGCATCCTTCCCTTCATCGAATTCCATTAGGGGGGGATGTTAGTGTATACAATTAATTATACACTATTGTATAATTTTAAGATGCAATTATATTATCTATTTGTAATTTGTGGGTAGGAACTAATTGGTACATAATTACTAACAACCTATTATTATATAATATTATCAACTAAGTAAATACTTAATTAACTTCTACTAATAATAGTTTTGTCTTATTTTATTTTTAACTACTATTTAAAACCCTAACCCTATCCCTATCCTCATCTCTTATCTATATAAGAACATAAAGGGATAGTGGTTGAGATATATTGTAGATGATATTTACTATTATACTGGTAGAATTAGGCCACTGCTCGTAACCAAAAGAGGTAGTTATGTTACTTGGATGAATCTATGTTATTTTGATTTCAAGTTTTCATATATTTGTTATGTAGGTATTATGGGTATTTGTCTTATGGTATCTAGTATGATTATGAAGCCTATCCAATATTTAACACAAGAGAATAAGATATACCTTAAAATTTATACTTGATTTCCAAAACTATAAATACCTCAATTTTGAGTTCTACTTATAAAATTAATATAGTCAAGGGAATTACAAATAACCTTATGAGATTAAATTGGTAAATTAATTTCATGATAATGACTCAGAACCTATGAACTAAGTGTTGTCCATAGTTGGTATATGATAAAATAAAAGAGTGATGTGTAAACACACTTATTTTCATGTAAGAGATAATCATTATGTATTTGATAGTAACTATAATATACACCTATATTATATTGAATTTTGATGTATGTTATATTATTAAACTAAAAACATATCTTTGGATATGTTTGAATTTGTATGAACCTTATATTGACATACATACAAGTGTATTTGGTTGTCTTGAACTTTTGTATAAATCTTTCTTTTAAATGTGTGAATTTGAATAATATAAATTACATGTTGGGACTATGCTAAAATATCAAGACATTAATTTACTTAGAAACTATCCCAAATATTCAACCCTGTTATTTTTGTTTATTTAGTTTGTTTCAAATAATACATCATGCTTGATTATAGTCATATTTATGAGAATTAGAGAACAGACTCAAATAGAGACACTCTTATGAATTTTCATTATAGAGGTTTTGAGTTTTTATTTTATTATTAAAAAATGAGTTTTAACTTATCTCATAAGTTGGTTATACTTATCCATGAATCGTAAAACCATAAGGTGTTCTACCCAAAAGAAAAATTTAAGTTTTATATTGATTAGTGAACACTTACATGTACATTGATGATACCAACATGGTTATAACATTAAGTGTGAGGTTGTATGTGGATAATAACTAATTTTTATTTATCTTGATATATATGTGATTATTTATTATGATTTTAGTGAACTATGATCCTTTTAATAAATTTATGGTTTAAAAATTGGTGGTGCAATATTTAATTACAACAAGATTTAATTGGACTTTAGGCATGATTTACATTGATTGTAATGATGTTTTAAAGTTATTTGAGGTGAGTTAGACCTTATATATGATTATGAAAAAAAATAAAAGTTGTGTGTATCCATGTAATGATAGTATGAGCATGACACTAAATATCCTTATTTGATTTCCTAGCATTTGTTTATCTAGGCTTATGTTTTTTTAATTATTATATTTTATTGTGGGTATGGTGTGAAATAGTTCTACCTGTGGACCTAGGACATGATTTCATAATTATGTTATTATGATCACTATTATTCCCTATACATGGGTATGTGAAATGCTTTGGCCAAAGAAATGAAACTACTTGTCTCATTTTCTATCCATTGTACTTCCTAGTTCACATATTAGTTACATTAGTTAGTAGATAGTGGAGTTACCTAGTTCTACCTAACTAATTGTATCTGATAGTGGTTTTAATTATTTTCAAATTATTCTAAATAATCCTATTCATAATTAAATTCATTCATCTCCCTCATTACTTAAAGTGAATGGAAACTCATAGTTTGAGAAGTGTGTTAGGGACCTATCAATATGTAGTTTGAAGATAAAATGAATAGATGATGTTCTCCCTATCACTTTCATAATGTTGTTCGATAGATAAACCTACTCAATTTAATTATTATATTAATATTTATTTTATTATTTAGTTATGATTCATATTTTTATTCATTTTAGTTTCTAATAAGTACATTTTAATTTCATCATATCTAGATAGTATTTGATCAAATGTATTTTCTATTATTGAGTTGGGCAAGCTTATTCCCCATCATAGTTGTACTTGTTGCTAAAAAATCATGTTCATATTTATTATGGAAAAAGGTGTAAATGATTCCATTTACATAATAAAATTAAGATGTAGTCTTTTTCCTTTATGAATGTGTTTCTACCTCAAATTTGCTTTTCAGACTATAAAGAAAGAAACTAGAAGAAAGTAATGGACAAGGCTTGGAAGTACCTGGACATAAGATTGCGCACCGTAAATCCAGACGTTCGTGGGCACTCCTCTTTGGCTGTGGAGGAATGACACCTGCAAAGAAGAAAGAAACTAGGACAAGAAAAACGTTAGACAGATAGGCAGTGGGTTGCCAAGCAAAGGCTTGTTCCCAGAAGTGTAAAAACTTCCTTAAGGGAGGTCAACCCACTGTTTTGATAGGATAAGTGACTGATAAAAGACAGAATGACAGAATACAGAAGTGACAAAAAGATTAAAAAGGAAAGAAGAAAACAAAATGATTACCTGAATGAAGAAGTTGGGCTGAAAACAGTCGCCGAGGTCGGAAATGTCGCCAGCGTCGGTTAGTTGATCTGCCGTCGTCGGCTATCCTGCCGACGTCGGTCGGGGAAGTGACCGGCGTCGGTCGGGGTTGTGGCCTGTAGTCGGGTTTGAGCAGGTTCTGGTCTGAGTCTTGGTCTGTGGTCTGTCTGTGGACGGGTTTAAGTCTGATGGACGTGTCTGTGGATGGGTCTGAGTCTGATGGACGGGTCTGTGGATGGTCTTAGGCAGAGATACAGGGGAGAGGAAGAGACACAGAGGACAGGGAAGAGAAGGATTCACAGAGGAAGGGGCCTGAGAAGGCTTTGCAGCCTCTCAGGGGGAGGGACAAAAGGAAGAGACACAGAGGACAATAGAAGATAGATTATTAAACTGAAGAAATGAAATAAAACCAGACTAGCTTACCTTTAGCCTGCTGAATGTTGCTGGAGGGAGATGTTGCTGGAGCCACGGGAGAGTTGCTGCAAGGAGAAAATACTGATCCAAGGCCTGTTTCACCTATTGCTGCTGCTGCACGAGGTTAAGACAGAGGAGAAATGAGAGTCAAAGCGCCGAGAGAAGTTGTTTGCGAGCTCAAGAGTCCAGGGGGTGCAACGGACGCAGAAGGGGATAATGAAGGATGCCGACGCTGGCAGTTTCGCCGACGTCGGCCGAAGGGTCGCCGACGTCGGCGGTCGTAGGATGGGCACAGAGGCTAAAAATAGCCTCGCCCATTCTTGCACGCCGCCGAGCGAGGGGTCATGGGCAGAACGGTCGCAAGGTTGCCAAAATGGACGAGGGGGGATATAATGGTGAGATTTGGGCTAATAAATGCTAGGGGAAGGTGGAGGGATTCAAGGGAGGATCCAAGGAGGCAAGGGTAGGGTGGAAAAGGGGGCCTCAATTAATTAAAAGATGTTAATTTTTAATTAATAAGACCTAGGTGGGTTAGGGACCAAGGAGGACTAGGAGGAAGAAAGGACCAAGGGGGAGAACCAAGGTGCAGACACGTTTACGGTGTCTACATTTGCCCCTTTTTGTCTTGTTGGTTGTTCTAGACGAACTGCAAGACAAAAACAGGAGTTGGTTGCCCCAGAAAAAGGATGAGGTGTTCCCCCCTCAAAGCGATAGTCGAGAGAAGGGAACCGAAGGTCGAGTGTCGATTTGACAAAGAAATGGATAGAAAAGAGTGAGTGAAAACGCTGCCATAGTCGTGATTACACGTAATCCACTTCACGAGAGGGTCAGGTCAAATTGTCGCATGTCAAGGGTCAAGGAGTGCCAAAATTGAAGTAACCGGGCCCCAGCATTTAGTCGTCTGCTGATCGGGTCACTCAATCTAAGCTGAAGCTCCAAATGGTCATCATGTCCCAGGTATCCAGGGCTTAGGAAGTGCTCCCAGAAACACGAAAAAGCCACAAGTAGTAGGGATCAACTGGCTCGTGATCCTATACTTGTGAAAGGTCAAAAATAGTCTGCGGACAATTCTGCTAACCAGCCATGGAATAGCATACACGCAAAAACAACCAAGGCAACATTGTCTTGGAAGAAGGTCAAAGAAGAAGGAGATAGGCATGGTCGCCAATGGTCATTGGTCGAGAGGATGGATGGACGAAAGGATGCGGCCGAGCTAACCCCAGAAGACCCCATGTCAACTGAGTGCTGCCTACATAGCCCTGGTGATAGGGCCTCAGGCCGATGTAGTTCTCCCTAAAAGGGAGGGAGGGTTAGAGGGATTGATTGGTCTTGGTCAAAGGTCAATGAGTGGTTGTGGTCAAGGGTCTTGGTCAAAGTGACGAAGTTGGACGTGATAAGAGTCAAAGAAGAGAAGGTTTGTCCATCGTAGAGATGAACAAACGGGGGTGGTCGAGCTAACCTCAGAAGATGTGGTATCTGAGTGCTGCCTACATAGCCCTTGTCATAGGGCCTCAGACCAATGTAGTTCGGACAAAGAGGGTCAAAATGGTCGATGATGAGATTGGTCATGTGTTGAAATGACGAGGGCAAGATGAGGATAAAAGGATGCTACAGATGGTGTATTCTGTAGAAGTGGTCGAGGGTCTTTCATCTCTAGCAAGTTTCCATAGTCGCGATGGATGTATGCTAAAAATGAATGAAGGGTCTATTTATGCTTCAGCAAGTATTGGTTTATGATTAACATAAATTGGGTCTGGTCGATAGTTTCCATGTGTATTGGTGTCCATGGGAACTATGCGAAAAAGGACAAGGATGATGCCTGATGTCATGTTGAAAATGTCGAGGCTGGAGTGAAAAATGTTGAAGTTGGCTTGGTTTAAGGATGAGTCGACGATAGATGTGGCCAAAGCGTGACCAAAGCGCAGAGAAAAGATGAAAGGCAAATTGCTCTTTCATTGACAAGGACCAGAAAGGAAGCATAGATAGGGGTGATTAGAACCAAAGCCCCATTCATGCATTACGTCGTTGACCAGTGTTGAGTTAGAACGGTAATCGAATCACTTTGACATTAAAGTGAGCTCGAAGTCCCTTGAGCCGGTGATAGGAGGAGGATAGGGTAACCCAGTTTAAGAGCAGGAATAACCTTGCCCCTTTTATAGGAGACCCTGAGACAACTACAAGCTAAAGTCCGTGACTTGATTTTTTTTTTTTTTTTTTTTTTTTTTTTTTTTGCGCAGACTGATCGATGCGGGAAGCCTGCATAGAGATGTCATTTGATGTAATGGTCATGTTGCGAAGCTGATCGATGCGGGAAGCTTCTAAAGTAGTTGCTGTTTATTGCCAGAGTAGTCATAGCCATCCTTCGAGGGAGTGGTCTATATTTTTGTTTGATAATGTTTGAAAAGTTGGCCTAGCTGTCCTTCAAGGGATCAGTCTAGTAATACAGCAATGATAGTACAGCTGTCCTTCGAGGGATCAGTCTGTCTTTTTTTTTTTGATTTGATTTAGAGACCATGGATATGTTTTGACATCTTGACTTGGATATATTGATAGAAATGAGAGTCATGGACAAGACTGTAGAAGCTCAAGGACGTCCCTTTTATTAGGACAAAGCATCACTGCATCCTAAAAGGGTTGTAGAGGACTGGTTAAGGGGGAATAGGGTTGAAAGGGATGAGGATTAAGAGGACGAGGATTGCTCAAGGGACGAGCTCAAGTTACGTGCCAAGTAGATGAGTACTCGACTAGCAGAAGATTGGTCGAAGATGCAAGACAGAAGAAGGGGTTTAAGGTCTAATAAGACCCTGGGCCATGCTAGTATGTTAAGGTCCAAGTCAATTAGGAGCAAACTTGCCCCATTTGCCTCTTTCCAGATTGGTCAGGTGTTGATTGATGGATGTGAAGTTGGTTGACATTGTCGTTGGTTGATTGAAAAAGGTTGAATGTTTGGTCGAGAGGTCTGGTTGATTGATATTTGGTTGAAGCTTGGTTGAGACTAGTCAAATAATTGGTCGGGTGTTGGGTCGATGGACACTAGGTCGAGGTGAGTGATTGATACGTGGTAGAGACTGGGTTGAAGAGTTGGTCGAGGTTTGGATGAAGGATGAATCCCCCCAGTGGGTAGGGAGAATGTTTGAAAGATTGGTTAAGGTCGGTTGAGGTTTAGTGGTCAGATGGACGGTGTTAATGTCGAATAAGGGTGTCAAAGGCGGCAAAGGGACCACAGTCTGGCGTGGAGATCCCGATTTAGGTGATGAGGTTGGAGAGGCATGAGTCGGGGTTGATGTTTTGTTGAAGAGGTGGTCAAGAGGATCCTTGATGGGCAAGGAATCCTTTTTCCGGTGTTGATAAATGACAGCTTTGAGAGCGCAACAACGCTCAGTGTCATGTCCCGGAGTGTGATGATAGTGGCAGAACGTAGAGTTGTCGAACCAAGAGGGCCTTGATCCGAGAGTTGATGAGTGGGGCGGTGTTGAAGGGTTACTGATGATGTGGCCGAGAAGAGAGGTGTCATTCTCCAAACATTGGTGAATGGCGACCTTGAGGGCATGACAATGCTCCGTGTCGTGTCCAGGCGTGCGATGATACGCACAAATGCAAGTGTCATCGAACCATGGTGGTTTAGGTCCGAGAGATTGATATTGTCTAAGAGGTGGGAGGTCGAGGCGAGAGGACTGCAACAAGTGCCGTAAGAGCAAGGCATATGAACCTGCTAACGGGTCGGGATGTCTTATTGCAGTGAGGGTTGGTGATGTTTGCTTAGGCGAGGTTAGAAGAGGTTTCCGTACCACCTTATGGGTTGATGGCGTGGTGACAGATGGAGACGGCTCTTTCTTGACGATTGATACCACCTTTTTAGGAGAGGGACGACTAGAGGTCGGCAGAGGAAGCAAAGGAGGCAACGAGTTTTGGTTGAAGGTCGGAGTGGGAAGGATGCTAGCCAAGGTCGAAGGATGGGGGCCCAAAATGGATGGCAATGGTGACGGAGAAGGAGGCGTTCGTTTCGGCGGTCTGGCAGTCTTATTCGCCTTGGTCGGAAGACTGCTACTGGTCGAGGTCTGGCCTAAGTCCACCTTCACTTGCGGGTGAGTGAGGGAGGAGATAGGACGAACGCCAAATGACTTGATGGGTTTGGACGAGATAGATGCAGGCTTCGGTTTGGACGGGTTTTGTTGGGGTTTGAGAGTCTGGTCTTTGTCAAGAGTCTAACGAGATTCCGCCTTAGGAGGATTAGCGGCATGTGATGAGAGGGCACGGGTATGTTGAAGGGTCTTAAGACGCTCCCACAACACCTGAGGCGTCACTTTCCTCGAAGGGAGAAGTTCAATCTTCTCCACTAACCGGGAAAATGGCTGAGAGGAAGATGTTGATGGTTGCGGGGTTGAAGACGAGATGGGAGTAGTGGTCTTGGACACATGATGTGGTGAAGTCATGACAGATGAAGACGAAGGGGAGACAGGTTCTTCCCTGGGTGGAGAAGAAACAGGGGAGCGAGGCTCCTCCAGCGGGTAAAGGGCAGGGATGACAGTGCCCTCCACTTGCGGCTGAGGAGTAGGAAGGGTCGGGTCCTCCAAAGGCTGCAGAAAGGAGGATGGCGAGACTGGAGGTGCTGATAAGGCCGAGGCGTCCTCCAAGATGAGAGAGGTCAGTGGAGAACTAGCCGGGGAGAGAGGCTCGTCCACATGTGACGGACTGATTGATGGGCTAACCTCAAGAGGCTGATTGGGGACGAAAGGAGAGACCGTATTGACTGTCCGAATATTGTGCTCATGATTGTCGTCAATTAAGGTCTGGACATGGTTCTGAGTTGGCGGATGATTGGGGAAAGGTTGTTTGAAGATGTCAATGGTCTGATTAGGGGGTGCATTTGGATTGTCTAAGATGAGATCCCCCTTTTCAAGCATGTCCTGTATTATGTTCTTAAAGGTCTTGCAGTTCTCTGTGTCATGGCCCTTAACACGGTGAAAGCTGCAGAAGTCTTGCTCCCTATACCACGCGGGGATGGCGTGTGAGGGATCGAATTGAGGAGGAGGTCGGGCTTGAGGGAGATTGAGGACTCCCTGTTTAAGAAGCTTTTCCAGCAAAGACGCATATGATTCTCCAAGAGGAGTATATCGTCGCTGCAAGTATCTTTGCTGGAATTGCCGAGTAGCGCTCTGAGATGTAGAGGGCTCAGGCTGATTAGTCGAAGAAGATGAAGGTCTGACAACCACGGCATTAGCTGAAGCCTTGGATTTAGAATTGGATGATGATGGCTTGGCAGAAGAAGAGTCATTGGTCTTAGAGCTGGGATTCTTACTCCGCAGTTTGACTTTGTTCTCCTCGATGGCACGCAACTCAAGTTTGCGGGCCATCGTGAAGGCCTCGTCAAAAGTGCAGAAGGTTTGAACCCTCAGAGTGGAAGAGATATGTCGGGCACAGGCTTGAGAAAAGAGTTCAATAAGCTCGGCCTGGGGCAAGGAAAAGGATAGTTGGTTGATAAGGCCTCTCCATCGAGCCACGAAGTCGGTTATGGACTCGTCCTCGAATTGCCGAATAGAATAGAGGTCCGTGATTGAGATCTTCTTGGTTATGTTGATAGAAAAGTGATCGAGGAATAGCTGAGCCAATTGCGTGAATGAGAAGAGAGAATGACTAGGAAGGGAGCTGTACCAGTCAAGCGCAGCACCCGAGAGAGACATAGGAAACGTGCGTAAGAGTAACGCATCGTCATGGCCAATGAGGTAGCAGGCGTGTCTGAATGCCCGCAAGTGTTGTTGTGGGTCTTCCTTGTTTTGAAAGTGAGAAAACTTCGGAAGCTCCCACTGGCTAGGATATGGTCTGATTGGGACAGAAGGATGAATGGGCTCGTTACAGATCTGCTTATATGAAAGAGTGTTGCGCGAGCCGGAAACAGAGGTCTCAAGACTGGTCATCTTGTCCATCAGCATCTTGATGATGTCTGTCGACAGATTGACGGGTTGCGTGCCCCCTAAGTTGTAGGGCGCTTGGAAGAGGTTAGAGGAGGCGTGCGACATAGTCGATTGTATAATATACGGATGACTAATCGCAGGGGCAGAAGTGAAGGCTAAAGGTGGTTGGTTAGAAGACATAGCTGGGCCCGTTGTTGCCACGAGAGGTTGGACTGTGGTAACAGGGGCCAAGGGATAAGAAGCCACCCTGGTGTTGATAGGGGCCAGGGTAGGCGGGATAGAGACGACAAGGTTTTGAAATGGAGTGGATAGAGGTTGAGCGGGTTGAGGTTGACAAGGGGCCGAAACCCCGGTGGAAGTGGGCCCAATGATAGAGGGAGAGGCCACACCTGGAGGATTGGTCAAAGTCTGGTCAGTGGTCAAAGCGATGGCTTGAGTGTCCGAAGGTTGAACTATGGATGTTGTCGATACAGCTGTAGTCGCGACAAGGGAGGTCGGCATTCTGTAGATCGGATTGCCCAAGGAGTCCCGCATTCGGCTATGCGCGAGATAATGTTGCAAAGCCTTGACATTGAGGTCCAAGAATCGCTCGAAGTCTTGGTCCCCTTCTTGGACAATGGGAGTCTGCGGTGGGGTCGGACGGACAGGAGTTCTTTCGGTCTCCGAGTTGAACTCCATTGTAGGCTTGGTCACGGATGGGGTGGACGGAAGTGGTTGATGGCAGGCATGGTCGAGAAGAGCCTTGGCTTGGCTACGAGTGAAAACCATGCAAGGCAAAGAAGGTTCAGGTCTCAGGAACTGTGTTGCTCAGTTTCAGAAGACCAGGATGAAGTCTTTGACAGAGAAAGGACAGGTTTCAGGTTGCTGGTTTTGGAAAAAAGGACAGTGACAGAGACCGACGTCGGTTGAAAAACCGATGTCGGTATGAAATGAGGCCGACGTCGGTCAGATAACCGATGCCGGTAACAGATGAAGCCGTCGTCGGTATCAGAACCGATGCCGGTGACAGGGGAAGCCGACGTCGGTGGAAGAACCGATGTCGGTGACTGTGTTTTCCAGAGAGCCAAAAGGTTCTTGGAAAAACAAAGAAGAAAACGTCCTCACACACTCAAACAAACAGATGAGGAGAGGAAAACAGAGAAAGACAGACAAGCCTAAGCGATAAATCCTAGAAATTAACCTTAGAAACTTGTGGCTTATGCCTTAGATGAATGTTTGGGAAGATTGGCTGAAAAAAGGGTCCTAGAAGAAGGCGGTCTAAGGATGGTTTTAGGTGTTGTTTTAGGTGCTCAAAGATCTGTGTTAGGGTCTGGTACGTGGCCTGGTGCTAAGGAGCAAGCTCCCCTCACTTCACGATTCCAGTGGTTAGCTGGTCTCGCTTAGCCAAGATATACCTCGCCTAGAGTTTAGACTCCGCCAGAGAACGGAGTGGGCTTCCCCCTTGGTGATGAAATCCAAGTGGGGTCACCGGGACGGGTAAGGTATCCGCTGGGGGATGAATTCCCAGTCGGGCCTTGTCTCAGGTATGTTTTATGTTTGTTTTAGTGCATGTGATCAGGTAGTGTAACATAAAGTGTCTACGGTTTATTCAATATGCGCCTAAGTTACTAGATGTGGACTAATGCAAGCACAAGCAGAAATGAAAGTGCAATACGTTTTAAGCCCAAGTCGAAATGTGATATTGCTATGAAGACAAGATGGAGAAAGGGACGAGAGTATGATATTTAGACTAGTCTAGAATGCAAGGAAGAAAGGTTCGTTTTAGACCTGCTTATAGTGTCATTTGGAATAGAAGAAAGAGACAAGAAGGAAGGAGCCTAAATGCACCTAAATGAATGAAAAAAAAGAAAAGGAACCCAGGAGGAACCTAAGGTCCCACCGGGCGTGCCAGAGATGTTTCTACCTCAAATTTGCTTTTCAGACTATAAAGAAAGAAACTAGAAGAAAGTAATGGACAAGGCTTGGAAGTACCTGGACATAAGATTGCGCACCGTAAATCCAGACGTTCGTGGGCACTCCTCTTTGGCTGTGGAGGAATGACACCTGCAAAGAAGAAAGAAACTAGGACAAGAAAAACGTTAGACAGATAGGCAGTGGGTTGCCAAGCAAAGGCTTGTTCCCAGAAGTGTAAAAACTTCCTTAAGGGAGGTCAACCCACTGTTTTGATAGGATAAGTGACTGATAAAAGACAGAATGACAGAATACAGAAGTGACAAAAAGATTAAAAAGGAAAGAAGAAAACAAAATGATTACCTGAATGAAGGAGTTGGGCTGAAGACAGTCGCCGAGGTCGGAAATGTCGTCGACGTCGGTTAGCTGATCTGCCGTCGTCGGCTATCCTGCCGACGTCGGTCGGGGAAGTGACCGGCGTCGGTCGGGGTTGTGGCCTGTAGTCGGGTTTGAGCAGGTTCTGGTCTGAGTCTTGGTCTGTGGTCTGTTTGTGGACGGGTTTAAGTCTGATGGACGTGTTTGTGGATGGGTCTGAGTCTGATGGACGGGTCTGTGGATGGTCTTAGGCAGAGATACAGGGGAGAGGAAGAGACACAGAGGACAGGGAAGAGAAGGATTCACAGAGGAAGGGGCCTGAGAAGGCTTTGCAGCCTCTCAGGGGGAGGGACAAAAGGAAGAGACATAGAGGACAATAGAAGATAGATTATTAAACTGAAGAAATGAAATAAAACCAGACTAGCTTACCTTTAGCCTGCTGAATGTTGCTGGAGGGAGATGTTGCTGGAGCCACGGGAGAGTTGCTGCAAGGAGAAAATACTGATCCAAGGCCTGTTTCACCTGTTGCTGCTGCTGCACGAGGTTAAGACAGAGGAGAAATGAGAGTCAAAGCGCCGAGAGAAGTTGTTTGCGAGCTCAAGAGTCCAGGGGGTGCAACGGACGCAGAAGGGGATAATGAAGGATGCCGATGCTGGCAGTTTCACCGACGTCAGCCGAAGGGTCGCCGACGTCGGTGGTCGCAGGATGGGCACAGAGGCTAAAAATAGCCTCTGCCCATTCTTGCACGCCGCCGAGCGAGGGGTCATGGGCAGAACGGTCGCAAGGTTGCCAAAATGGACGAGGGGGGATATAATGGTGAGATTTGGGCTAATAAATGCTAGGGGAAGGTGGAGGGATTCAAGGGAGGATCCAAGGAGGCAAGGGTAGGGTGGAAAAGGGGGCCTCAATTAATTAAAAGATGTTAATTTTTAATTAATAAGACCTAGGTGGGTTAGGGACCAAGGAGGACTAGGAGGAAGAAAGGACCAAGGGGGAGAACCAAGGTGCAGACACGTTTACAGTGTCTACAGAATGTAATTTTACTAAATTGTTTACTAAGTTAATTATTGATGTTCAAAACTTTGTTGTTTAATTTCAAAATCAGCATACTATCTTAATTATTTTGGAAGTTGTTATCATTAAACATTCTAGATTAGTTTTGTTCTTAGGACCCACAAAGGTAAAATTTATAAATACTTTGTGATTATGATTTTTAACCAACTGATGTCTGTCAAAAAAAATATTGCATGTTTTTCTGATGAAAATATGGCTAGGGTCTTACTCTCATCTTACATATTTAAAAACATATTTTTTAAATATATTTACACATGTTACTTAAAATTTTAAAAAATTATTATACACAACTACCTTACATAAAATTAAAATTGTACCCACATTTTTTTATCATACTATTATGGTGCATTTTCTAAAAATAAAGAAAACATAAACCACTGGTGTTATATATTGACTTAAAGTTTTCATTTGGATTTACAGTTATCACATTACATGGAACATCATAAACATTCATGGTTTGCCACACTATTAGGTATGTCAAATTATATTGGATAATATTAAATTCATAAGGGATTTTGTATTTTTTTATGAAAGTGATCAAAGGAAGTCCATCAAATCTTGTCCATCCATCTTCTTTAAAATGATAGACTTTAACTCACTATTCACACATTTATTAGTATTAATTTTATATGTGTTTCTCACCTACTCCATTGATAAAAAAATATAATTACAAAGTGTACTCATTTTTTATGCTTAGGATTTCACCCTTCCATTCATATTTTTAAAGCACTAACTTTTCACTACTAATTTTTTACAATGATCATGATTTTCTCTCGTTACTCATCCCAAAGGGTTTTTAAATATGTGTTATTTATATAAGTGGTCTCTAGGCTATGAAAGATATTTATGCATGTACGTGTAACTTATAATAATTGTGTACCTTCTATCAACTAAAATAAGTATATGGATATGAATTTGTATTTATTTTTATAATTTCATTGATGTGGGACTAGATTTGCTTACCCTCAAAAAGGTTTTCTTTGAAATGTAGGTTTGTAACAATTGAAGATATGTAGAAGATTTGGAAGGCATTTGTGTATATGGATAACATGTAGTGTATCCTTCAACTGACCCTCCCTCATGGTTGAATAATTTATGAATATCCATTAAAAAAATCCCTTATATTATGCTTGATGAACGTCCATAATCATACACTATTATAAAGTTGTTATAATTGAATAGCCTCAAAGTATGCCTACAAAATTTAACTTATTTGTTAGATTTATGTTTCAAATCTTTGATATTAATTTAAAATATATATTTAAAAAGGTTTTCATTGTAGGTAGGCATCATTAGAAGATATGTCAATCTAGTCAAGGAGAGGTTGTTGGTGCTTCCATGTATCACTACAAATCTTAAAGATATTGGTTTTTGTAAGAAACATGGGAAGGGGCTTCAACCCTAGGCCATATGTATAGGGGATAGTGGATCAAGCTTCTAGTTTGAACTCCCCATTTTTAATTTATTTTTCAAATATATGAAGGAAAAAACTTCCAATATAATCTAATTGATGCCCATATATTGTGCCATAGATCTTATTTTGTTGTAGTCTAGGAGTATGGTATAAATGTTAACTGATAATTTGGACACACAAAAAGTGGGATTTATTTCATTTTATTCTAATGATATATTTATTTAATTTATGATTTATTTTTATTTCATCCATGTGATGAAATTTTTAAAAGTTATAAGATCAGTATGGAAGAGTTAAAAAGAGTTTACCATTTTAATGGTGATGGTAAAGGTATTATTTAATCTGTTTATTTTTTATTTAGCAATTAAATGCTATAAAATTAAATTACTAAATATTATTTAGATTATAATATACAAAACCTAAATTTTAAATATAGTAATTTATAGAATTTGAAATGATCTATATATAGTAATAAATAAGAAAATACACAAACCTAGCTTGGATATGATTTATTACTAACTATGTAGGCTAATTATCAATGAAAATTGATTTTAATGATTTATAAATTATCATAGTCAAAAATAGAAGTATGTGATACTATAGGATAGGACAACATTAGGTGTATGATGGGATATTGTGGCCTTGTTAGTTGACTACAAATGCATCTAGGTTGATTGTGTAATTGATTTTTTTGTGCAAGCACCTATGGATTTCTATAGTGACCTGTTAGTTAACTATGTCTTGATTTTCCACATGGAAGACATACAAAATCCAAACCCTATTTATTGAGCAATAAACCAAATGCATATAAAATATAAAGGGGGAAGGGGAACAACCATGATATCTTTAGAAATCCTTATGTAATCTAAGTGTTTCCTACATAGCCTAAATAGGCCTTAGGCAAATGTAGTTCTTCCCCTCTAAATCTTAATATTTACTATATGGATACAACTAGATAAATTAACTTGATTGTTTAAACATTGATTCCCTTGACCTATAATAAACTAGGTTCAGAATTGGCCTATGACAGTTAGAATAACTCAAAATTGGATTTGGAAAGATTAGTGTTCTTTTGTTTAATGTGCAATAGAATTTGCCAAGTGATTATCAAGTGTGTTTTGAGAGGTCTTGAAGTGCTTATATAGATAAATATTTGGAATATTTTAATTAACTGGCCTTGATAAAATCATGGTAAAGATTAAAAAATGTCTCAAATTAAAAAATTTACCATTGGAGCATGGGGGACAAGGTCACATGTGACACTATCTACCTAGTGCAGTATTATCCTAGAAGGATAAAGACTGTGGACATCTAGCTAACATAAATATGTAAGAAAAATAGGGATCCATGAATGATGTTTCCAATATTTATTATGGAATAAGTAAAATATTGATGGCTATCATAGAGTTTTCAGCTAACAAAATGGAAAATAGACTAAGTTGGGTAAGGATGTTAATATTAAACATTGTCAAACACTTAATGATTAATTTTGAGTGTCTACATTTGCCCCCCACTTATGCTAGTGATGTAATGAAGTGAAATTACTAGAGTAAATGACATGTAAACCTAAGTGTGTATAGACACTTTATCTTTTCTTATGAATCTTGATTTTCTAAGATGGCTCAATGTAAAACTGCAACAATGCCACCTAAATTATTTATTGTTCATATTTGAAAATTGAAAAGCTGAAACTTTAAATTTGAAATTTTGAAAAGAGAACAAAGAAATAATAAACCTTAAGGAGTATACAATAGCATTTAAGTATAACTTGAAAGTGAAGAGGTTTTTGTACCCCCTCGTTAATAATTTGGAGAAATGTTAAGCTTATGGTGAATGTTAAGGTGTGGAGCCTAAAAGCTTCACATATGAGTGCATTACATAGTTGCAGGTTTACACAGTCACCAACCTCGGTCAAGAGTGACCGATGTCGGTCAAGAGCAGTTGAAGGAATGCCAGCATCGGCAGAGGATCGGCCGATGACGGTCACAGGCAAACAGGCAGGAACTGGCGTCAGTTACCTGCGCGTCCAGAATGCTATTTCCGAGGACAGAAGCAAGTGTTTGCATGATGAGTTTAAGTCTTAGTCTTAAGTTCGCGTTTCTATTATTAGCAAGATTGTTTTTAGAGCCCTTGTTCAAGAGGCTTAACTATTGGTTGTAAGTGCATGCTCAAGTTTCCTAATTCTATATGTAGGAAAGATCTTCTTAGCTTAGTGTGTGAGTATGAGTAGAACATTGTGAATGTTTGAAGGACAGTACAGAGTTACATCAATCCAGGTTGTTGGAATTGATTGTACTTGAGAGAGAGAGAGAGAGAGCTCTTGAGGAATAGAGATCTAGAGAGAGATCTTGTGCATCTGAGAGAGGTGTGGAAGAAAGAAGTTTCTTCAATTGTATTCCTTTTGTAAAGAGTTTTAATACAAGTTTTTAGGGTGGTTTCTTGTATCTCTTGTTCTGTGCTATTTATCATTCTAATTACTTATCTATCTGATTTATTTCCGCGTTTATTGCTTTCACAAGTGTAATCATTGTTGGTTGATCCCCAACAAGTGGTATCAGAGCTCAGGTTCACTAACAGGTGGTTCAAATCTGTGTAGTGTGTATTGATTATAGGTTGCTCACAGGGGTTTCTGCAGGGATTTCTATTTGAGTGGGAGAAGCAATGGCAGAAGAAAGTAAGTTGAGAATGGAGAAGTTTAATGGCAAGAACTATTAACATTGGAGAATGCAGATAGAGGACTATCTTGTTGGGGATCAACCAACAATGGATTACACTTATGAAAGCAATCAATGCGGAAATAAACAGATAGATAAGTAACTGAAATGATAAATAGCACAGAACAAGATATACAAGAAAACACCCTGAAAACTTGTATTAAAAACTCTTTACAATAGGAATACAAATGAAGAACTTTGTTCTTCCACACCTCTCTCAGATGCACACAGGATCTCTCACTAGATCTCTATTCCTCAAGAGCTTTCTCTAAAGTACAGTCCTTCAAACATTCACAATGTTCTACTTCGTACTCAATTACACTCTCATACACTTCATCATACAATAGCTTAGAAGATCTCTCCTACATATAGAAATAGGAGACTTGAGCATGCTCTTACAACAAACAGTTAAGCCTCTTCAACAAGGGTTCTAAAAATAACATTGCTAACAATAGAGACGCGAGCATGAGTCTACAACTCAAACTCATCATGCAAACACTCGCTTCTGTCCTCGGAAATAGCTCTCTGGACACGCAGGTAACCGACGTCGGTTCCTGTCTGTTCGCCTGTGACCGTCACCGGCCGACCATACCGCTGACGTCGGCGCCTCTGAACTGCAACTGACCGACGTCGGTCGCTCCTGACCGACGCCGGTGTCTGTGTAGACCCGAACCTGTTTGTCTATGCTCCATGGTGAAGCTTTTAGCTCCACATACCTAACAATCTCCCACTTGGAGATAAACCAGCTGCACCAATACCTGTACAGCAAGATTTTCTAGCTCCTCCATCTTCAACTCAATCGTGAAGACCAACAGAAGTTGAATGAAGATTCAACTTCTCCTTAGTAACCGGCTTTGTTAGCATATCCGCAGGATTCATGTCTGTATGGATCTTCTCCAGCTTCAACTCACCATCTTCCAATACCTGCCGTATGAAGTGGTACCTTAGCTGTATGTGTTTGGTTCTAGAATGGAAAGCTGAGTTCTTAGCCAAATGGATTGCGCTTTGACTGTCACTATGCAATCTGCAACTCCCATGCTCCCTTCCAAGCTCTTCCATGAACCGTGTCATCCATATCATCTCCTTGCTAGCTTCTGTAGCTGCAATGTATTCTGCTTCTGTAGTTGATAAGGCTACAACCTTCTGCAACTTAGAAATCCAACTAACTGTCGTTCCACCTACAGTAAAAACATAACCTGTAGTGCTCCTCCTGTCATCCAAATCCCCTGCCATATCTGAATCTACATAGCCATGTAGAGATGTATCTAAACCTCCATAGCATAAGTGTCTACTGCTGGTTCCTCTCAGATATCTAAGGATCCATTGTACTGCTTTCCAATGTTCCTTTCCTGGATTGGCCATATACCTGCTTACTACTCCCACTGCTTGGGCAATATCTGGTCTAGTACACACCATTGCATACATCAAACTTCCTACCGCGGAAGAATATGGAACCTTGTTCATGTACTCTACCTCATCATGTGAATTGGGACATTGTTCTTTGCTTAACTTGAAATGTCCTGCCAAAGGTGTGCTTACCGGTTTCGCATCCTGCATGTTGAACCGTTTCAACACCTTGTCCACATAATCTTCTTGAGACAATATCAACCTGTGATTTTCTCTGTCTCTCTTGATGCTCATGCCAAGGATTTTCTTAGCTGCTCCTAAATCCTTCATGGCAAACGTTTGAGCTAACTTCTCCTTAAGCTCTGAGATGTCCTGCATGTGAGATCCTGCAACCAGCATGTCATCTACATACAATAATAGAATAATGTATCTACTGTTATCAAATCTCTTAAAGTATACACAATGGTCTGATTGACACCTACTGAAACCATGCTCAGTCATAAACCTGTCAAATTTCAAGTACCATTGCCTTGGAGCTTGCTTGAGGCCATACAAGCTTTTCTTTAACCTGCACACTAGTTTCTCCTTACCCTTGACTTCGAAACCTTCTGGCTGTTCCATGTAGATTTCCTCATCTAAATCTCCATGAAGAAATGTTGTTTTAACGTCTAGCTGCTCGAGATGCAAATCCTCAAAAGCAACCAAAGATAGTACAACCCTTATAGAAGTCATCTTAACAACTGGAGAAAAAATTTCGCCAAAGTCAATACCTGGCTTTTGTGCAAACCCTTTTACAACCAATCTGGCCTTGCATCTCATCTGACCATCCTCACCTTCCTTCAACCTGTAAGTCCACCTGTTCTTCAGTGTTCTCTTACCAGCCGGCAATTCAACCAAATCCCATGTTTGGTTCTCTCTTAAGGACTCCATCTCCTCAATCATGCCATGTTCCCACTTACTCCTGGACTCCACCTGTAAAGCTTCTTCAAAACTTTCTGGTTCTCCACCATCGGTTAGCAATAAATAATATAAAGAAGGAGAGTATCTAATTGGAGGCTTACTTACTCTTTCAGACCTCCTGATTGGTGTCTTGGACTCGTTTTCCACAATCTGTCCACCCAAATTTTCTGACAGTGACCGACCTCGGCCACCTGTAGACCTGTTACTGGCCGACGCCGGTTCTTCCTGGCCGACGCCGGTGCCTGGTCTGCCGACGTCGGTTTCTGTATGACCGACATCGGTTTCTGTATTGCCGACGCCGGTGCCAAACCTGCCGACGTCGGTCTCTGTGTTTTCCTGTAAGTGATTATTTCTTTTTCCCGCGAGCTCATTTTGGACCATAACTTCGTCCAACTCATTATTGCTCTGCCCAACTTGATCTAGCTTCCTTGTCTGATCACTGTACATCACTCTTTCGTTGAAAACAACATCACGGCTCCTGATTACCTTGTTAGTTCCTAGATTCCAAAATCTGAAACCAAAATCATCTGAGCCATAGCCTATAAACGTGCACCTCATAGACTTAGCGTCTAGCTTCTTTCTATTTTCCTTATCTATGTGCACAAAGGCTTCACAACCAAAAACTTTGAGATATGAAAGATCAACCTTTTTACCTGTCCATGCCTCTTCTGGAATTCCACCATCCAGAGCTGTAGAGGGTCCTCTGTTGATCAGGTACACTGCGGTGTCAACTGCTTCTGCCCAAAACTCTAAGGGCAATCCTGCATGCAATCTCATACATCTAGCACGCTCCATAATAGTCCTGTTCATCCTTTCAGCAATACCATTCTGCTGAGGTGTCCTTGGAACCGTCCTTTGCCTACGGATCCCATTCATGTAACAATACAATTTGAACTTAAGACTGCAGAACTCACCACCATTATCGGATCTCAAGCACTTTAATCTTTTGCCTGTTTCATTCTCAACCATGGCTTTCCATATCTTAAAGGTCTCAAAAACATCAGATTTATTTTTAATACAGTAGATCCATACCTTTCTTGTGGCGTCATCTATGAATGTAACATAGTACTGTGATCCGCCAATAGAGGCTACATGAGCCGGTCCCCACACGTCTGTGTGAACAAGCTGCAACTTCTGCCTTTTCTTAGTAGACCCAGTCTTTAGAAAACTAACCCTTTTCTGTTTTCCAAACACACAATGCTCACAAAATTCTAGATCCATACTTTTCAAATCTGAAAGCATACCTTTAGACTTAAGGATAGACATCCCCTTCTCACTCATGTGGCCAAGCCTTGAGTGCCACAATTTAGCATCCACATCTGAAGTAGATAAAACTGAAGGAGATTTGTTAGTAATACAATTACACAAATAGAGAGTACCTTCTCTCTTACCTCTGGCCATAACAAGTGCACCCTTGGTCACTTTCCAAGAATCTGCTGTGAGAGTTACTGTACAACCCTCATCACCAAGCTTACCTGCAGAAATCAGATTTCTCTTCAAACTAGGAACATGCATCACATCCCTCAACACCCATGTGTTGCCATTCTGCATTTTTAGCTGCACTTTACCTTTGCCAATAATCTTGCAAGGCTCATCATCCCCCAAGTATACTATTCCAAAATCTCCATGGACATAGTCACTGAAATATTCTCTGTTAGGGGTAGCATGGAAAGACGCACCAGAATCTAATACCCAAGATTCTATGTTATTATGCAAAGAGAAAATAAGAGCATCCTGTGCAATACCTGCAACCTTTGTCTCTTCCTTTCCTTCGTGCTGATTGTCCTCCTTAGGCTTTGACCAGCAATCTCTGCTTATGTGCCCCAACTTTCCACAGTTCCAGCATTGTGGCCTTCTGCCATTTCTGGATTTGGATCTGCCTCTTCCCTTAGACTTAGATCTTGATCTCCTCTTGCTCCTTTCTTTTTGCCTTCCTCTGCTCTCAAAATTTAAAGCGTTCCCGGATGTCCCAGAAGTCTCTTATGTGCTTTTCCTGCGTATTTCCTCATTCAAAATAACACTAACCACATCCTCTACTTTTAAAATATTCGAAGCAGAAGCAGTATTAGAAACTGCCATTACCAAGCCATGCCAGCTTTCAGGCAAAGAACATAAAATTAAAAGAGCCTTTATTTCATCTTCAAATGAAATATTAACAGAACTTAACTGATTAACTATACCATGGAAATCATTCAGGTGATTAGAAACAGATCCACCCTCTTGCATATGCAAATTAAATAACTGCTTCATCAAATATACCTTGTTTGAAGCGGAGGGTTTTTCATATAGATTAGCTAACGTGGTCATTAACTCTACCGTAGTTTTTGCTTGTGACAAATTGGATATCACAGTGGAGGCCAGACTCAGTCTTATAGAACCAAGAGCCTTTCTGTCAAGAACTTCCCATTCTTCGTCCTCCATGTCCTTGGGCTTCTTTGCTATCCCACCTAACGGTAAGTAAAGATCCTTCTGATACAGATAGTCCTCTATCTGCATTCTCCAGTGCTGATAGTTCTTGCCATTAAACTTTTCCATTCTCAACTTACTTTCCTCTGCCATTGCTTCTCCCACTCAAACAGAAATCCCTGTGAGCAACCTGTAATCCGAACACACTACACAGATCTGAACCACCTGTTAGTGAACCTGAGCTCTGATACCACTTGTTGGGGATCAACCAATAATGGATTACACTTATGAAAGCAATCAATGCGGAAATAAACAGATAGATAAGTAACTGAAATGATAAATAGCACAGAACAAGATATACAAGAAAACACCCTGAAAACTTGTATTAAAAACTCTTTACAATAGGAATACAAATGAAGAACTTTGTTCTTCCACACCTCTCTCAGATGCACACAGGATCTCTCACTAGATCTCTATTCCTCAAGAGCTTTCTCTAAAGTACAGTCCTTCAAACATTCACAATGTTCTACTTCGTACTCAATTACACTCTCATACACTTCATCATACAATAGCTTAGAAGATCTCTCCTACATATAGAAATAGGAGACTTGAGCATGCTCTTACAAAAAACAGTTAAGCCTCTTCAACAAGGGCTCTAAAAATAACATTGCTAACAATAGAGACGCGAGCATGAGTCTACAACTCAAACTCATCATGCAAACACTCGCTTCTATCCTCGGAAATAGCTCTCTGGACACGCAGGTAACCGACGTCGGTTCCTGTCTGTTCGCCTGTGACCGTCGCCGGCCGACCATACCGCCGACGTCGTCGCCTCTGAACTGCAACTGACCGACGTCGGTCGCTCCTGACCGACGCCGGCGTCTGTGTAGACCCGAACCTGTTTGTCTATGCTCCATGGTGAAGCTTTTAGCTCCACATACCTAACATATCTGTATCAGAAAGATCTTTACCTACTGTTAGGTGGGATTGCAAAGAAGCCCAAGGACATGGAGGATGAAGAATAGGAAGTTCTTGACAGAAAGGCTCTGGGGTCTATAAGACTGAGTCTAGCATCCACTATGATATCCAATTTATCACAGGCAAAAACAACGATAGAGTTAATGACTACGTTAGCAAATTTGTATGAAAAACCCTCCACTTCTAATAAGGTATATCTTATGAAGCATTTATTTAATTTGCATATGCAAGAAGGTGGATCTATATCTAATCACCTGAATGATTTCCATGGAATTATTAATCAATTAAGTTTAGTCAATACTGTATTTGATGATGAAATAAAAGCTCTTTTAATATTATGTTCTTTGCCTGAAAGCTGGCATGGCTTGGTAATGGCAGTTTCTAATACTGCATCTGCTTCGAATATTTTAAAAGTAGAGGATGTTGTTAGTGTTATCTTGAATGAGGAAATTCACAGGAAAAGCACAGAAGAGACATCTGGGAATGCTTTAAATCTTGAGAGCAGGGGAAGGCAAAAAGAGAAGAGCAAGAGGAGATCAAGATCTAAGTCTAAGGGGAGAGGCAAATCCAAATCCAGAAATGGCAGAAGGCCACAATGCTGGAATTGTGGAAAGTTGGGGCACATAAGCAGAGATTGCTGGTCAAAGCCTAAGGAGGACAATCAGCACGAAGGAAAGGAAGAGGCAAAGGTTGCAGGTATTGCACAAGATGCTTTAATTTTCTCTTTGCATAATAATATAGAATCTTGGGTATTAGATTCTGGTGTCTCTTTCCATGCTACCCCTAACAGAGAATATTTCAGTGACTATATCCATGGAGATTTTGGAATAGTGTACTTAGGGGATGATGAGCCTTGTAAGATTATTGGCAAAGGTAAAGTGCAGCTGAAGATGCAGAATGGCAACACATGGGTGTTGAGAGATGTGATGCATGTTCCTAGCTTGAAGAGAAATTTGATTTCTGCAGGAAAGTTAGGGGATGAGGGTTGTACAGTAACTCTCACAGCAGAATCTTGGAAGGTGACCAAGGGTGCACTTGTTATGGCCAGAGGTAAGAGAGTAGGTACTCTGTATTTATGTAATTGTGTTACTGACATTTCTCCTTCTGTATTATCTACTTCAGATGTGGATGCTAAATTGTGGCACTCAAGGCTTGGCCACATGAGTGAGAAGGGGATGTCAATTCTTAAGTCTAAAGGTAAGCTTTCAGATTTGAAAAGTATGGATCTAGAATTTTGTGAGCATTGTGTATTTGGAAAATAGAAAAGGGTTAGTTTTCTCAAGACTAGGTCTACTAAGAAAAGGCATAAGTTGTAGCTTGTTCACACAAACGTGTGGGGACCGGCTCAGGTAGCCTCTATTGGAGGATCACAGTACTATGTTACGTTTATAGATGATGCTACAAGAAAGGTATGGATCTACTGTATTAAAAAGAAATCTGATGTTTTTGAGACTTTTAAGATTTGGAAAGCTATGGTTGAGAATGAAACAGGCAGAAGATTGAAGTGCTTGAGATCTGATAATAGCGGTGAGTTCTACAGTCTTAAGTTTAACTGGTATTCTTATACACATGGAATCCATAGGCAAAGGACAGTTCCAAGGACACCTCAGCAGAATGGAATTACTGAAAGGATGAACAGAACAATCATGGAGCATGCAAGATGTATGAGATTGCATGTTGGGTTGCCCTTAGAGTTTTGGGCAGAAGTTGTTGACACCGCAGTGTACCTGATTAACAGAGGACCCTCTACAGCTTTGGATAGTGGAATTCCAGAAGAGGCATGGACAGGTAAAAAGGTAGATCTCTCATATCTCAAATTTTTTGGTTGTGAAGCCTTTGTGCATGTAGATAAGGAAAATAGAAAGAAGCTTGATGCTAAGTCTATGAGGTGCACGTTTATTGGTTATGGCTCAGATGATTTTGGTTTCAGATTTTGGAATCTAGGAACTAACAAGGTAATTAAGAGCCATGATGTTGTTTTCAATGAAAGAGTGATGTATAGTGATCAGATGAGGAAGCTGAATCAATCTGGGCAGAGCAATGGAGAATTGGACGAAGTGATGGTCCAAAATGAGCTCGCGGGAAAAAGAAATAATCACTTAAAGGAAAACATAGAGACCGACGTCGACAGGTTAGGAACCAGCGTCGGTAGTACAGAAACCAATGTCGGTCATACAAAGACCGACGTCGACAGAACAGGCACCGATGTCGGTCAGGAAGAATCGGCATCAGCCAGTAACAGGTCTACAGGTGGCCGAGGTCGGTCACTGTCAGAGAATTTGGGTGGACAGCGTGTTGAAAATGAGTCTAAGACACCCATCAGGAGGTCAGCAAGGGTAAGTAAGCCTCCAATTAGATATTCTCCTTCTTTATACTATTTATTACTAACTGATGGTGGAGAACCAGAGAGTTTTGAAGAAGCATTACAGGTGGAGTCCAAGAGTCAGTGAGAGCGTGGCATGGTTGAGGAGATGGAGTCCTTAAGAGAGAACCAAACATGGGATTTGGTTGAGTTGCCAGCTGGTAAGAGGACACTGAAGAACAGATGGACCTACAGGTTGAAGGAAGGTGAGAATGGACAGATGAGATATAAGGCCAGATTGGTAGTGAAAGGATTTGCACAAAAGCCAGGTATTGATTTTGGTGAGATTTTTTCTTCTGTTGTTAAGATGACTTCTATATGGGTTGTATTGTCTTTGGTTGCTTTTGAGGATTTGCATCTTGAGCAGCTACATGTTAAGACAATGTTTCTTCATGGAGATTTGGATGAGGAAATCTACATGGAACAGCCTGAAGGATTTGAGGTCAAGGGTAAGGAGAAGTTGGTGTGCAGATTGAAGAAAAGCTTGTATGGCCTCAAGCAAGCTCCTAGACAGTGGTATTTGAAATTTGACAGGTTTATGACTGAGCATGGCTATAGTAGGTGTCAATCTGACCATTGTGTATATTTCAAGAGATTTGATAATGGTAGATATATTATTCTATTGTTGTATGTAGATGATATGCTGGTTGCAGGATCACACATGCAGGATATCTCTGAGCTTAAGGTGAAATTAGCTCAAATGTTTGCTATGAAGGATTTGGGAGCAGCTAAGAAAATCCTTGACATGAGCATTAAGAGAGATAGGAAAAATCACAGGTTGATATTGTCTCAAGAGGATTATGTGGACAAGGTGTTGAAATGGTTCAATATGCAGGATGCTAAACCAGTAAGCACACCTTTGGCTGGACATTTTAAGTTGAGTAAAGAACAATGTCCTAATTCACATGATGAGGTAGAGTACATGAGTAAGGTTCCATATTCTTCCACGGTAGGAAGTTTGATGCATGCAATGGTGTGTACTAGACCGGATATTGCCCAAGCAGTAGGAGCTATAAGTAAGTATATGGCCAATCCAGGTAAGGAACACTGGAAAGCAGTTCAGTGGATCCTTAGATATCTGAGAGGAACCAGCAGTAGGCACTTGTGCTATGGAGGTTCAGATACTTCTCTACATGGTTATGTAGATTCAAATATGGCAGGTGATTTGGATGGCAGGAGGAGCACCACAGGTTATGTTTTTACTGTAGGTGGAATGGCAGTTAGCTGGATATCGAAGTTGCAGAAGGTTGTTGCCTTGTCAACTATAGAAGCAGAGTATATTGCAGCCACAGAAGCTAGCAAAGAGATGATATGGATGACACGGTTCATGGAAGAGCTTGGAAGGGAGCATGGGAGTTGCAGATTGTATAGTGACAGTCAGAGTGCAATCCATTTGGCTAAGAATTCAGCCTTTCACTCAAAAACCAAGCACATACAGCTAAGGTACCACTTCATACGGCAGGTATTGGAAGATGGTGAGTTGAAGCTGGAGAAGATCCATACAGATAGGAATCCTGCTGACATGTTAACCAAGCCAGTTACAAAGGAGAAGTTGAATCTTCATTCAACTTCTGTTGGTCTTCATGATTGAGTTGAAGATGGAGGAGCTTGAAGATGTTGCTGTACAGGTACTGATGCAGTTTTTTATCTCCAAGTGGGAGATTGTTAAGGTGTGGAGCCTAAAAGCTTCACATATGAGTGCATTACATAGTTGTAGGTTTACACAATCACCGGCGTCGGTCAGGAGAAACCGACGTCGATCAGGAGTAGTTGAAGGAACGCTGGCATTGGCAGAGGATCGGCCGACGACGGTCACAGGAAAACAGGTAGGAACTAACGTCGGTTACCTGCGCATCCAGAATGCTATTTCTGAGGACAGAAGTGAGTGTTTACATGATGAGTTTAAGTCTTAGTCTTAAGTTCGCATTTCTATTATTAGCAAGATTGTTTTTAGAGCCCTTGTTCAAGAGGCTTAACTGTTGGTTGTAAGTGCATGCTCAAGTTTCCTAATTCTATATGTAGGAAAGATCTTCTTAGCTTAGTGTGTGAGTATGAGTAGAACATTGTGAATGTTTGAAGGACAGTACAGAGTTGCATCAATCTAGGTTGTTGGAATTGATTGTACTTGAGAGAGAGAGAGCTCTTGAGGAATAGAGATCTAGAGAGAGATCTTGTGCATCTGAGAGAGGTGTGGAAGAAAGAAGTTTCTTCAATTGTATTCCTTTTGTAAAGAGTTTTAATACAAGTTTTCAGGGTGGTTTCTTGTATCTCTTGTTCTGTGCTATTTATCATTCTAGTTACTTATCTATCTGATTTATTTCCGCGTTTATTGCTTTCACAAGTGTAATCATTGTTGGTTGATCCCCAACAGTGAATTAAGAGTTATCAAGTCTCAATTTTAAAACAAATGAAAGCCCCTGAATTGAAAATATTGTATGCTCTAATTCTCAACTGAATATATAGGGTACTTTGTAAAATAATTTAAGGGTGGAACCATAAAATGTGGCTCACTACAAAGGAAAAAGTGAAACCATAGACATTGAGTGTCACAATAATTTAATGTGGACCACTTTTAAAATGAATATAAATCACATCATAATAGATGGATCTAGATTATATTTAAAAAATTTAAACCTTGAAACTTTTAAAATCTAAAATTTGCAATGTAGTAATGCCCCTTATAATTATACTAAATTTATATTGAATGCCAACCAAATTTATAACTATTTGATGATGATCCCTAAAATCGCTCATCATTTCTAGGTAATTATCTCATTTTTACCCTAAAAGTCTTCCTTTTAAGTATATTTAGTTGTGTATAATAAAAATTATTACTAATCCAAAGTTTAAAAAAATAAGTATTTTACCTTAGTTATTATATGTAAGTTCTTGTAACCTATTAAAACCAATTTATTCTAACATTTACATGGGAAAGACCCTAATTTTGTATGTACAGGTCATAAGAATATATTATAGTTGAAGATAGTGTTTTGGTAGCATAAGACTCTTGAGGACCAGTTCTGAAGATTATCATACCAACTCTAAAAATCACTGGTCTAGATTTGAAAATGCCCATTCTAGATTTGAAGATGTCCAAACCGGTTATAGATAATTTCAAGAAGATTGGAAGAAATCACCTGAAGGTTTAACATTGATGTAATACATATATACATAAAAAAAGTAATTTTTTATATTTTTGGAAATAGTTCTAATGTTCAAAATAGAAATATCTATTTTTAGCCATGGTATTTATAGAAGTTTTCCAATGAGTAATTGTAATTACTATGTTTTGATCATATAGGTGACTAAGACTCGATGGATATAACCAACAAGCAAGTAGTAAATGAAAACAAATTTGGAATCATGCAAGGAATTGAATCCAACACCTTCCAATAATTTTCTTTAAATGTGGAAAGGATGTTATTATGTTCTTATTTAGAATAAGATAATATTTTTATAATAGGATATTATTATTTTTTTCTCTATCTTAATACATTTTTTGTAAGACAAGGTAATATTTAAACATGGAATTTTGATGATAAAAGAAGAGGATATGCATAGATTATTAAGAATTGGATAGTTTGAGTATCACTATCTTCAACATTGTAATCATTTGCTAGAAGTAATGAGAATTTTATTTCATACAATTTTCAAAAATCTAAGATTGTTCAAAAGTCTATTTTGAGGTAGAGCAAGGACCCACTCATAAAAATAAGTAGGATAAATTTTGGTATTTATATGTTTATTTCATATTATTTTGTGTTTTAAATATGTTTACCACTCTCTTATGCAAAGAGTTGTGATCTATGTTTGTACCTATAGGGTTGTGTGTTAATGTGTATGTTTCAATCAAGAGTACTTTTAATATTTCCTTTCCAAATCATTTGCATTTAAAAGGATTTATTTTTCAATAAAATAGATTAGTTGTGTGTTTTCATTTCATGTAATTTAGATTTTACAAATAGATTAAAGAGAGTGTTTTAATTTTTAACAATTCCAATTCCAATAAGATTATTTCCCTTCCATGTATTTTCAATTTAGTGAGTGTGTTTGTTTTTATAAGTTATAGATTAGATTTAAATTTAATTAAGTATATTATAACTCAAAAGTAGATGATCAATAAAACACCCCAGCCAAATATTTGTTAGTCATCATTTGGAATACCTTACTATTGACTACCATTGGACACTACTCAGATTGACATGACACATTCATCTAAATGAAGAGGATGCCATGACCCCCATCATTTTTTGGTGTCATTTATATGGATTTTATAGGTGTCAATAGGGTAAAAAATGTTAAATTGATAATTTATTAAGAGACACTTCCCATTAAATAAAATAAATTTATGAATATACAAAGAAATTTTATTGACACCATTTTATGATTATATATCACCTTAATCTTGTACACTTAGAAAACTCAAAGCTTGGTTGTTCCTCTCAATTCTATACCTTTCCTACTTTTCCATGTCTTACATCTAATCTATATTATGCCCCTTAGCCTATATCTATTAGTCTAGACAATCATATGTTGATGACCTATGTCTTCTATCTTACCTAAAATGCTTAAAATGTACTTATCTTCCATGTTTGCAAGTTGTGAGCATGTACCTAATTTCTTGCTCCCTAGACATTAATGTCTATGATAGACACTAGCATAGACATTAGTGTCCTTACTCGATGCAAGTGTCTATTGCCATAAATTCATCCAATTTACAAATTACACGTATCCTAATGGTTAGCCTAAGTGATTTAATGTGAGTTATTTTTTTATTTGATGAAGTAAATGCTTTTAAAACCAGAGTTATGAACTAGATAAGTGAAGGTTTTGATAAATAGACCCACATCTAGGTATAACTAATAGGTTTATAAGGATCCTTCAAACAACCAAGTAAAACAAAGAGGGTTTTTAGGCTCCCCCAACCTTTAATAAACATAAGTGAATTAAAGGTTCCCATGACCTTGGCAAAACATGAGGGTTTTAAGGATCATACAATCTAGCAAAGCACAACAAGAAACAATTAGAGGGTTTGGAGGCTCCCACAACCTTGTGAATCATGAGGGTTTTAAGGTTCCCACAATCGAGGGTTTTAAAGGCTCTTGCAACCTACAATACACAAATATGTTATGAAATAAAATCATTAGGGTTTTAAGGTTCCCATAATTGGAGGTTTTAAATAGTCCTGCAACCTATAATACACCAAGATGTTATGAAATAGTGAATCTCGAAGGGTTATCACCCTTTGTCATGTCATCCCTAAGGACACTAGAGAATATAAGTCCAACTAGAGAAGGAGGTATTTCATCACCTGGGTCTTCCACACATCTTCCACACAATGGAGTCACAATAAGTGGGCTTATCTTCCCATGAAGATCCAAAACATTTACAAAGCATAATAATGGGGTTTTGAGGCTCCCAAAACCATTAGATGAGGGGTTTAAAATATCTCATAACTTTAGTATAGTCAAGGATGCTATATAATAATGAAACTCAAAGAGATGAATATCCTTCAGTAGGATTTCTCTAAGGCTTAATCTATAGGATAAGAATCCAATAGGAGCAAAAGATATTCTATCACATAGGTATTCTACAAAACTTCTATGCAACTAAAATACAACAAGTAGACATTTCCTCCTATTGAAACTAACAAGGTGGATTCCTCTATCATCCACTCTAGTAGGATAGGATTTGATTGGGAATCCTATATCCATCTCAAACCAAACTGTCTTGAAATGAGTAGGGTCCTCTCTAGATTTGAACTTCTGCATAGTTTTCACCCTTCATCCATATTCCCTACATAATTTAGGAGTGAAAACATGTCTAATTAAAATAATAACCCCCAAGGAGGCTTTGTCCATATTAGATATGATTTTGTAGTGGCTTATGATGATTACATGTAATCTCATAGCTTGATGGAACCAAGGGTGGACTCTTCTATCATCCACTCTTAAATAAAAAAAATAAGGTTGATATAAATAAGGGTCCTCCTAAACCCATAAAATGGATTTCTATATAATTTAGCACTTTAAAATAGACCAAAATACTTACATTGCTCATATGAGATAAATGGATTTTTCCATTGTCCAAGTGATCAGATTAGGTTAATGCATGGATTCCTCTAATAGCCATGCCACTCAATGGAATAGGGGAGTGGGTTCCTCTAACACCCATCTTGCCCCTAAAAATAATCTTGGGGTGTGATCCTTCATAAATTTTCCCATAGAAGGACCACAGATGGGAAACTATGTCTTATATGACCAATATATAAGGGGAAGGCCTAAAACATCACCTATTTTATTTATTCTCATGCCCATTCAAATCTCCAAACCTATTCCAATTGAAAACCTTGACACTCATGCCACACCATAAAAAAACCCAAATTAATGTAACATGGTAGGTTCTTACCAAGTCTAAAAAACCATGGACTATGCAGGTATGCACCATTAATTCTATAAACTTCTTGGTTTGTGACACAAATGGTGTAAATTCTCCAAGGCATATTGTCATACCATATTTCCATGACATTTTTTCCATTATTCTTACCTAGCCTTTGACCAATCTCAACCAACTCTTGGTGTTCTATTATCCTATGGAGGGTTGAATGAGAGATAAAGTCATTTCTCCATCCCCAATATTAACTTTTGACATAGGAAAAACTGCATTTAGATTCTTGCCATTCCACCTCTAGATATGGATCTATGTCTTTATCCACATCCTTTCCCTATCTCTATTTTGGGGTCTCTTGAGCTATCATCAATCACCCATTTCAACTTTGCAGTCCTATCGTTAATCCCCTATAATGTTGGTCATTATCATCCTCATCATTTCCTCATCCTCCCTCCTTGCATGTGGCTTATTTCCCACTCTTTGATTAAATTTTTCCTCCCATTTCCATCATAGTAACCATTCTCATCTAGTGTGAGTTATTACTCCAAAAGGATTTGATATAAATACAATATCAACCCTCATTCATTCTTCACTTGGAAACACCTAGAAAAATACCAAAGAGACCAAGGCAAATTATCAAAAACACTTTATCAATCATTTAATTTAATAAAGATTCCCTATTTCCACACTAGTCATAGATACATCACATCTATAGGTCTAAATTACTAAAGGAGCATCCTAAGAGCCCAAATTTCCAAGTTATAATCTAGGTAATTGTTGTACATTGCATAATATTTCATGATTCACATACAAGACAAAATGTATGGGATAACTACATGAGTCTGAGGCCCTATTATGAAATATTGGATATGTAGGAAGTACCTTCTAACAATAGGATCTTTGGGGCTAGCTTGAGACTATATACTCACTAACCCATTTTTATTCAAGGTCACTATAAAGATGGAGAACTAGGGTTTTGTTATTTCATAAGGAGTAATAGTCCATGACCTAGATCTTAATGCATGAAAGTGAAGGTGTATTAAAAACCTAGAAACATTAAGGTGGTCACATCCTTTTCTAGTAGGTATTCCATATAGTAAATTTACATTGAACTTAGATAGTAGCGTCAACATAACCATCCTAAGTTGACGTTAGTGTCTAGAGTGTCAGAAGTGTCAAATCTATAATTTAATGGTTGTTATAGAATCTTATTCTACCATATTTTGTCATGTTCCAAATATATAATTACATTAGCATCAAAACAAGCTAAGTACATCACTTCTTTTCATTTCCATATCTAGCATAGTTATACTTTACATTTTTTTATTATCTTAGGATAATAAATTTAGTGTATGCTTATATCTGAGTTTAACATCTAAGTGGCCTACTATAGATCTAATTATCACCCTTATACCATTTCATTTTTATATAACCCTTTAATAAAATCTAGGGTTATCAATAAATTCACCTTATATCAACATTTTAGGGTTAAACATTTGGTGAACCTAATATTTGAACACTATACCCTATGTCACTTAGGGTTTATTTATTTTTCTATTATTGATCCCTAATCATCATAAAATATATGTAACATGGATGCATCTATTACCCATTTTAGATTCCAATATTTTATAGTTGTTATAGTTTTTTACCTTAATTTCCTTATCAACTCTTATAAAAAAACCATGTCAATAATTAGAGGGTTTTAAAGTGAAAAAAAAACTTAATCTCTTTTCAAAATTAATTTTACAATGTTATAGAGCTAATATTTATACTCTAATATACATGCTCCCAACCATTTATCTACTCGGATCTTATTCGAATGACATCTATAATCTCGTACCCATTATTCACCCTTGACTTATATTGGATTCTATGGTTTATGATGTTACTACTCAAAAAGGTAAAATTTCTCAAACCACTCTAACACCTGTTAATATACAAAAAGTGCCAATTAAACCTAAGCTTGTAATAAAATCTAAGGGAGGTGACATTGTTGACCAATTGAATAATACACATTTTAAGATTTCAATAATTTAGATCCTAAAGCAATTTACTATTTATAAGTATATCTTATATGAAGCATTGCATGAAACACAAGTGCCAACTAGTATTGATCTTGCTTATTTTGTGTATATCATGAAATATCTCAAGAAAAATTCCAAACTTATTGCCTTTGAACCAACATATTTACCATACAAAAATATTTTTGACCAAAATTTGCCTTTGTATATATAATTAACAATGTAAAATAAAGGTATCAAAAGAGTGCCCATTGATAATGGACTGGGCCTAAACATTTGTAGCATAAAATTTGTAACCACCGTGGGTGTCAACACAAACCTTATTAAGAAAATAGTTATGCACATAAAAGGGTTTGATAATTCACATAGCCCTCCAATTATACAAATTACATTGGATGTGATATTAGGACCAAAAATAATTCCATCCATTTTTTAGGTCATGTCTCAATCCTTGCATTATAATTTAATTTTGGGTAGACCTTGGATACATTTAATGGAATTTATCCAATATAAAATTAATTGATGCATAAAATTCATACATGAGGGAACCTTATTATCCATGCTTGTCAATGATAAGTCCTTCAAATTTTACAAAATGATACATTCTAAAATAGAGTAGATTCCTATAGTGGTACCACCTCAACAATCCATCCCACTTGAGCATATTCACAGATATTAAATAGGTGATTCAAGTACAATGACTTCTTTGTCTCAAAATTCAAATAAGTCAAAACATCCCAAAGTGCATATATATGCACATAAAGAGAAAAAACCATTAACAAAAGCACTAGTACAAACAAAAGATCCCCCAACATTTGAACTTCCTTTATGGTCAATATTGAGCAAAAATATGGTTACATCTCAAATTAATGTGATAGTGATGATGGTACAACTTATGATATGACAAATGAGAAAATATGACATTTAAAATTTGACCCACTAGAGCACCTATCACATAACCTATTCAAACCTATGGGTCCCAGTATATATAAATTAAACCCACTTGCATAAAATGTAGATTTAAATCTAGATAAGTTCAAAACAAAACTAATAAATGAGCATGTAAATGATTTTTATTCCAGACATCCCTCTTGGTTAAAAGTACCAAGTCAACCTTATCATGTAAAAATGCAAGTACATCATGTGAATAATGTGGATTCTTCTCAAATGGATTTACCTTAAATGTTATAGATCACAACGAAACATGATACCACTGATATTATCTTATCTTTGTTACTTGAAGATAGAATGATTTCTTTACCTTCTAATAGACACAAATCGATCAGTAGACTACTACCCATTAAAAGATTACCATATTTTAATTACCATCATATCATTGGTCACACTACTAATCAATGTGTGGTATTGAAAAATTTAATCTAATAATATAAGAGCTAAGTATTCATATGTAATGTGTCCATAATAAGAAAAATAAAAAAACTTCTTGTCTTTCAAAATAGAAATACACCTCAAAATGAAAAAATTAGGAGTATTTAACAATTACTACTAATATTGATGAGGTATATTGCCACCATATCAGTTTTGATCTAAACAAATGGGATATAAATTGTGGGACTACTTTGCTTGCATGATTGTGACATAATACAAATGAACTAATATATTATCTCTTGGGTCCTCAATATCAATGATACATTTAGTTACCCATTTCTTATGGCCCATTTGTTGAAGCTTTAACTATATGGATATCACCACATGATACACATTTAAAATTAAATTTTAGACAAAATAGGCTAATTGAGTGGAATGTTAAGCTAGATACTAAAATCATGTGTGTAAACTTTCATAATATGGGTATATATATTTTCATATAACATGATGAACATGATTATTTGTCTGAACCATTGGATTTAGATAAACCATTACAAATAAACATTGAAGCGTTGGCATTGCATTAATATAAACAAAGTTTAAAACACTTTATAGGCAGCCCTTCCTTTCAATGATGAAGATCTATTGGACTGAAACTATGGAATTTTTTTTTAAAATACCAAAAAAATAAAAAAATACTTTCAAAAAAAATACAAAAACACTTTTGGCACCTACATGTTATATTATCTCCTTGTCACCTATATGTTAGTTCCATGTTGATGGATGGTATATTTAATTACTTCTACATACACACATATGTGTAACACTTCTACTTGAATGTGATACAAGCATACACATATACATGATTTATTTCTATTTTTGGATGTTGGGTTTCCCCTCCACTCTTGTCACATGGATATTGGGGGTATTTACTTATTTGATCTTGACACACACATGTTATATGATTTGATGATCACTTTACATTATCATGTTTGAGATTACATATGTACTTACACATGCCTATTATCCATGATTATATCTTAAATAGGGTACTTGATATGTTATACATGACATTTTTTCCTAACACATTTGGTCTATAGGATACTATGACATGTTTTTGTTGGTTGCTTATGATTTCCTTTATGCACTTCCTTTAGTTTCATAAATTATTTTCTCTTCCTTATTTGAGAATTTGAATATGATCCTCTTCTTGTAACCCCCATGCCTATATATGCTTTCTTTGACATTTGTATATGACATGGTCTTTTATATGGACATTTTAATATGTCATTCTTCCTTTTATAGACTTTTTACTAAGTCATGTCCCTTTGATTGTACATCATTTTAGCATGCCCCTTTGTTTGTGGTCTCCTTATACCATTGCCTTTTGACTTGCTCTTAAGTGTTATAGTGTGTGTGTGTGTGTGTGTTATTTTTTTCTTATTGATCTTGTAATATTACTATCTATACATTGCCATGATATTTATCAAGAATCTTAAGCATACATGTGATCACATTGGTTCTATGAACTTCAATGATACATATCATTGGATTGAAATTTTAAGCTAATCTCAACTTCCAAGTGGTAACTCACCTTTGATCCAAATTTGGCAGAGTGTGCCTTCTAATCTCTCTCTCTCTTTGGATATATGCACTTTCAATATTTATCTATATTTGTCATAATCTCAGTTTTAGAGCCTTACTATGATACATATTTTTCAAAATAAATTTTCTATAGGCAACACGGTTACATCGACACATATGTTTACTCCTAAGCCATTCTCTTTAAATTTTAATCTATTGCAAGTACTTTCAATACTAGAATATATGCATTGATTTTATACTATAGCATGCTCTTAGTTGTAGGCTAGTCACTAGTGACACACAAATTAGGCACACATAAATACAAGGTGTGCATACATACCTATATACACATTCCTTTCATTTAAACTAGAAATTTCATTACTCGATTAAAGGGGGGATAAATTTAGACACTATTTTATGATTATAGAGCACCTCGGTCTTGTACACTTGGTAACTTAGACCTTGGTTATCCCTCTTAGTTTTATACCTTTCCATCTTTTGCATGTATCATATTTATTCAATCTTATTCCCCTTAGCCTATTTATATTAGTCTAACTAGTCTTATGTTGATGACTCAGGTCTTATATCTTTCTTGTAATGCTTAAAATGTACTTATCTTCCATCTCTATAAGTTTTGAGCATGTACCTACTTTTTTATTCCCTAGACACTAATTTCCAAGATATACGCTAGCATTGATGTTAGTGTCCTAACCTGATATAAGTGTTTCATACCCTAAATTCATCCAATTTGTAAACAAAACATATACTAATGATCAACTTAATTTTTTAAATGCAAGTTATTAATCCAAAGGGATTTGATATAAATACAAGATCAACTCTTATTCATTTATCACCTTTTAATACCTATATACACATAATATTTTCATACTTTTATTGATTACTGACACTTCATATCTTACATGAATCTACCAAATCTCAATCTCTCTAAGTGCATGCCTTAAGGGGTGCATCGAGAAAGGGGTGGGTAGACCTTTGGTGATTTGTAATATTTTTGTTCCTTTTATCACTTGCTATCTACACTCTTGCCTCCTAGAACCTTGAACCCTAAGCTTATTTCTCCTTTTAATATCTATTCTCACCATTTTTCATGCTTTATCCCTCATTTCTTACCTTGTTTCCCTTTTGACCTATTCAGTAAGCTAGGTCGACCTGGTTGACCTAGTTTATTTTGGGGATACTTTACCTTTCTTTGTTGCTTTGCATCCTGGCTAACATAGCACAAACATCAGGCATTAGCCTGATAATGTGTTGGGTCAACCCAATCAACCTAGCACAATTGACATGTCTGAAAGTCTTTAGGGTGATATACTACTATTTATACAAGGTCATTCCTTACCATTTCATAAGAGAGTTGAATTAAGTGGAGAAGTGCAAACAAACATCTTCTTATTGACCATTCTACTTGAAGAATAGATATTTAGGGTTAAATACTTAATTTTGGAGCTCCAATCTTGTCTTGTGGAAAAGTATTTTGGATGCTTAGGTAGATCATGTAGCCTAGAGAAAATTTATCTTGGTTATCCTTACAATCCAAAATAATTTCTTGAAAAGTACCATTAGCCAAGGGAGAGGTTAAGACTCAGTAGGTTCATCTTCAAAGGTAAGTATTCCTAAATTTATTTCTCCTTTGTAAGAGTAGATAGATAATGTTGTATTTATTCTTCTCTCCCATGTATTAGGATTCCATATACATTTACATGAGTATATGTATCCTATACATGTTTAGTTTAGTTTTTATTTACTTGTTTTTTTCTAACCCCTACTTTGTGCCACAAGCTTTGGTGAGCACTAGATTAGTTTACTTTTCTTGTTACTAGATTAGTTTACTTTATTATTTATTATCATAAGTGAATATACAAACCATTGGACTCTTTTAGGATTGTTGTGTGATTTTGTTAGATTGTAGGTTTTATAACCCTACCTAGCATGATGTGTTGTGACAGATGATACAAGTGATCCTCTAATTGGGTCTAGTGGATCCTCATATTGGTCATACTACCACTTAACAAGTGTGTGTCCCAATCAAAAGTGTAGGTGTGATCTATCTTATATGATCCAAGATTGATTCATGTGTACCATGCAATTTTTATTACATTTATTCTAGTGAACCCAACATGAAAGAAACCCTTATAGGGTTTCTTTCACTTATTTTATTCATTTTTTCATATCTTCTATCATATGTTTTGACTTACTAGCTTGATTCTGTCAACACAACTATTTTTCTCTATGTGTAGGAATAGGCAACTGGATCAACCAACTTAACCCAGCATAGGTTTCCATCACTTTTTAGACTTTTTATTCAGCCTATAAGTTGATCAGGTCAACCTAGCACATTTCCAACCACTTTGCAGTAGGTTCCTATTTAGGATTCACAGTGTAGGTTCTGGATTCTAGACTTCTAGATTTTTAGTCTAGTCAACCATCTCAACTTAACACATTTATAGATATCCAATTCAGTCTACTAGGTTGACCAAGTTGACTTAGTATACTTTTTTAGCTTTTGTATCAGGTTTTTGTCTCACTTGGTCAACCAGCTCAACCCAGTTTTTTAGATTGGGCCAGTTCTCTCCAAGGTTATAGGTCAATTACCTTTTTTTTTTCATCTCCAAAACACTAATGTCATTTTCTATTTCTTTGTTTCTAATTTATTTTATACTTTTCCTTCAAAATTGTAATCTATATATGTGTACCAATTGGATTGGCTAGTGTTAATTTAATTAACTGTGTATTTCATTTTAGTATCTACTTTTCTAGACTAGCTACATGCATATCTCATTTCATTTTTCATCCTTTTATCAATCTTTTCTCTTTTCCTATCTATTATGCTATGTTAACTAGCTTGACTCTGCACTATCCTAAGCCCTATTATCTACCTTTGTCAATTGTACTAGGTCAACCTGGTTGACCTAGCATTTTTTTAGCTCTTGTGCACTATATTAGGTTGATCAAGTTAACCTAGCATATTTTCTAGGCCTTTTTCCTTTTTTCAGCTTCTGATCTCTATATTGGGTCAATTTTGTGGACCCTATCTAGCTTTATTATCCCTATTTTGCATTAGGCCGACCAGGTTGACCTAGCTTTTTTCCTATAACTTTCTGAATCTTTTGTTTTGTCATCTTGCTTTCCTTCCTCTTTCATCATGTATTTCTTTTTGGGTGACAACATTGAATCTAAAATAATAGGCATGATGGAATTTACCAATCCTCATAGGGTTTCTCATAAACAAAGTAGAGTTCCTTTTGAAAATTCTAGTAATGTCTATATTGCAACTCACACAATGGACTATGGTTTCCCTCATGATACCTCTTTACAACATAATCCTTCTTTTCTCCTAGAAAACCAACTTAAGTTAGAGTATTCTCCCAAAATGCTTTTCTTTTTTAAGTAATTTCCCCAACATAAAGGGAAAGATCCATTTACCATTTACAATTTCATGATTAGTGGTCAAGATAATGAACCTCATTTATAACATTATACATTCTCAAATGGATTTAGTAGTAATTATTTATTTGATTCACAACCTATCCCTTCAATCATAACCTCTTCTTCTTCTTCTTCTTCTTTCCTTTCTTCTACCTCCATGCCTAGTATCTCAACTACCATGGATGGTTCTACATCTAATAGACATCTCTTAAGATCCACTATCCTTAATACTTCCATTATTTCATTATTTGCAACCCAAGGCACTCATGCTTCTAGTGATTCTTCTTCTCTTCCATTCACTAATCCATATTTTTATACACAAAAAAGATTTTCCACTAGTGCCTCTCATTCTCATGATTCATCTCAAGCTCTCAAAAACACCAATAGTGGTACCCAGGCCACTAATACTAACACTAACTCTTATAATAATGTTAGTCAAATTCACCAACTTCTATTGAAAACTCTCAATCAAATGAATGTTTTCCAAACCCATAACATAAATCAAATGATGAGAATTTGAAATCACCTTCTTCATCTTCAAACACAACCATAACCAATTGATTAGGGCACATATAATCAAAGTGTTCCTCCCCCTCCTCTTCAGTATTACCAAGGTAATCTTATTCTTCAACCTCATTTAATCAATACAACTATCAAGCATCTAAAAAATTAACCTCTCATTAATCAAATTTATAACATTGATATAGGAGGTATAACACCTATAATCTCTTATAATGGTTCAACTGATCCTTCTCTTCATCTTAAAACATTTGGGAATCTTTATAAAGATTGGGTTAAATTAAAAACCTTTGATGCTATCAAGTTCCTTGTTAAGACCTTCACAGGTGATGCCTTGGATTGGTACAATTAACTTAGACCTCATTCCATTACTAGTTTGGAGGCTTTAGTCAATGCTTTAGTTTAAGAATTCCAAACTAGTGATCTTCCTAAAAACACTTTGGCCCATTTCATCAATTACAAGCAAAGCAAAAATGAAACCACCTAAGCATTTGTTAAATTATGGAATACTCTATCAAAAAAATGTGAATGCAACATGGCCAATGATAATATTTTTCATCTCTTTACAAATGATCTTTATCCCAAATTATAATATTGAGTCCATACCCTTTCTCCATGCACTTTAGAAGAAGCTATTGATCAAGCTAAATAATAAGATTTCCTTATGCATCAATTTGAACCACCCCAATATTCTATGAGTTCTTGTATATTACTTAAAAACAAAAACCACAATGTTACCAGTGATGGTGTTTCTAATTCATATGATACCATTCACCATGTTCAAGCTGTTATTCCTACCCTTTCTTCTAAACTAGCTTCCTCTTCTCAATAATTTACTAATCCTCATTTCTCACCAAATTAAAATTAATGTTCATAAACCTCTTTCCTTATCTAAATTACTTAAATGTCTACCTAGGCCTCTTCCTCTTGAAATTGACCCTACTTGTCTTATGAAAAATTGGTATGATCGTAGCAAGTTTTGTTGGTTTTATACTAGTTGGGGTCATTCTCATGAGACCTATAGACAACTTTGTAATATAGATATGGACTTTATTCTTGGACCTAATTTTGATTATGATTATATCAGATGCCAATGTCAATAAGCTAATTATCATGTGTTTAAAGAGTAAAAAACTCATGGTAAAGATCAAGCCTTGAATCAAGCAAATGATCATTTAGTTATTTATAAGGATCCTTTATCTAATCATCAACCAATTCAAGAAAACCAAGGCAAGCCCATCTCTTCCACCAATAATGTAGAAAGTATTGTGGAACCAATTTTCAAATAAAATTTGGATATCATGACTAATATGTGAAGAGTAGTGGCTTTCATTGATTCTCAACCTATCTACACCCTGCCTCCTTCCCAAGCATGCCATGTTATCCAAGAGTCTTATCCAACTCATTTAAATGAGTTGGGGCAAGAAGATATTATAACCTTTGATGAAGATCCAACTTATGATTTTCCTTTGGATAACACATCACATGTTATTTCTACCACTCTTCCATCATCTTCTCCTTCCAATGTTAATCAACCTTTTGTTAACACCTCTTCTACTTCTCAAAATTGAGTTGAACCTATTAGTTAATCATCTCAACATTATTTACAACATTACTTTAAACCTTCTCATTATTATCAACACAAATTTCAATGATCTTAAACTCCTCCCTCTGAAGACATCCTTAACCATTATGCACCTATATATAACAATATTCTCATGGGTTATGATGAATGGGATCCCATTGTGGAGCTCACTAATCTCCCTTCTCAAATTCCATTTTTTGAACTCATGAGGACATCTCCCCATCATCAAAACTATCTTATACAACTATTATTTGAGATGAATCTCCCTCATCTTCCCTTAGTAATATAGGAGGCAGCCTTATCTAGTTCTAAGGATAGTATTTTGCAATAAAGTGAAGAGATGTCCATCAATGTTGATGAAACTATTAGCAATTCTCTTTCATTAAAATTTATCATTACATTTATCATTTATAATGAGATTATGTTTCATTTAGATGATCATCCCCTAATTATTAGCATCCAAATCGATGATATCCAAGTTAAGCATGCTTTGATTGATGAGGGTTCTGGCACTTGTGTTGCTTCTCTTGATTCCATTAAAACCCTTAGATATTTTGGATGTAATATTAATTCCACACATAACACCTACCAAATATGATAGAATAAAAATGCATCCTATTTGGTGTGTGTTTCTTCCCATTATTATTCCACCTATCACCATTTGTGTGAAGGTGATGATCTTTAACTTTCCTCTTTCTTATAACATCTTGCTTGGTAGGCCATGGACTCATTGTATATGAGCTACCACTTCTTCTGCTTGCCAATGAATTAAATTCCCTCATAATGGATCCATTTATAGGATTCAAGGAGATACTAACCCTTGAAATTATAAATAATTCCAAGATTGTGGTGTCTTTAAAATTCCTACTCTTGAGCATTGACCTAGCATTCTATTTCATGAGTCATAGCATCTAAATTTTCCTATCAACTCAACTAGAGGATACAATGGGCATCCTGAGCTTATTGGTAATATTCTTACCAAAATTTTAGACTCTAATGATGATGAGCTTGATTATATTAATCTCAAAATCAAAATTTAAAATCTCATGCCTCATCTCATCTCGCAACTTCTTGCTTCCTTGAAACTTTGATCTCGTAAACCTCCTTGCGATGACATTCCTTTAGTCTTATCCAAGACTCATAATTCTATTTGCCATACTTATTTTTATGATAAAGTTATTCCAACTTGTGTCATCGATATTCATTCACCTAATTATGATGATGGTTATTCCTTAGATGATCCTTTATTAGGTGGTCTTGTCCAAGCCCGTGATGCAAAGATTATGCATTATCATTCTTCTTTACTTTAGTATTTTTCGTGCATCTTCTCATGTTCCAAATTTTTTAGTTCTTGATTCTTTTATTTTTCCTCTTTATCATAGAGTAGAGATGGCATCGACACCTCCATTTTTTTAGGATCCCCATAAGACTATGCTCATGGATCATGCTATGACTAGCCCTTAATATTTTTCTAGGTTCCCTAATTCCTATCATTGGTTTACTCCTGAGGTTAGTGTTACCCTTATTATAAATTCTATTTATCCTTATCCTCCAATAGTATAACATGTGTTAGAACCAGTTATTATTGCTTTTTCCATTGTTGGTGAGCCTACTCTTGCTTCTTTCACTAGTTCTCTTCTTGTTAAGACTAGTTCTATTCTTTCTCCATCATCACCTCCTCTTGGTGATGGTTGTTTCCTTTGCCTAAGATGGATCATTTACCTAAAAAATGGGGTGATGAGTCATCTCCCTCTTATTCCACACCTATCACACCTTCTCTTATGAGTGTTCCTCCTAAGCACACTCAAAAATGTATCAGTTTCTTTCATGAGACAGATATTGATTCTTCTACCCATTGTCGTAAGTTGCAATAATATATTGATACCTTGTGTCCTTCTTCCCCATCCATAAACACTACCATACCTCCTCCCAATATTCTTACTAACTATATACCTAAGTATGGTGAGAGATATTATATATGGCACCAATGCAACACACATCATACTAATCATTATTGTATCCATTAGTAACATCTTAAGGATCATCTTATAGTTATCCCTGGACCAACTACTATTCTTCCCATAGGCCATTCTCACAATAAAGTTCCCCCTTCTTCTCCTATAGTTACACCTCCTATGGTTCCCTTTATACCTCCACCTATGGTTCTTTCTCCACCCATAAACCCTCCTTCACTTATGGATCCTTCTCTACCAGTGACTCCTCTTTCTCCTGTAGATCCTATTCCCACACATTGTTATAATCATCCTTTGCCTGATTTCTATCCTAAACATGATCCAATGAGTATTCTTACTTTTTTTAGTTAAGAAGATTATAAAAGAATTATATTCCTAGTATTCTACAAAGATTGATGACACATTAGCAACAATTCGTATCTAGATTCATAGAGATATATCTGATGTCTTGGATAATGTGTGTGGATAGCTTTATTAGTACTTATGAGCACATGCATGGTACTTTTACATTTATATTTATATTGGATGTGTGCTTCATTTTTATTTTTTATATATCTAATTATATCATTTGACACTGTTAAATTCTTACTTATCTTATATTATTATCTTCTTTATTGTATTATATTTCTTGTTAATTTTATATTCTATCTTTTTTGCATATGTTTGTTCTTCCTTATCATTGCTTTATATTTCTTTTTTCTTCTTGTTTCATCCCTTGGATATTTATTTTGTGAGTTACTTTATAAGACCATAGATAAGACCTTATAGGTCCTCACAAAATCACTATATTTAGCTTCTTGTTGCCTTGTATCTTCATGATTGTTTGTTTTGTTATCCTTGATTTTCATAGATAATTGGCATGGTGACTTGGTTGTATTTACCTTGTTCCCTTTGGTTATTGTCTCCTTTTATCATGTGATCAGTTAGAAAATAGGCTTTCTAATTACTATAGTCCACCTTTGGATCTCCCTTTTCCTTTCTTCCTTTTTCCGCAAACTAAGCATATGCACAGTTAAGATTTGAGATCACATATTTTTTCATTGTCAAGCATAAATGTCCTAGTTAGTCTTTTATCTTTGGTTACTTAGATTCATTTAGCCTTATATTATAGTTTATTAATGTGTATCACTATCTCTCTCATGCTTGGTCATTTCAAATTTGTATGGAGGAGGAATCTAAAAAAAAAGCCTTTAAAAGAAAGTTAAAAGCCAAATCATTTAAACAAAAGGCATAAATATGAAATATTATTAAAAGTCTAATCACACTAAAATATGTGATTCAAGCACATCTCCTATTTCTAATCAAAGCTCAAAATCCATAGTCAGCTTCACATAGAGCCAAAGTCCTTTGGGGTGCGGTAGGCAAATAGATTGGAATAGGGGAATTCAAATTTTTTTTCTAGTATTACCTACTTTTTCACACAAGTACCCACTCTTTGTAGTAAACCAATGACTCTATAAGGGGTCCTGAGGAGTGGGGAACACATCATGGGGAGGTAGGTCCATTTTAATTTTCATTATACCAATATACCTTCATGAGTTGAGCTTAGTATCACACTTATCTACCTTCAAAGCTTTGTGTCTATAGGGAATATGTTTCCTTTGTACATATATGAGCACTAGTCACTTAGTCTTTTATCATGTTCTTAGTATGCCTCTTATCTCCTAAGGTCTTCTATTAAGACACCTAAGTCTTTTCTTTTTACACTCCATTGTTCATTCCCTTTCCTTATATTTCCTCTTGAGAAATATATTCTTGCTTTCTGATCACACCCCTTGGGTTTTTATTTTATGTGTTGAAGCATAAAACTGTGGATAGGACCCAATAATTCCTCATAAAATTACCATCCATTTTGAATTTCAATCCAATATTATTATTCTTCTTGACAATGATGTTTTGGAATCCTTTTGGGTTTTTCATTTATGAGTGTTTTATCCTATTACCCTTATTCCCTGTATACTTAGTTGTTCATGTTTATTCCACCCCACATGGTATTCTCTTTGTTAAGTTGTAGTGTAAGACAACAGATAGGACCCAACCCTCCTCACAAAGTTTTCCAACAATCAAGTCACCATAAAATTACATGTGTTAAGTTTGAGATAAGATTTGATTGATTATGAAGTTACACATCATTTGACATGCTTCCCAACTTGAACTAGTATGTTTTATGCTTACTTCATTTTTATTTCACCTCTTATTTTCTTATTTTTTGAGCGCATGTAAGATTTCAACCATTTATTTAATTTTGTCATATTTCCCAGCTTAAATTAGTGTGATAAATTTAAGACCAAATTTTCATTGACTTTTCATTTTTTTTCTTACCTTGTGTGACCTTCTGCATACCTTCCATTTTATTACTTTGTTTTTCATACATCCTAATGTGATATAGTATGATTTTACTTGTTTTAATTTGGTTCAAAAATATTTCATCTTTGGTTTGAAAAAAAATTCCATTTTTACCATCTTATTTTCCATTTATTAGTTCTTTATAGTTAGTCATTTTTCATGTTATTACACATTTCTCAGCTTGTATTAGTGTGCAATTTATTTTTGATTGATTATATTTTTCCAGGTCTTTTCCCCTATTTATTTTTAACCATGCATGGGTTTCTCATAATGCTAGAAAATAAACCACATCACATATATTTATTATAGCATATATAACAAAACTAAATACATGTGCTAGCAATAAATATATCCAAAGCATCCACATATATAACCATCATAAGGATAATAACAACCATTGACCATATACACAATCACATCATTAAGCCAAAATTATATATATATATATATATATATATATATATATATATATATATATATATATATATATATATATATATATATATATATATCAAGATTTTGATACAACATATACAACCATAAGCAAAGCTTCAACTCTAGTGTTGGGCTCCATCTTATCTATCTCATGGCCTAGCCACACTACCTACTAAGGTCTTGTTCTGACTCATTCAAATGATATGTTGTAATGAGTTAATTTGAGATCTCAATCCCTCTACCTATCCATATAGACATGCTATTTACACCTATACCTGTACCAACTCAATTTGGGTCACTGCATGTGCCTGCATCAGTTAGGTTTACATCATCATATATGACTACATCATCTATGTCATTATCTCCAAATGCACATCTCTCTCATTAACTAGAGCCTATTAGTCCTACCTCTCTCCTACACCCATCTCTATTGGTGGTTGTGCCCTCTCTCTCTCTCTGCATTTGTATCTACCTCATAGCCTCTCTCACTAGTTTAAACTAGCTTGCCTAAGTCGGGGCAAATGGTACACTTGGATCCTCTAATGTCATGGGGTTGTATGGATATAGAATCTCATATATGGAATTATGGAGTGCTCCACTAACTAGGGACCCCAATATCTCCTCTTCATCCTCAAGTATGCCTACAAAATCACACTAGATGGATATTAGATCACTATCATATATCATTGTCATAAATCTATCTATTTATTTGTCTTTCAATTCAAATCTTAAGCAATAAATTAATCATATTTTTATTACCTATCTGTGTCTTAACTATTATGGTCTTTCCATCCATGTGACTACCTAGCATAGTCTCCTCATTTTCATGACCTTCTAGTAACTCTTATGTAGGTCACCTCCTCAGCTCAAACTTGGTTGTCATGGCTTGTGTCCATCTCAACCTATGCTTGAGTGGTCTCTCACTCATATGTGTCTATTGTAGCTCCTCTACTAAATAATAAAGGATGATGATGGTCTTTTCTCTCTCCTCCTACCTCCATCAATGTCATGTCCTCAGTGGTCATAACTCATCTCTCTATGGATTCAGTGGTGGTACATATAGTATCACTACCTCCACCTCCTCCTCTTTCTCTAGCCCTCATCATGCCTAACCAATCCATGGTTGCTCTCAACATGGCCACAATGTTAACCTCACTATCAATGGTCTAAATCCCCTCTTCCCTTGTGGCTCCATTAAATGCCAAGTCCACTGATCATGTATGAGTATCAATGTTGTTGGATGAGATAGACCCATCTATCTTAGCACCCATGACATTGATTGTGGCTCTCTCCACTATGCATAATGTCATATCACCTCTCTCCTCTCTATTATTACTCCAAATATGTGCCAACTCTCTTAGGTAGTCATTAGTTACTCATATTATCACCATACTATGTTGATGCATCTCACCATCTATAGTGTTGGCACATGGGGTATGGCTTACACTACCTGGTCCTCTCTCCATCTCTTTACTCAAGGTGACTTGGTGACCTATCATTGACCACATGGGGCAACCTAATCAGATGATACCAAGGAAATCTCTTAGATATCCATGTTATTAGTAGTATGATTAGTCCCATAGTCTTTTACCCTCTAACTAGCATCTCATATAGATCATGCATGAACTAGACCTAAATGGTAGATCTTATATCATATAGCACTCACTCCTCTAGCATCAACCTACTTAAGGATACCATGTATACTGGTACCTTACCATCTGACTTGTGATAGATCACCTATTATGTCATAAGGCCTATCACCACCTTTTGAAGATCTAGGATCTATGATATATAGACATCATCCATGCCCACTCTTCACCCTGGTAATATCATTTCTAATCATGTAGCCCACATGGCTAAGGCTCTCCTCTCCTTTCCATTATCTGGTATCTCTATGTTCATTAGGGCTCTTACCATAAGTAGCCTAAGGATGGCATGGACATCCTCTAGTGTGATAGCCACCTCTATCACATCCCCATCCACCTCCTATCTGAAGGTGTTAGTCAGTCATTCCTAGCAACCAAGGAACATGACTAATAGGTCTATGCTTAGGGGTATCTTATACATATATGCTATACCTCCTAGACCTATGGATATCAATATAGCCCTATCTCTGTTTGTCAATCTCTCTAACAAGTCTAGTATCCAAGAGATGTCTAATAATCTCTAGAGCCATCATCATCTCTACAATCAAGAAATAACAAAGGATGTATTAGTTCCTCCATGTCATGTATAATCATAATAAATTCTTTATACATTCTATTTTTAATCATAAACAAGTATAATTTATTCATTTTTATCTATTTTAGCCTATTTTGGTCCCCCTTGCCCTTCTTTGGTCATTTTGAACTTTTCTAGGTCTCTTTTGGCTTTTTACACACATTTTTGTGCTTTCTTTGGTTTCCTGGTCAACCTAGTTTGACCAAAAAATTTCCTATTTTTCTCCACATTTTTTATTTTCCTTATTATCCTTCTTTATCTAGTGCTAAGTTCTATTTTGGCCCTTACAAACCAACTAGATCCCTGCACTATGTTTTTGGTTCCAGAATGTGCTAGGTCAACCTATACCCTCTAGGTTGACCACATGGATTTTAGCCTGATTACTCTACTAGGTCGACTAGTAGGTTTAGTGTGTCAACCTAGCACATTTTGCCAAAAACTTGCCTTTTTTGGCTTTTCCCCTAATTCCTTCCAACCCATTTCCCATCTTCCTATTTCCCTCCATTAGAATCTAATTTTGTTCATTTTTATCATATATTAATGCTTAAAATTAAATTTTATCAAAATTCACTTAATTCATTTCAAATTCAAAATCGAGTTTGGGATTCTTAGATGCATACCTATAGTGCACCTACTCTCGCTCCTTGAGCTCCCTCTTGTCTAGCATGTCAGTCCCTCACCATTATAGCTTGTTTTCTCTCCAGAGCTCTTTTTCTCTCTTCTTACAATGCAAAATAATAAAATAAATTCTCTTTATCATATTTAAAACTAATTTTTAGCAACTCAAATTCTTCATTTATTTTCCTTTAGATTCCTTCTTTTTATCATATCTTTGTTTTTATTTATCCATTTTGTAAAACATAAAATGTGTTAGATTCATGACAACATAGAGATTCTTCTCCACTATTATATACCTATCTTCCAAATTTTTTTATTTTTGGCTATTTTTGCACTAACTTCTATAGGTTCACCTAGTGTGTTTTACATTAGACTCCTTCACTTTCTTTTAGTCTTCTCAGGCACTAAGGTAAGTTAAATGTATGTGTTTTTAAATTCTATCCTTTAATTTATCTTATTTTATTTGTACTATGATTTACTTAGCATCAACATTATGTGTCATCATTTTTTATCCTGAAGCACCATCCCATGTTGCACTTATGTGACACATGATGATATTCGGTTAGGGCATATGTATACACATAATATTTTCACACTTTTGTTGATTATTGACACTTCATATTTTTTAGGGACCTACCAAGTCTCAATTTCTCTAAGTGCATGCCTTAAGGGGTGCACTGGGAAAGGAGTGGGTAGACCTTTGGTGCTTCATAAGATTATTTTTCCTTTTGCCACTTTTTATCTACACTCTTACCTCCTAAAACTATGAACCCTAAGCTTATTTATCTATTTTCTATCTATTCCTACAATTTTTCATACTTTATCCCTCATTTCTTACTTTGTTTCCCTTTTGACCTATTTAATATGTGAGGTTGACTTGATCGACCTAGCTTATTCTGGGTATACTTTGCCTTTCTTTGTTGCTTTGTATCCTAGATGACCTAACACAAACTTTAGGCATTACCTCGATAATGTTCTAGGTTGACCTAGTTGACCAATCACAATTGACATGTCTAAAATTCTTTAGGGTGAGATACTACTATATATATAAGGTTATTCCTTACCATTTCATAAGAGAGTTGAATTAAGTGAAGAAGTGCAAATAAGCATCTACTTATTGACCATTCTACTTAAGGAATAAAGCTTTAGGATTTAATACTTTATTTTGGAGCTTTGATCTTGTCTTATGGATAAGTATTTTGGATGCTTGTGTAGGTCATGTAGACTAGAGTTGATTTATCTTGGTTATCCTTACAAGCCACAATAATGTCTTACGAAGCACTATTGGCCAAGGGAGAGGTTGAGAATCGATATGTCATCTTCAAAGGTAAGTATTCCTAACTTTATTTCTCCTTTGTAAGAGTAGATAGATAATGAATTATGTATTCTTCCCTCCCATGTATTATGATTTTGTATAAATTGATGTGAGTATATTTCTCCTATACATGTTTAGTTTAGTTTTTATTTAATTATTTTGTTATAACTCCTACTTTGTGCCACAAGATTTGGTGAGCACAAGATTAGTTTACTTTTCTTTTTATTAGATTAGTTTGCTTTCTTGTTTATTATCATAAGTGAATATAGAAACCATATGACTCTTTTAGGGTTGTTGTGCGATTGTGTTAGACTGTAGGCTTTGGAACCCTACATAGCATGATGTGTTGTGATAGATGACACAAGTGATATCCTAATCAAGTCTAGTGAATCATAATATTGGTCATGCTCCTGCTTAATAAGTGTGTTCCCCAATTTTAAGTGTAGGTGTGATCTATCTTATATGATCCAGGATTGATTCATGTGTATGATGTAATACTAATTGTATACAATACCTATTAAAATACTAAAGAGACCAAGGTAACTTATCAAAATAACTCTATAAAGAATTCAATTGAAAAAATATTCCTTATTTTTACACCAATCATAGGTACATCACATTTATAGTTTTAAATTACTAAAGGAGTATCCTAAGAGCCTAATTTTTTAAGTTAAAATTAGGTCACTATTGTACTTGATTTTCATAATATTACATGATTCACACATAAACCAACACATATGGGAGAACTACATGAGTCTGAGGCCCTCTTCTAGAGTATTTTATATGTAGTTAACACACTATGAAAGTGGTGTATTTATATTTAGCTTGACACCATGTGCACACTAGCCCATTTTCCCTCAAGGTCACTATAAAGCCAGAGAACTAGGTTTTTTCCATTTCACAAGGAGTGAAATTTCATGACATAGATATAAATTCACTAGAGTGAATGTGAATTAAAAAAAATCATCTAAGTGGTTGCATCCTTTTCTAGTAGGTATTATGTATATAATACTTACGTCCAACCCATATAGTAGCATTGATACAACCAACCTAGGTTGATGTTAGTGTCTAGAGTGTCAAAAGTGCTAGATCTAGAATTTGATGATTGTTCCATAATCTTATTCCAGCCTAATTTATTCATGTTTCAGATCTAAAATTACATCAACATCATAACAAGATAAGTACATCACTTATTTTTCATTTCCATGTCTAGCATAGTTACACTTTCTATATTTAGATTATCTCAACATAATAAATTCAATGTATAATTCTATCTAAGTTTAGCATCTAATTGGCTTGTTATAGATATAATTATCACCCTTGTGTTATTTCATTTCTATGTATCCCTTTAATAAAAACTAGGGTTAACAATAAGATCATCTTATATCAACATTTTAGGGTTAAACAGATTCAAAGGGAAGATATATTCCTAAGAACCCTCAACAAAGCACAAGTACTAGTAGGTCACAAGAATAAAGTGTATTAAAATATATTATATGAAAATAAATTCATATTGTTTAGGGGGAATAATTTTTAGCCTTGCCTTAAATTTGGTAACATTCCTTATAAGTAGGCAAATTCTTCCAAAATAAGCATTCTAGGCTAAAATATTATAAACCAAATTAATTCATCTCAATCAAGTAGCCTTCCATCCACTTCTATATATTCACACCTCCCAAAATAACCATTTACAACATCTGTTGACAAGAAATATCCTTAGAATATGGCTAGGATAGGTAGAACTCAACTAGCAGGGATAACCTTTACCTATCCTATTGTCCTAGATCCAAACTAAAATGATATGATAAAAAACATATCCCCGTCTATATTACCCACTTTCATGGGGATGTCAAAAAAATATCCTAACCAATTATTTTTTTAAATCAATGGGTTATGTTAGACCTATGATTATAATTTTGACAATAAAATCTGAATTTTTTCCCTCAACACTCAAAGATCTAACTATGAGGTGGTTTATGAGATTGTAACATGAATCCATTTGTACATGGGATGAAATGGAAAATATTATTGGAAAAATATTAGAATTATTTTAGGGTAAGATATAGACACGAATAATTCTTCTATATGGAACAAAAAGAAAATGAAAACATGAAAGGCTATCTTGATTGTTTCCTTTTTGTCCTTAGAAGGTGTGTGTATGAGTTAGATGAGGAATTAAACAAATAGATTTCTTGAAAGGATTGGATGATGATGATAGTGAATCCTTAAACCTAATGGGAAAAGGAGATATAAATGATCTTGGTATAAATGGCATTGCCAAATTATGTAGGAATTAATCAAGAACAAGGGCTAGTATTGGGAAATTGAAAACATGGAAAGGAAGTAATGATGTAGGATAACTCATGGAGAAATTTCCAACAAAATATTTTGGTTTAATTAAATACCAAACTGGATGGTTTTAAAGCAAAATTTAATGCCACCACTGAACCTTTAACCATGTATTATTTAAATGTAGGTTGACACACTTTATCTAAGACTACCCTCTTGATAAGATAGATATGTGTGGTATTTATGATGCCAATATCCATGACACAAAGAAGTGTATCCTCCTTCCTATCCTTAAGAATCAATTAAAATATATTACCCAAAAAATACAAGATAGAAATTCTATACAAAGACAAGGGAATAATTTATCTTATAATAAAAACCTAGAACATTTTGTTCCTATAACTATTCTAATCCATGGATGATTCTATGGCCTAGACCAACACCTCCACAAAGAAGGGGACTACCAACTTGGTCTCTATAATAATGGACACCACCTTGGCCATCGATAGAAAATAAAACCTAGCAACCTTAGATTACACAAATAAATAAAAAATGGGTACCCCAATAAACATTCAATTAGTAAAAGAGGTTTTCACCCCAATACATGTTGATGCCTTATCCTACTAGCCAACCCAAACAAACTGAACAAGTAAATCAACCTCAATTACCTGTATAACTAGTAACAACCTGTAAGAATAAATAATAAGCCTTTGTTTATGGAATATAATAAGAAGGAACTATGGGATTAAATGCCATAGATTGTAGTAATGGTAAGTTACATTTAGGGAAAACATTGAATAGACCTCAAATCATCATCATATAAATTCCTAATGAAAAAAAAGTTTCAAGTAAATGAAAAAGAGGACATTTTGGATAGAGAAAAACCTCATGACACTATTATTCTTATTTCTCTACCACCATTTCCATATCTAGAAAAAATTAAAGAAATAATAAATGAAATTGAATCTAACTTAGTCTAAGAACTAAGAAAATTAAGTATATATATACCACTCCTATAGACCATTAGATACATACCTAAACTTAATATAATCATTAAATGATTATGTGTTAAAAATCTAGGGAGAAGAAGACAATATCCCAAGACTATACAAGTATATGATAAGTGTGTTAACCTCTTAAAAAATAAGTTGATTCTAATATAGTATGAAGACCCTAAAAGTCCAATAATCATTATGGTTATAGGAAATAAGGAAATACCCAATTTATTAGTAAACTTAGGAGTTGATATCAATGTTATGACATCAAACACATTAAAATCACTTTCCTTAATTATGGTACAACTAACTACTACAATCCTACAAATAGTTGACCAATTCATTACCAAACTAGAGGGGGTATAGAATATGTATTGATAATGTTGGAATCATGAGAATACCATATAGATTTTGTGAACAAGGAATCCATTTATGAGAGATTAGTATAGTGTTAGTCAATTAAATAAACTCAAAATAAATACACTAAACACTAACAACTCTATCCTAGAATTAGGGAGAGCATAAGTAACAAGCATATAAGGAACACACAAATAAAAGCATAACATATGATGAAAACACAACTAGAAAACAAAATAAATCATTTTTTTACCTTCCTTGTAGTTCCAAAATGGCTTGTTGTAGTGGCTTGCTTGGTTATATGCATCAAGAAATATTTATCAATGAAGTGTGATTTGTTCCACCTTTCTTTGGCACCTTGGATTATCTGGTTTGATTATAAATTTGTCATGGTAGCACTAATATAAAGGTTTCTTACATATATTTGAGCATAATAACTTTACACCAAAAGAGCTTATTGATCAATAGGTAGGGCCTTGTATTTATAGCCTCCAAAATTAACTCTCCCCCAAGGTGAGTTAAGGTTGAGTTTAAACATGGAATGAGTTAAAACTAACCCTAGGTGAGTTGAGGATAATTATAATTGAGTAAAAAAGGTGTCATGTAATTATTATTTTCAATTAATAGACATGGATCTCAAATTAGATATTTTTATATATTTGTGAGAGCTTGACAACTCATAAAGGCAATGATGAATAGGCTTGTTATTTTGAATTTTTGATTTTATATTTTTAGATATTCATTAATAAAAAATGGATTATTTATATATTCATTTAATATGGTTTAATTATTTGATCCATTTTGATTAGCATTTTAGCTATTTTAATAATTGTGCAAGTGCCCTACTTAATGGGTCATAGGCTAAACTACAAGTTGTTATGTCACAAGGTGACTAGAGATGAATCCATGAGAGGTTATTATTGTACATAAGATAGTACCCAAAATAGTGATGCTTAAACATGATTTTGAGCATTGATGAATGATTTATGGATAAAATTGGGATGTTTAATGATTCCTAGGATTAATTTGCAATGTTTTGTAGAAATCAGTCTAAAGTTTGATCAAATTCTAGTTGTGGCCATAATGGGGTGTCTATAGCTTTCCCCTATTTGAGAATGAATTTTTATATAGGAATAGTAATGCATTCTCAAATAATGAAAAGGTATTTAATGCCTAATGCCCCAACAAGCAATGGATGAGCTCTGGATGCCCCCTTGAGGGAGTGATTGGCAAAGAAGGTTGGTGATCAATCCCTCGAAAGAAGGAAAATGATGGGAAAAAAAAGGTAAAGGGATGGAAAAAGATTGATTTTCCCAAAGGTGGTTATAATTAGTGGCACAATGAGATGACCCAATTGGGTAGATAAAAAAGATGATTTGCCCAGAGGTGGTTGTAATCATCAACATAACAAGGTACAAAGATAATGATTTTCCCAAAGGTATTTATAATCATTAGAAAAAGGAAACAATGTTCCAATTGGGTAGATAGAGATAATGATTTTCCCAAAGGTGGTTATAATCACTAGCACAATGAAGATATGCCCTTGGAGGGAAGGAGAATGATAATTAGTTTTTGAAAGGTGGTTAGAATCATAAGCATCTGGGTAGATTAAAACACAATGATTTTTCCAAAGGTGGTTATAATCATTGGTACAATAGTTTGGGACAAAATGATAAAATAAAAAAAGGGGGATTACATACAAAATTTATACTCAAAGAGTAAAATTAAGTAGGTACAGAAGATAATCATGAATTTAGGCTACCTACTAGTATGGAGATGTACATCCTAACTAGCAAGGAAAAAAATATTTCATGATTTAATTACTTTATATTTGGTTAATAATTTGGATGGATCAAGAATTAGTCAGGTGGCCAAGGATAAGTACTACAACATCATTGCTTGTAAGATTTCCCAAATTGATTTTTACTATAACATGTGATGGTACTCATCATGATATAAAACACCATGATAACTTAGCCATCATATGCATAAGTACTAACAAATGATCTAATAAACAATAAAAATAATGCACCAATGATAAAAATCTATTAGGTTGTGGAGCTAAAAGCTTCACCAGGATGCAAACAGGAGGAGGTTGCTGAGGTGCAAATCAACCGACATCGATCAATCCAACCGATGTCAGTCATATTCAGAGCATAGGGCTGCTGACATCAGTCAGGATTGGCCAACGTCGGTCATCTCCAAGCAGACAGGGACAAACGTCGGTCGCCTGTGCAGTTTTGAAACTGTCAGTTTCATGAATAGTTTGTTAATGAATCGGTTGTTTGCATGTAAAAGGCTAATTTTAGTTTTGAAGCTATGGATCTAATTATTTTAATTGGATGTCTAATTATTGTTTGCATGAGATCTATCTAATAGACTCATAGGCTGTATTGTAAAGTGTGCTAGTTTGAGAGAGCTTGGTTAGCTCCTTCAGTGTGAAGAGAGCAAGGGTAGCTCCTCCTAGTTCCATAGGGGTGCTGAGTGTGTATGATTAGATAGATCTACGGGATAGCAAGATCTGGTAAAAGATCCACTGGGGTACTGGTTTGGAGAATCATAAAGACTTGGTGAGGTGAGGACAAGGGTTCTTTAGGGTGTAGAGAGATATACATGGTAGTAAGATCAAAGGTGACAACAACACATCAAGGAGCAAGAACAGGTGAGATCTACTTGGAGTACATTATGTACTTGGAGTATGGTGTGTACTCAGTCATAGATTACATGGATTACTTGTGTAATAGCAGTAGTGATACTGACTGGTGGTATTGGCAGTAGTGATACTGACTGGCTGGAGGTGAAAAACAACTTTATGTTTGAGTTGATTGTTGGGACCGTAATTGAGAGAGTGAGCTCTTGAAGAGATTTACTATTTATGTCCTAGAGGTGTGGGAGCCCTACAGGTGTGTAAGGAAGAAGACTGTGGCATCTTCTTTATTGTATTTCCTTTTAGAAGAGTATTAATACAATTGGGTATTGTCTCTCATATTCTGTGTTGTTTCTGATTTCTAGTTACTTATTACTTCTGGTTTAATTTTGTGGTTAGTTGCTTGTATATGGTAATCAATTGTGCTTCCTAGATCCTATCAAGTGGTATCAGAGCTGTTTGTGGTTCTAGATTCTTAACAAAGTGGTATCAGAGCTAAGGTTGTAGGGAGCAGGTTTGTGTTTGATTACAGGTCACTCTCAGGGGTTTCTGATTGAAGGGGAGTATAGCAATGGTAGAAGAAAGTAAGCTAAGAATGGAGGAATTCAAAGGAATGAATGGTCAATTACAGTGTTATGGAAAGAAAGAGTAGGAAAAAAAATTGTTGGTTGATAGTGGATCAACATAAAGGGAATGAAGAAGCATTTGTTACAGGTATTGTTGCATGAATTTCTCTTATATGTTCCTTGGATAAAGTAGAATCTTGGTTTATAGATTCTGTTGCCTCTTTCCATGCAACCCCAAATAGAGGGGTTGGTGAGACTTGTCAAAGTATTGGCAAAGGGGAAGTGCAGCTAAAATTATAGATGGCCAACACATGGGTGTTGAAGGATGTCATGCAGGTCCCAATTTTGAAGATGAGGCTAATTTTTTTAAGAAAGTTGGGTGATGAGAGATGCACAGGAACTCTCACAGCAGATGCACTTGAATTAGCTAGTGGTAAAAAAAAGTAGGTACTCTTTATCTACTTGCTTATATTATTGATTCTACTTCTATTGTGAAGACGTGGCTTTGTAGGCTTGGTCACATGAGCAAGAAGGAGATGCATGTTCTTAAGAGGAAGTTAGATGTGTTTGACAGACTTAAAAACTGGAATGCCTTGGTGTTCTTAGAGGAGATGATGGATAGAGATCAGTGGATGGGACTGGACATCTCTAAGTAGGACAGTTTGGATAGGGTTTTGATCCAAAGAGAGCTCACAGGTAAAAATTCATCACTCACAAGAAAACATAGTTACCAGCATCGGTTAAGAGGAACTGACATCAATCAGACAGGTACCGACATCGGTCATGTGCAGACAGGCAAAGTTGGTAATGTTGGGTGGGTGGACACTGACATCAGTCGAGTAGACACCAGCATCAATTAGAGAACTGATGTTGACACTTAGGTTAGTCACAGGGAACCGACATCAGTCAGGTGCAGACTAGGAGGTGACCGACATTGGTCACTGATGGAATAGATTTTGGGCAAACAACAAGCTGTCAAGGAGTTTCAAACACCCATGTGGAAGACTAAAAGTGTAAGTAAGCCTCAAATTCATTATTCCCCTTCTTTATACTTTTTTCTCACTGTAGAGCAGGTAGGATCTAGGAAATAGTGGGAATATGGCATGAATTCTTTGGAAGATAACCAAATGGCAGATTTGGTAGAGTTGTCAGCCAGTATGAAAGCACTGAGAGATGAATGGATTCCTTGGTTAAAAAAGAGAGAAAATGGACACTTGAGATGGAAGGCCAGGTCATATGGTCTTGAGTAAGCTGTAAGACAGTGGTATAGGTTTTATGGGTGTATGACAAAGCATGGCTTTAGTCAATGTCATTGTAACCATTGTGTTTGTCTTACCAAGTTGGATGATGGTCACGACATTATCCTATTACTGTATGTGGATGGTATGCTTATTGCAGGTTTAGACATATAGGTTTTTGCTGAGCTAAGGGTAAGGTTAGTTCAGTGGTGTGCCATGAAGAATTTGGGAACAGCAAAATTCTTTGGCATTAGTATTCCTAGAGACAGAGTAGATCACAGGTTGATGTTGTCTCAGGACGATTGTGTGAAGGTAGTGCAGGATGCAGAATGGAAAGCGCACCTATGGATGGATAGTTCACAGAATAGGGTCCCCAATCACATGATGAGGTTGAGTACATGTGTACTCCCTAATATTGCCCCAGTAGTGGGAGTTGTCAGCAGGTTTGTGGCCAATCTAGGAAGGAAGCACTAGAGAGTAGTTCAATGGGTTCTCAAGTATCTAAGAGGGACCAGCAGTAGGGATTCATACTATGCAGGGTTAGGCACTTTAGATATGGCAGGTTACTTGGATGACAGGTGTTACACCACAGGATATGTGGTGGTTGGTCGTCAAAATTGAGCTTGAAGAGGGATACAAGCTAGGAAACAAATTAGATGATGTACAGGCACAGGTACAGTGCATCTATTTATCTCTAAGTGGGAGATTATTAGGTTGTGGAGCTAAAAGCTTCACTAAGATGCAAACAAGAAGAGGTTGATGAGGTGCAAATCAACTAACGTCGGTCATGCCAACTGATGTCAATCATATTTAGAGCATAGGGCTATCGACATCGGTCAAGATCGGCCGACATCAGTCATCCCCAGGTAGACAAGGACCAACGTTGGTCGCTTGTGCGGTTTTAGAACTGTCAGTTTCATGAACAGTTTGTTAACAAACCAATTATTTGCATGTAAAAGGCTAATTTTAGTCTTGGAGCTATAGATCTAGTTATTGTAATTAAATGTCTAATTATTGTTTGCATGAGATCTATATAATAGACTCATGGGCTGTATTGTAAAGTGTGCTAGTTTGAGAGAGCTTGGTTAGCTCCTTCAGTGTGAAGAGAGCAAGGGTAGCTCCTCCTAGTTCCATAGGGGTGCCGAGTGTGTATGATCAGATAGATCTATGAGATAGCAAGATCTGGTAGAAGATCCATTGGGATACTAGTTTAGAGAATTATAAGGACTTGGTGAGGCAAGGACAAGGGTTCTTCAAGGTGTAGAGAGATCTACATGGTAGCAAGATCAAAGGTGATAGCAACACATCAAGGAGCAAGATCAGGTAAGATCTACTTAGAGTACATTGTGTACTTGGAGTACGGTGTGTACTCAATCATGGAGTACATAGAGTACTTGTGTACTAGTAGTAATGATACTGACTGGTGGTACTGGCAGTAGTGATACTGACTAGTTGGAGGTGAACAACAACTCTATGTTTGAGTTGATTGGTGGGACCGTAATTGAGAGAGTGAGCTCTTAAAGAGATTTACTATTTATGCCCTAGAGGTGTGGGAGCCCTAGAGGTGTGTAAGGAAGAAGACTGTCGCATATTCTTTGTTGTATTTCCTTTTAGAAGAGTATTAATACAATTGGGTATTGTCTCTCATATTCTATGTTATTTTTGATTTCTAGTTACTTATTACTTCTGGTTTAATTTCATGGTTAGTTGCTTGTATATGGTAATCAATTGTGCTTCCTAGATCCTATCAAGTGGAATCAGAGCTGTTTGTGGTTTTAGATTCCTGATAAAGTGGTATCAGAGCTAAGGTTGTAGGGAGTAGGTTTGTGTTTGATTGCAGGTCACTCTCAGGGATTTTTGATTGAGTGGGAGTATAGTAATGGCAGAAAAAAGTAAGCTAATAATGGAGGAATTTAAAGGCATGAATGGTCAATTATGGTGTTATGGAAAGAAAGAGTAGGAAAAGAAAAATTGTTGGTTGATAGCAGATCAGCATAAAGGGAATGAAGAAGCATGTGTTGTAGGTATTGTTGCATGGATTGCTCTTGTATGTTCCTTGGATAAATTAGAATCTTGGTTTATAGATTCTATTGCCTCTTTCCATGCAGGCCCAAATAGAGGGGCTGGTGTGCCTTGTCAAAGTATTGGCAAAGGGGAAGTGTGGCTGAAATTGCAGACGGCCTACACATGGGTGTTGAAGGATGTCATGTAGGTCCCATTTCTAAAGATGAGGCTAATTTCTTCAAAAGATTTGGGTGATGAGAGATGCATAGGAACTCTCATAGAGGATGCACTTGAATTAGCTGGTGGTAAGAAAGCAGGTACTCTTAATCTACTTGCTTATATTACTGATTCTTCTTTTGTTGTGAAGACGTGGCTTTGTAGGCTTGGTCACATGAGCAAGAAGGAGATGCATGTTCTTAAGAGGAAGTTAGATATGTTTGACAGACTTAAGAACTAGAAATCCTTGGTGTTCTTAGAGGAGATGATGGATAGAGATCAGTGGATGGGACTAGACATCTCTGAGTAGGGTAGTTTGGACAAGGTTTTGATCCAAAGAAAGCTCATGGGTAAAAAGTCATCACTCACAGGAAAATATATTTACCAGCATCGGTTAAGAGGAACTGATGTCGATCAGACAGGTACCAATGTTAGTCATGTGCAGAGAGGAAAAGTTGGTAATGTCAAGCAGGTAGACACCGACGTCGGTCGGGTAGACACCAACATTGGTCAGAGAACTGACATCGACAGTTAGGTCAGTCGTAGGGAACCGACGTCAGTCAGGTGCAAACTAGGAGGTGACTGACATCAGTCACTGATAGAATGGATTTTGGGTAGATAGCAAGCTGTCAAGGAGTCTTAAACACCCATGTGGAGGATTGAAAGTGTAAGTAAGCCTCAAATTTGTTATTCCCCTTCTTTATACTTATTGCTCACTGCAGAGCAGGTAGGATCCAGGAAACAGTGGGAACATGGCATGAATTTTTTGGAAGAGAACCAAACGAAATATTTGGTAGAGTTGCTAGCTAGTATGAAAGCACTAAGAGATGAATGGATTCCTTGGTTAAAGAAGAGAGAGAATGGACACGTGAGATAGAAAGCTAGGTCATATGGTCTTGAGCAAGCTGCAAGACAGTGGTATAGGTTTGACGAGTGTATGACAAAGCATGGCTTTAGTCAATTTCATTGTAACCATTGTGTTTGTCTTACTAGGTTAAATGATGGTTGTGACATTATCTTGTTACTATATGTGGATGGTATTCTTGTTGCAGGTTCAGACATATAGGGTTTTGCTGAGCTAAGGGTAAGGTTAGTTCAGTGGTGTGCCATGAAGAATTTGGGAGCAGCAAAATTCTTTGGCATGAGTATTCCTAGAGATAGGGAAGATCACAGGTTGATGTTGTCTCATGATGATTATGTGAAGGTAGTGCAGGATACAGAATGACAAGCGCACCTATGTATGGATAGTTCACAAAAAAAGATATCTAATCACATGATGAGGTTGAGTACATGTGTACTCCCTGATATTGCCCCAGTAGTGGGAGCTGTCAGTAGGTTTGTGGCTAATTTAGGAAGGAAGCACTGGAGAGCAGTTCAGTGGGTTCTAAGGTATCTGAGAGGGACCAGTAGTAGGGATGCATGCTATGCAGGGTTAGGCACTTTGGATATGGTAGGTTACTTGGATGACAGGTGTTGCACCATAAGATGTGTCATGGTTGGTCTTCAAGATTGAGCTTGAAGAGGGATACAAGCTAGGAAACAAATTAGATGATGTATAGGTACAGGTACAGTGTAGATATTTATCTCTAAGTGGGAGATTGTTAGGTTGTGGAGCTAAAAGCTTCACCAGGATGTAAATAGGAGGAGGTTGCTGAGGTGTAGATCAATCGACATCGGTCAGACCAACCGATGTCAGTCATATTTAGAGCATAAGGCTGCCGACATAGGTCAGGATTAGCCGACATTGATCATCTCCAGGCAGACAAAGACTAACGTCAGTTGCCTGTGTGGTTTCAGAACTGTCGATTTCATGAATAGTTTGTTAACGAACCAGTTGTTTACATGTAAATAGATAATTTTAGTCTTAGAGCTATAGATCTAATTATTGTAATTAGATGTCTAATTATTGTTTGCATGAGATCTATATAATAGACTCATGGGCTGTATTGTAAAGGGTGCTAGTTTGAGAGAGCTTGGTTAACTCCTTCAGTGTGAAGAGAGCAAGGGTAGCTCCTCATAGTTCCACAGGGGTGTCGAGTGTGTATGATCAGATAGATCTATGGGATAGCAAGATCTGGTGGAAGATCCACTGGGGTACTGGTTTGGAGAATCATAAGGACTTGGTGAGGCAAGGACAAGGGTTCTTTAGGGTGTAGAGAGTTCTACATGGTAGCAAGATCAAAGGTGACAACAACACATCGAGGAGCAAGATCATGTGAGATCTACTTGGAGTACGTTCTGTACTTGGAGTACAGTGTGTACTCAGTCGTGGAGTGCTTGTGTACTAGCAGTAGTGATACTGACTGGTGGTATTGGTAGTAGTGATACTGACAGGTTGGAGGTGAACAACAACTCTATGTTTGAGTTGATTGTTGGGACCGTAATTGAGAGAGTGAGCTCTTGAAGAGATTTATTGTTTATGCCCTAGAGGTGTGGGAGCCATAGAGGTGTGTAAGGAAGAAGACTGTGGCATCTTCTTTGTTGTATTTCCTTCTGAAAGAGTATTAATACAATTGGGTATTGTCTCTCATATTCTGTGTTGTTTTTTATTTCTAGTTACTTATTACTTCTGGTTTAATTTCATGGTTAGTTGCTTGTATATGGTAATCAATTGTGCTTCCTAGATCCTATCAAGTGGTATCAGATCTTATCAAGTGGTATCAGATCTATTTGTGGTTCTAGATTCCTGTCAATGTGGTATCAGAGCTAAGGTTGTAGGGAGCAAGTTTGTATTTGATTACAGGTCACTCTCAGGGGTTTTTGATTGAGTGGGAGTATAGCAATGGTAGAAGAAAGTAAGCTAAGAATGGAGGAATTCAAAGGCACGAATGGTCAATTATGGTGTTATGGAAAGAAAGAGCAAGAAAAGAAAAAAATTTGGTTGATAGTGGATCAGCATAAAAGGAATGAAGAAGCATGTGTTGCAGGTATTGTTGCATGGATTACTCTTGTATGTTCCTTGGATAAAGTAGAATCTTGGTTTATAGATTCTATTGCCTCCTTCCATGCATCCCCAAATAGAGGGGTTGGTGAGCCTTGTCAAAGTATTGGCAAAGGGGAAGTGCGGCTGAAATTGCAAACAACCAACACATGGGTGTTGAAGGATGTCATGCAAGTCCCATTTCTAAAGATGAGGCTAATTTATTCAATAAAGTTGGGTGATGAGAGATGCACAGAAACTCTCATAGTAGATGCACTTGAATTAGTTAGTGGTAAAAAAGTAGGTACTCTTTATCTACTTACTTATATTATCGATTCTTCTTCTGTTGTGAAGACATGGCTTTGTAAGCTTAGTCACATGAGCAAGGAGATGCATGTTCTTAAGAGGAAGTCAGATGTGTTTGATAGACTTAAGAACTAGAAAGCCTTAGTGTTTTTAGAGGAAATGATAGACAAAGATCAGTGGCTGGGACTGGACATCTCTGAGCAGGGCAGTTTGGACATGGTTTTGATCCAAAGAGAGCTCACAGGTAAAAAGTCATCACTCATAAGAAAAAATAGTTACCAGCATCGGTCAAGAGGAGTCAATGTCAATTAGACAGGTACCGACGTTGGTCATGTGCAGATAGGCAAAGTTTGTAATATCAGGCGGGTGGACACCGATGTCAGTCGGGTAGACACCGGCGTCAGTCAGAGAACCGATGTCAACAGTCAAGTCAGTCACAAGGAATCAATGTCAGTCGGGTGCAAATTGGGAGGTGACTGACATTGGTCACTGATGAAATAGATTTTGGGTGTACAGAAAGCTATCAATGAGTCTCAAATGCTCATGTGGAAGACTGAAAGTGTAAGTAAGCCTCAAATTCGTTATTCCCCTTATTTATACTTGTTTCTCACTACAGAGTAGGTAGGATCCAGGAAACAATGGGGACATGGCATGAATTCTTTAGAAGAGAACCAAATAGGATATTTGGTAGAGTTACCAGTTGGTATGAAAGCATTGAGAGACGAATGGATTCCTTGGTTAAAGAAGAGAGAGAATGGACACGTGAGACAGAAGGCCAAGTCATATGGTCTTGAGCAAGCTACAGGACAGTGGTACAGGTTTGATGGGTGTATGACAAAGCATGGCTTTAGTCAATGTCATTGTAACTATTGTGTTTGTCTTACCAGGTTGGATGATGGTTGCGACATTATCTTGTTACTGTATGTGAATGGTATGCTTTTTGTAGGTTCAGACATATAGGGTTTTGCTGAGCTAAGGGTAAGGTTAGTTTAGTGGTGTGCCATGAAGAATTTGGGAGCAACAAAATTCTTTGGCATGATTATTCCTAAAGATAGGGAAGATCACAGGTTAATGTTGTCTCAGGATGATTGTGTGAAGGTAGTGCAAGATGCAGAATGGCAAGCGCACCTATGGATGGATAGTTCACTGAACAGGGTCCCCAATCACATGATGAGGTTGAGTACATGTGTACTCCCTGATATTGCCCCAGTAGTGGGAGTTGTCAGTAGGTTTGTGGCCAATCTAGGAAGGAAGCACTTGAGAGCAGTTCAGTGGGTTCTCAGGTATCTGAGAGGGACCAGCAGTAGGGATTCATGCTATGCAGGGTCAGGCACTTTGGATATGGCAGGTTACTTGGATGACAGGTGTTGCACCACAGGATGTGTGGTGGTTGGTCTTCAAGATTGAGGTTGAAGAGGGATACAAGGTAGGAAACAAATAAGATGATTTACAGGTACAGGTACAGTGCATCTATTTATCTCTAAGTGGGAGATTATTAGGTTGTGGAGCTAAAAGCTTCACCAGGATGCAAATAGGAGGAGGTTACTGAGGTGCAGATCAACCGACATCAGTCAAGCCAACTGACATCGATCATATTCAGAGTATAGGGCTGCTGACATCAGTCAAGATCAGCCGATGTCGGTCATCTCTAGTTAGATAGAGACTAACGTCGATCACCTGTGCGGTTCCAAAACTGTCAGTTTCATGAACAATTTGTTAATAAACTGGTTGTTTGCATGTAAAAGGCTAATTTTATTCTTGGAGCTACGAATCTGATTATTGTAATTAGATGTCAAATTATTATTTGTATGAGATCTATATAATAGACTCATGGGTTGTATTGTAAAGTGTGCTAGTTTGAGAGAGCTTGGTTAGCTCCTTTAGTGTGAAGAGAGCAAGGGTAGCTCCTCCTAGTTCCACAGGGATGCCGAGTGTGTATGATCAGATAGATCTATGGTATAGCAAGATTTGGTAGAAGATCCATCGGGGTACTGGTTTGGAGAATCATAAGGACTTGGTGAGGTAAGGACAAGGGTTCTTCGGGGTGTAGAGAGATCTACATGGTAGCAAGATCAAAGGTGATAACAACACATCAAGGAGCAAGATCATGTGAGATATACTTGGAAGATGTTGTGTACTTTTAGTATGATGTGTACTCAGTCATGGAGTAGGTGGAGTACTTGTGTACTAGCAGTAGTGATACTGACTGGTGGTATTGGTAATAGTGATACTGACTGGATGGAGGTGAACAGCAACTCTGTGTTTGAGTTGATTGTTGGGACCGTAATTGAGAGAGTGAGCTCTTGAAGAGATTTACTATTTATGCCCTAGAGGTGTGGGAAACCTAGAGGTGTGTAAGGAAGAAGACTGTGGCATCTTATTTGTTGTATTTCCTTTTGGAAGAGTATTAATACAATTGGGTATTGTCTCTCATATTTTGTGTTGTTTCTGATTTCTAGTTACTTATTACTTCTGGTTTAATTCTGTGGTTAGTTTATTGTATATGGTAATCAATTGTGCTTCCTAGATCCTATCAAGTGGTATCAGAGCTGTTTGTGGTTCTAGATTTTTGACAAAGTGGTAACAAAGCTAAAGTTGTAGGGAGCAGGTTTGTGTTTGATTACAGGTCACTCTCAGGGGTTTCTGATTGAGTGGGAGTATAGCAATGGCAAAATAAATTAAGCTAAAAATGGAGGAATTCAAAGGCACAAATGGTCAATTATAGTGTTATGGAAAGAAAGAGCAGGAAAAGAAAAAATGTTGGTTGATAGTGGATCAGCATAAAGGGAATGAAGAAGCATGGGTTGTAGGTATTGTTGCATGATTGCTCTTGTATGTTCCTTGGATAAAGTAGAATCTTGGTTTATAGATTATGTTGCCTTTTTCCATGCAACCCCAAATAGAGGGGTTGGTGAGCCTTGTCAAAGTATTGGTAAAGAGGAATTGCGGCTAAAATTGTAGACGACCAACACATGGGTGTTAACGGATGTCATGCAAGTCCCAGTTCTGAAGATGAGGCTAATTTCTTCAGGAAAGTTGGGTGATGAGAGATGCATAAGAACTTTCATAGTAGATGCACTTGAATTAGTTGGTGGTAAGAATATAAATACTCTTTATCTACTTGCTTATATTACTGATTCTTCTTCTATTGCAAAGACATGGCTTTGTAGGCTTGGTCACATGAGCAAGAAGGAGATGCATGTTCCTAAGAGGAAGTCAGATGTGTTTGATAGACTTAAGAACTAGAAAGCCTTGGTGTTCTTGGAGGAGATGATGGACAGAGATCAGTGGATGGGACTAGACATCTTTGAGCAGGGCAGTTTGGATAGGGTTTTGATCCAAAGAGAGCTTGTGGGTAAAAATTCATCACTCACAAGAAAACACAGTTATCAGCGTCAGTTAAGAGGAACCGACATCGATCAGACAAGTACCAACATTGGTCATGTGCAGATAGGCAAAGTTGATAATTTCAAGTAGGTGGACACTGACGTCAGTCAAAGAATCAACATCGGCAGTCAGGTCAGTCATAGGGAACTGACGTCAGTCGCGCGTAGAGTGGGAGGTGACCGACATTGGTCACTGATGGAACAAATTTTGGGTAGACAACAAGCTGTCAAGGAATCTCAAATGCCCATGTGGAGGATTGAAAGTGTAAGTAAGCCTCAAATTCATTATTCCCCTTCTTTATACTTGTTGCTCACTGCAGAGCAGTTAGGATCTAGGAAACAGTGGGAGCATGGCATGAGTTCTTTGAAAGAGAACCAAATAGGATATTTGGTAGAGTTGCCAACCGGTATGAAAGCACTGAGAGATGAATGGATTCCTTGGTTAAAGAAGAGAGAGAATGGACATGTGAGATGGAAGGCCAAGTCATATGGTCTTGAGCAAGCTGTAGGACAGTGGTACAGGTTTGACGGGTGTATGACAAAGCATGGCTTTAGTCAATGTCATTATAACCATTGTGTTTGTCTTACCAGGTTAGATGATGGTCATGACATTATCCTGTTATTGTATGTGGATGGTATGCTTGTTGCAAGTTCAGACATACATGGTTTTGTTGAGCTAAGGGTAAGGTTAGTTCAGTGGTGTGTCATGAAGAATTTGAGAGTAGTGAAATTCTTTGGCATGAGTATTCCTAGAGATAGGGAAGATCACAGGTTGATGTTGTCTCAGGATGATTGTGTGAAGGTAGTGCAGGATGCATAATGGCAAGTACACATATGGATGGACAGTTCATAGAATAGGGTCCCCAATCACATGATGAGGTTGAGTACATGTGTACTCCCTAATATTTCCCCAGTAGTGGGAGTTGTCAGCAGGTTTGTGGCCAATCTAGGAAGGAAGCACTAGAGAGCAGTTCAGTGGGTTCTTAGGTATCTGAGAGGGACCAACAGTAGGGATTCATGCTATGTAGAGTTAGGCACTTTGGATATGGTAGGTTACTTGGATGACAGGTGTTGCACCATAGGATGTGTGGTGGTTGGTCTTCAAGATTGAGCTTGAAGAGGGATACAAGCCAGGAAACAAATTAGATGATGTACAGGTATAGGTACAATGTAGTTGTTTATCTCCAAGTGGGAGATTGTTAGGTTATGGAGCTAAAAGCTTCACCAGGATGCAAACAAGATGAGGTTGCTGAGGTACAGATCAACCAACGTCAGTCAGGCCAACTGATGTCAGTCATATTCAGAGCACAGGGTTGTTGACATCGATCAGGATTGGCCAACATCAGTCATTTCCAACTAGACAAGGACCGACGTCAGTCACCTGTGCAGTTTTGGAATTGTCAATTTCATGAACAGTTTGTTAATGAACTGGTTGTTTGCATGTAAAAGGCTAATTTTAGTCTTGGAGCTGTATATCTAATTATTGTAATTGGATGTCTAATTATTGTTTGCATGAGATCTATATAATAGACTCGTGGGCTATATTATAAAGTGTGCTAGTTTGAGAGAGCTTGGTTAGCTCCTTCAGTGTGAAGAGAGCAAGGGTAGCTCCTCCTAGTTCCATAGGGGTGTTGAGTGTGTATGATCAGATAAATCTGTGGGATAGCAAGATCTGGTAGAAGATCCACCAGGGTACTGGTTTGGAGAATCATAAGGACTTGGTGAGGCAAGGACAAGGGTTCTTCAAGGTGTAGAGAGATCTACATGGTAGCAAGATCAAAGGTGACAACAACACATCAAGGAGCAAGATCAGGTGAAATTTACTTGGAGTACATTATGTACTTGGAGTACGGTGTGTACTTGGTCATGGAGTATGTGGAGTACTTGTGTATTGGTAGTAGTGATACTGACTGGTGGTACTAGAAGTAGTGATACTGATTGGTTGGAGGTGAACAACAACTCTGTGTTTGAGTTGATTGTTGGGACCGTAATTGAGAGAGTGAGCTCTTGAAGAGATTTATTGTTTATGCACTATAGGTATGGGAGCCCTAGAGGTGTGTAAGGAAGAAGACTTTGGTATCTTCTTTGTTGTATTTCCTTCTGGAAGAGTATTAATACAATTGGGTATTGTCTCTCATATTCTGTGTTGTTTCTGATTTCTAGTTACTTATTACTTCTAGTTTAATTCTGTGGTTAGTTACTTGTATATGGTAATCAATTGTGCTTCCTAGGTCCTATCAAGTGGTATCAGAGATGTTTGTGGTTCTAGATTCCTGACAAAATCATGATGACAATGTTGACATATTAATATGTATGCACTTAAATATAATACATAAGGAATCACCCAATGAATGTAGATATACTAAGTCAAGTCAAAATAATGAAAATAAACAAAACAGGCAAAGAAACAAAAAGACAAATCACAACAAAATAATCAAAACAACATGAAATATAGACAAACAATGGGTAATCATAGTGTTAGTCATAATTGTGCATGCATGTGTAATAGAGGTATTACTCTTGGTGATAGGGTGACTGCTAAGCTAGAGAACAATTATGCAAGTATAAAAAAACAAGAAAAATAGTACAAGGTTGTCCCTAGGATATAGGGAATCAATGACATGAACAAATATAATGGGGGAGAATAAAAGAAAAAGAAGGGGTAGCCAAGCTAACTTCAGATACACTAGGTATCTAGACATTACCTACATAGTTCTATAAATGTAAGATCTAACATGAACTTAAGGACAAATGTATTCTCCCAAGATATGGGATATAATAAAATGAATGATAATAAAAGGTGATTGATTCATAGAGGAAAATGGGAATGGTCTTGAAAAACGGAGAGTGTGTGAGATGAGGCCTAACAGTCATTGATGTATCAAATTCAAATACATAATCCACATAATATAAACTCATAAAAAAATGAGAGCATATGAATAAGGCTAATAAGGATGGGGAAATTAAAGGACAAATGGTTACTTGTGAAATAGTTAGGAGTAATAGAATCCTTAAGGTAAATAAGTGGTCAAAAAAGAAAATAAGGTGTAACCAAGCTAACTCAAGATACCCCATCTATCCAAGTTATGCCTACATATCCCTATGGACCTTAGCCTAATGTATTTCTCGTAGAAATGTGAAAAAAAATACCAAGGTTGTCTAGAAATAAAATGAATAAAGAAGATGGCCCAACCCAAAAATTTTGATGGATTTATATCTCTCATGGAATTCTAAGCCAATTTTCATGATTTTATGATTTTTATGATTTTTTAGATATTTTACAAATGTTTATGAAATTTTATATGCATCTCAAATTGATTGAGAATTAGGAGATACTAAAAAATCCAACTTGTAAAACAACGAGAGTGTTCAAACTTTAAATTCTTGTAAAATGATAAGAGAGTGGAAAAAGGGGTGACTGAGATGACCTCAATGCAAATATAGCATTGCCTACATAGTCCCATTAGGACCTCAAGTCACTATAGTTATATCTTATAGTGGAAGAATTTGACTAGGTAGCATCAAGTTCGTGAATTAGGCAAAATGGCATAATATAACAATAGGAATGACAAGGTGATATGGCAATGCATGGTAAAGGTGTTGTTATTAATCTTCCCATAGGTAGTTATTATTAGGAAACAACAACATAGGTCAATGATACTAATTTTACCAAAGGTAGTTATAATTAGTAGCACAGAGTGGGATATTGATTTTCCCAAAGGCCGTTATAATTAGTAACACTCATAATGAAACAAAAGAACAAAATAAAGTATGCAACTACCAAACCACTATCATACTAGTCCAATATACTACTTCTATCTAGAATACTAAATCAACTACTAAAATTTCATTTGAATCTCCTCGTTGAAGGTGCCCGAAGAACCAATGGAATGGAAGCAAGGTTAAAGGGGTGTGGAGGGAAAGTAAAAATAATTGTGTTCAATAGGGAAGGTATGGTATAATGATATATGTATGGTATAAATAAGATGATGATATAGTATAATGTAAACATTCCTCATAGATAATACTTTAGGTCTTTCAATCAAAATAACACTTGAGGTGTACAATATTCATTAGCTTATCAAGTTCATCTTTATTTTGTGTAGCAAGTATGTATGCTCTAGATCCATAATTTGCAACAATGAGATATGGGCCTATCTAATTGGGTTTGAACTTTCCCTTCTTCTTGGTTGTGGTGTTCTTTTAGGTTTTTTAATCATAATATCACCAAGCTTGAAGTCTTCGTGTTTGACCTACCAGTTATATTAGCCACATAGTCTATTTTGGTATGATTAAAGGATGTTGATAGTGACCATGCATTTTTCATCAATTAAATCTAGATTTTGTAGATAATATACTTAGTAATATTCAACATCTAGGACACGTGTCAATGAGATACACAAAGAAGGTAACTCAACCTCGATGAGAAGAATGGCCTCAGTTTCATAGATTAGGGAATATGGGGTGGATCCGATTGGAGTATGGTAATTAGTGAGCTATGCCAAGAGGGAATGAAAGATTTAGAGGTGTCAATCATAACCAACATCATTGATATTCTTTTTTAGGATGTTGATAATGGTTTTATTGGATGCCTTTGCTTAGCCTTTATCTTATGGGTAATATGTGGTAGAAAAATGTTAGGTGACGTTGTACTCAACATAAAGTGATTTGAAATCCTTATTATTAAATGATCCACCATTATTAGATATAATGTTAGATGGGATACCTTCGAGCTAGATGAGATGGTTCAAGATGAACTTGGAAATTTGTTTTCTAATCACATAAGTGGGTTTATAGCTTTAACCAACTTGTGAAATATTTGGTAGCAGTAAGGATATGTTTATGGCCATCAAATGAGGTAGGGTTAATCTTTCTAATGAGATTGAGTCCCCATGTTACAAATAATCATGGTGTTAGCATCAATTTGAGTGTTTTGGCTGGGTCATGAATCAAAATGGTAAGCCTTGGACACTTATACCATTATTTAACATAAGTAGCTATATCTACATCCATATTTGGCCAATCATAACTAGTATATAGGATCTTTATGGCTAGGATATACCCACTTATGTGGGTTCCACATACCCCTTCATACACTTCCCATAAAGCTAATGTGGCTTATGCTAAATTTAAACAACGAAGTAGATTTCTATCAAAGCTATGATGGTAAAGGGTTGGGTCAAGTAAGCTATAACATGAGGCTTGGTAGGTAAAAGTTTTTTATTTTTTACATGATAGGTTTGGTGGCATGAAATGGTCATGAAGGAAGTTAAATAGGTTTGAATACCATATAGAGATAAGACAAATAATATCACATATAATTATGATGGTTGAAGGTTCATGAGTAGGAACTAGAATATTTCCAATGAGGAATTGATATTCTTTTTCCTTGTCTATGTGGTGGATCAAAGAACCAATGCAGGCCATGGTATCTATTGTCCTATTACTAGCCCTAGGTATGTGTTCAAATTTTATGTTGGCAATTTTGTGTATAAGAGTTTCAACCATGGCTTTGTATGGCACTAGCTTGTCATGTTTGGTCTGAAAGTGGTATGTAACATGATTGATGATTAACTAAGAATCACCACAAAACATGAGATGTTGAATATCCCATTATATCACTTAAAAAACCCTATAATGAGTGTTTCATATTCAACCATGTTATTAGTATAAGGAAAGTTGATATGGAATGATTTAATAATAACATCCCCCTATGGTGTAATAAACAAAAGGTTACCCCTGATCCATGTGATGTGAATGATCCATCAAAATATAGCTTCCAACATTTCTCCTTAGGATGTGTTTCTATGATGGTCATGATGGACTCATATGGGAATTGAAAGGTGAGGAATTTAGTATCTAAAAGGGGAGCTTGAACAAGTTGATCTACAAGTACTTATCCCTTTATAAATTTTTGGTTAACATACTCAATCTCAAACTCACTCAAAAGCTTGATCCATTTAGCCATGCCGCCTTGTAAAACTATCTTTGATAGTAGATATTTGAATAGATCTACTATTTAAATGGACATGGTCTTGTTGTTAAGCATGTAATATCACATCTTACAGGATGCAAAAACCATAGCTAAACAATATTTTTATATTGTTATATGGTTGTGTTCGTATGCAACCAGTGTAATACTTAGATAGTACATGGTAAACTCTTTCCCATTGTCTTCACATTGAGATAGAAGTGCACCTAGGGATTTATCCATGGTAGATAGGTATAGTAGAAATGTCTTTCCTGGCTTTAGTGGTAACAAAATAGGTAGATTAGAAAGATAATCCTTTAGGTGTTGAAAGGCTTTCTAGCAGTCTTCATCCCAAAGAAATGTAACACCTTTCTTTAGTAAGTGTGTAAATGGATGACATTTATTTACTAACTATGAAATGAAGCATCAGATAGATGGGATTTTTCCCTAAAAACTACCGATCTACTTCAAATTATAAAGTGGAGGCATCTTGGTAATGGATTATACATTGGTAGGAATAACTTTAATGCCTCAACGAGAGCCAATAAATCTTAATAATTTGCTTGAAGTGACACTAAATACATAATTCTTGGGATTAAGTATGACCTTGTATTCATGAATCCTCTCAAATATTATTCATAACATGGTTTGATGATCGACAAGGGTGTTTTATTTACCCAATATGTTGTTGATATAGTCTTCAATAATGTCATGCATCATATCATGAAATATGATAGTCATGGCTCTTTGGTATGTATCCCCAACATTATCGAGGCCAAATGACATAACATAATAAAAAAACATTCCCCATGGAGTGGTTACTGTTGTCTTATGTTGGTCTTCTAGCATGATCTTGATCTGATTGTACCTTAAAAATCCATCCATAAGTGAAAACATTTCATACCCCACTATGGAGTCAACTATCATGTCAATATTCGATAGAAGAAAGTCATCCTTAGGATAGGACTTTTTTATATCTCTAAAATCAATGTAGATTATAATTCCTTCAAGCTTCTTACTAACATGCATAACATTTTAGATCCACTTTGAATAGTTGATCGATCAGATGCATGTCAATTTTAAGGGTTTTTACAACTCTTTCTTTACTAATATAACAATATGAGGATGCATCTTGCACAATTTTTGCTTCATGGGTTTGGAATCAGGATGTACAATAAGATGATGTAAAACCAAGGTGTGTTCTTAACCTAGCATTTCTGAATAGGCCCAAGTAAAGATGTTAACAAATTCCCTCATAATGGGTGTAAAAACTTCACATTCTTATTTAGTGAGGTATGCACCTAATTTGATACATTTTTGGTCATCTAGAGTCATGATGTTGACCTTTGTATTATCTTATATTGGGATGTTCGAGCCATCTTATATAATGGTTGGTAATGATTTGAATTACCCTACAACTGCAAAGTCCTTCAATTGAACTAGTTCTTCAAGCTCCCATAAATAATATGAATCTAAATATCCTAAGGGTAGGGATGGTTGGTTACAAATACTATTGAAAATTCTTGGGAAATTTGACCAAAGGTATGTTGCTTTGTTGAACTAAATTTAGACCCAAAAGCAAGTTCATCATCAGTGGTATCCTGAGCTTCATTTGAGGAAAGGTGAACATCCCCATATAATAGTGCTTGAAATAGTTTTCACCAAAAGACTAGTTTTTTTCTTTACTTTTACCCATAGTTTTCACCAAAAGACTAGTTTTTTTCTTTACTTTTACCCTGGTCCAAAAGCACCTCAAAGAGGTATTCACTTTGGGATCTTGATGTTTTATTATTTTTTTATGGCTAAGGGTTTTCACCCATTCTCAAAAATAGGTTATGGTATCCAATTTGATATAGAACCCTTGTTTGTAGTTTCCTAATGGAACATTATCTATTATGCCTAGAAAATTGCAAAAGGTCTCATCATTCTCAAAATTGACTATAGGCACTTTGGATTCTTGTTGGTACCAAGCTATAATTTGAGGATGATAAAGAGGAAGTGAGTTACATCAGATTACTGGGGTGATATTAAAAATGGTATGTGAGTCAAACAGGTTGGTATTAGTAAGGTCTTCATAAACATTATGATCAAAATCTATTTTGCTATCAACATCATTGTCATTAGACATTGACATTAGAACATGAATAATATATGTGGGGTCACCCCTAGGTGATTTAAATTTGATACCATAAGTTCCTTTTTATAGATTTATAGAAGTTGGCTCAAGATTACCCTACTAATTTGACTTGAGGCCTCTTCATAGGTTTGTTTCTCCATGATCCTATTAGGAATGTGATATTTGACATTTTTTTAGTAATTGGCTAATTTGTCATTGTAAAACCAGGATTCATCATTGGAAAGTGGGTTCACTTCTTGTCTAGTGGTTGGTTTTAAAATGATAGGAGCTAGACCATAAAGTTTACCTTTTCCTTTTCATTTCCATCCCATGCAAGGTGGTTTATCTTTAGTTCTTCCATAGGACTTGGGGTTCTATAGAAGTTTAGAAATATGTAATGTGTTATGGGTCAAATACTCTCTTGGTCCATTAGTTAAGATGGTAAAATTATTAGAAATTTAAAGAGGAGGCATATGTGAAGAGGAGTCAATACTATCTAGGTGTATATAATTAGCCTCTATAAATTTGACAAGTATTTCTTTTTGTCTTTTTTTTGGAAATGGATATAGGCTAAAACAGTAGTTGAAAATTTTATACTTTACCTCCAAATGTTTTTAATGTTCATAGGGATTCAAATCTCTATTAATAATGAACTCCATGCTTGAGTGTGATAACTTGAGACATTGGTTTAATGTCAAAGGGATTGCATAAATTTCATGTATCCAAGGTCTACCCAAGACCAAATTGTAAGATAGGTCAAGTTCCAACACATATCAAAGTGTATCACAAGTCAAGGTCCTAATGATAAATAAAAAGTTTATGTTGCCTTATGATTCCCATTCTTCATTATCATAGGCTTTGATAGTAATTGTCTTTGGCTATAGATCAATTGTTGTATATGCAATATGTTTGATGAGCTTCAAAGACATAATATTTAGGATTGATTCATTATCTATGAGGACATGTTTGACATTATACTATGTTATTATAACTTTAATTTATAAGGTATTTTTATGGAGAGGGCCAATGGATGACATATCACTTTGGTCAAAGATCAATTATTGGTTTTGGGCTAGATGTCTAACCAAAGCTTAGAATTTATCTGGGGTTATGTCAGTGGGAACTTGGGATTGGCCTATGAGTTATGTTAGGATGCTATTTTGGATAGTAGATAAACACAAAAAATCTATAATGGATATTTGTGTGGGTGTATTTTGAAGTTATTCCATAACGTCTAATGGTTTTCCATTAACAATGGTATATGGCTTATTCCTAGCCAACACAATGGGTTGGATGGGTTTGTTGGATGGATGTTATAGACATGAGATGGTAATTTTAGACCATCGAGTTATGATTTCACAATGAGGATTAGATACAAGACCATTGTAACTTAATGATGAAGGATATGGCTAGATAGGATAATTCTTGATTGCTAATGCACTTGGTTATGGTCATTGGGCAATGATAAGTTATCGGTATAAGGTTCAAAAATAGTAATCCCTAGTTATTGTTACACTTGGTTATTGTCTTAGGTCAAGGAAGGATTAAAGGCATAGGTGGGATGATTGGTATTATTTGGAAAATGTCTTGGTCTATTATAACTTGGTCTAGGATTAATGGTGATGGTTAAAACACAACCTCCCACAATATGACCTACAAATTTGTTATAGTCATGTGAAACTACATAGTAAGTTGGTTGGTTATTAGAATCATTCTAGCCTTGGTTCATCCCATTTGGTTGATGTTGTTGTTATTTCTATAGATTTTTTTATCACAGTGGTTATTAAAACTATTTGTGTTGTTTTGGCCTTCATTATTATTATTTTATTGTTGTTTATTATTATGTTGCAGAAAAGGGTTTTAGTAGATACCCAAGTTATGATTAGATGTAGATGTTCTATTATTAAATGTAATCTCTCCATTTTTCAATATATTTTCAATGAGGTGTTTTATCTACACATAACATTGTAGATTATATCCATGAACATGATGGTATTCATAAAACTCATGCTCTCTATACAAGTCAAGATACACAATACCCTTAGGATAGTGTTTTGGAATTGGCCAAATAATCATATTAGCTACAGTTATATTATGAAACATTGATTCAATAGGTTCACCAAATTTGTTGAAGACTTAAGGATTGGGTGTTTTTATTGGAGGAGGGATTTACAATGGTGGTGGTTGCTACATTTGTGGAGTTGGTTTAGGTTGTTGCATAGGCTACGCTTATTGAATAGGTTGTTAAGAATAAAATATATTGAGAGGGGGGGTGAACCAATATATTATATATCTTTTTACTTAATCAAATTCCTTTTATTTAACCACTTAACCACACATTCAAGATATGCAATAAAATTGAAACAATAATATGCACCGCACAAGAGAGAGAGAGAGACACCAAATTTTTACATGGAAACCCAAAGTGTAAAAAACCATGGAGAAAAATCTCAAGTATATGAATGATCACCAACTCAAATTACAAAGTTTTCAAGTACCAACTTGTAGGATAACCAACCCATTTTCCATGCACCAACACAACAACTATTTGTGAGCACCAACCCATAGGAACACCGACCCCTCTTGCATATAAAACACAAATATCTCTCAATGTTGCTTACTCAATAAATAATAGAACTCTACAATATCTCCTAATTTTCTCTCTTTGAAAACAAATACAAACAATGCACTCTCTGACATATTACAAATTGATTCTCAAGCTTTTATTTATAGCTTTCCAAATGACCTTTGGCATTCACCCTTTGTGACCCTTCAATCCTCATGTAAAATAGTTTCAAACTTACATGACCCTTCATATCCTTGCATTTAAAAATTTATATGGTGACCCTTCGTAAGAAAATGTGTTCTTTCCTCTTTTGTCTTTATCTTAGTGACTTTTCATATTCCTCAAAGTGTCCCTTCATGGAAAAATGTGCCATACCCTCTTTTGTCTTCACATGGTGACTCTTGGAATTATTCAAGATGACTCTTCATGAAAAAATTCATCCCATTCCTCTTTTATCTTTACCTCGTGACTCTTTGACTTCTCCATGGGCCCTCTTTTGAGTTATATGCAACCAAAAATATATTAGTTAATATTAAATAAATATTAACAAACATTAGACAAGATATGAATATTAAAAACATCATTAAATGCAATCGAGCCTTTATCACCAATGCTAGACCTTTGACATCAATGATAATATTTCAAACAATCTCCCCATTTGTAATTGATGACAACCTCAAATTGAAATTGCCACATCCTAAAACATGCACATACTGCCATTTGAAAAATATATAGTAACTTCCCCTTATTGTAGCACTCTGTACCTATTCCTTATGCCTATTCTACACCTATTTTTGCACCTATACCTATTTCTATACTTCTCCCCCTTTGAAATCAATGGCAAAGGGCCTATATTGAAGCTAACACTTAGCTCCCCCTCAACTAATGTTGATCCTCAATGGTAGTAATTAAAATAAATTACTCCCAACTTCTCTTGTAGATACTCAAATGTGTCTTTTGGCAGTACCTTTGTGAAAAAAATATAATCTACTATGTGGTACTAATATATTCCATCTTAACCTATTGATCTACAACCTGCTCTCTCAAGAAGTGATATCTCATGGGAATATGTTTTATTCTTGAATGCATCACTGGATTCTTTGAAATATTAATAACATTTGTATTATCACAAAAAATAGAAATAGATTCATCATATTTTACCTTGATATCTTCCAAAGTTTGCTTCATCCAAAGCACTTGAGTACAACACAATACTGATGTAATATATTCTACTTCAGTTGTAGAAAGTGATACTAAATTCTATTTTTTGCTTGGCTATGATAATAAGCTATCACCAAGGAAGAAATTTCCTCCACTTGTACTCTTTCTATCATCTAAACAACCTGTCTAATATGAATCTATATAAGAAACCAAAATGAAATATCTATCTATGGGATACCATAATCCATAATCTGATGTCCCCTGATATATATGAATATTCTCTTCACCAATTGAACATGAATATATTTTGGAGCTAATTGATATCTTGTAACCATACCTACTGCATGCATGATGTCTAGCCTTAATACTGTCAAATATAAAAGACTACCAATCATAGATCTATATAAATATTTATCTGTAATAGGTGAATCTTCATCCTTTCTCACCTTATTTCTTGTACTCATTGGTGTGCCAACTAGTGCATAATCCTCAAAACCAAATTTCTTCAACATTTTCTTGGCATATTTACTTTGAGATATGAAAATTTCTTTATCTGACTGAAATATTTGTAATCCTAAGAAAAATAACAATTCTCCAAGCATAGACATCTCAAATTATTTTTGCATATTATTAAAAAAATCTTTTGTAATCTTTTCAATGTTTCCTCCAAAAATGATGTCATCAACATATACCACAATAATTAATTGATGTTCACCTTCTATTTTGATGTAGAGATTACTATCAGTAAATCCTCTCTTGAAACCTTGATCTTGTAGGTACTTATCAAGTCTTGCATACAAAGCTCTAAGATCTTGTTTCAATCCATACAGTGCTTTCTTCAATCTACATACATGGCTACTAATATTTGAGAGAATAAATCCCTCAGGATACTCAATATAGACCTCTTCTTCTATATTCCCATTTAGGAAGGTAGATTTGGCATCCATCTAAAACACTTTGAAATTTTTACACACTGCATATGCAAGAAACATTCTAATAGCCTCTAACCTTTCTACTGGTGTAAAATCTTCTTTAAAATCTATTCCCTCAATCTGAGCATATACTTTACATACTAATCTTGCTTTATTCTTGATCACTTATCCATTTTCATTCAACTTATTTCTATAAACCCATTTTATTCCTATCACATTGTGATCTTTTGGTCTAGGCACTAATTCCCAAGAATCATTCTTTTCTATCTGATTTAATTCTTAATCCATTTCCTTAACGCAATGCTTATCATGTTTAGCTTCTAAAAAAGTTCTAGGTTGAATTTTGGATAACAAAGAAAAATTAACTTGCTCAAATTCACTTACCATCATTCTTATAGTGTGAATTCTTTCATTTATGTCTCTGATCATGTCACTTTCATTATGATTTATATGAACATATTTGGATGTAGTTTTGGTTTCCTTTTTCTCCTTCTTCTCATCTTCATCTAATTCTTCAAAATCTTCCTCTTCAATGGTTTTAGGAATGTCTACTAGATCATTGATTCTTTGTGTTCTATCTTATTTGGATTCTTTGTGTTCTATCTTGGGTTTTTTGTTATAAAATTTATAAGCTTTACTTTTTCAAGAATAATCAAGAAATATACCTTCATCTGCTCTAGATTCAAACTTACCAAGTTTTTTATTGGTTTTTTATGAATCATCTGCTACCAAAAACTCTAAAATAATCAACTATTGCTAGTTTGTCTTTCCATACCTCATAAGGATTCTTGTCAATATTGACTCTAAAAAATGATCTATTTTGAATATGCACTATTGTATCAACTACCTCTCTCTAATATTTATTTGGTATCTTGGATTCATTTAGCATTGTCCTCACCATCTCCTAAACTATTCTATTTCTTCATTCAACTACTCCATTTTACTGTGGAGTTATGGCTACTAAATAATATCTCTTTATTTCATGGTCTTAAAAAGACTCAATAAACTGATCTAACATAAATTCTCCCCCTCAATCTGATCTTAGACACTTAATCTTCAAACTAGTTTCATTCTCAACTAATGCTTTGAATGCTTTGAAATGTCTGAAAGCTTCTAATTTTTTATTTAAAAACATTACCCAAGTCATACATGAAAATCATCAATAAGAAACATGAAATATTTCTCACCTTGAGTAATTTGAGTTCTCATAGGTCCACACAGATCAGTGTGAACAAGATCTAACATCTGAGTGGTCGAGTACTCTTTTATTTTGAACCACCTTTTGGCCTGCTTCCCATGCTAACAAGGTTCACAAAGCGTGTTGAATGGATTTGTAATCTTTAGAAGATTTTTGAATTATTGCTTCTTGTTGATGTTGATAAGATTTTCAAAATTTATATGTCCCATTCTCCTATTCCATAGCCAACTTTCTTCAATCTAACTCAAATATCTTTGATGTCTGATAACATATACAAATTATTGCCTATTCTCTGAGCATCTGCAACTAACACATCTAAATCTTTTCTCCTAATTTCACAACCTTATACATAAAACTTTAGTGCATTCCCCTAATCACACATTTGACTTACACTCAAAATATTATGCTTAAGACCTTCTACATACAAAACATTTTTAGTTTTAGTTTTACCATTATCCAAACTTAGTGTACCTTTTTTGACAATTTTAGCAGTAGTATTATCTCCAAATTTCACTGTGCCACCATTGATCTTCTTCAAGGTTATGAAATTAATTTTATCTTTTATCATATGCCTCAAACATCCACTATCAATGAACCATGGATTTTATTTATTTATTGCATGCAAATATTTTTGTGCCAACATAGATTTTTTAGGTTGTTTCTTTTTCCATGAACCTATCTGAACTTTCTTCTTGATGAATGGAGCCTTGAAACTTTGGTCCTTTTTGACTGACTCAAACACACTTCTATAGTATCAGAATATGTGTTTGAAGTTACTATAATTATAACATATTATGGCCTCTTCATTAAACCTTGATAGAGGAGAAAAGGATTTGTGGCTTTTGCTTGACTCTCCATGACTTTCCTTCTTATTTTTTAAATTATTAGCCATTTTTTGACATTCTATTTTCTTATGACCATATCCATTAAAATAAAAATAGTAACCATAAAAATAGGACCTATTTGTATATCTTTGACCTAATTACCTTTTGTAGCTCTATTCCTTATAGCCTTATTTTTTTGAGATGTCCTCTATATTCTTAACTTCTTCCCTTTTTATTTCCTATTTTGTAAGAGCTTCAACATAACTCTTTCCTTTTTCTTTGTCTATGAAATTAGTGGCCTCCCCTTTCTCTTTTTCAAATCTGATACCTGTCATATCTGACATTGATCTTTGACTTCCTAATATTTTATTCAACATATTAGTATTATTCTTAAATTTGGAATCATTGGCTACTCTATCATTGATTGCTTTATTTGTTTTCTCAAGATCTTCTTTTAAAGAAGCAATTTCAATAACATACTTTTCACATTCTTTATTTAATTTTTGCAACTATGTCGTTAGATCTTCTTCATTCTTCTTGGCTTCTTTAAAGTGTTCTTGTAGATATTTAATTATTTCCTTTGACTCCTTTTTCATTTTTCTTGATCTTGAGCTTTAATCTTTGATTCTTCTCCTCAAGAGCTTTTAACTCTTTTAAGGCACAAATGAGTTCTCCTTCCAGATTCACTTTGGCTTCATCATGTTATTCTTCTTGATCATTTGTACTTTTTCTTGTGGAGGCATCTTCATGTATGGCCATGAATAGAATATCTTCTTCTTTTGAATCACTAACTCCATTATCTTTGGCTGAGCTAGGATTTTAGAATACAAAGTCTTCTTCTTGAATCTCTTCTTGAATTTTCCTTTGAAATTCTTATTATATGTATACTTTCCTTCTTCATTATCATCATTACCCTTATCTAGGCACTTAGATGAAAAATGTCCAATCTTTACACAATTAAAACATTTAAAAATTAATTTTCATTTATATTTACCTATGCCCTTTTTTGGCTTGTAAATGAATAGAGCTCCATTTTCATCTTCATCATCTCTAGAATTATCACTCAATTCTTGAATCTTAGCCTTCTCTTTCTTTGATGTCTTTAAATAAAATTCTCTCTTTGAGTGTTTTTCTTGTTTAGTCCACATCTCATATGTTGTAAGAATACCATGTAGCTCATCCATCTTTAGCTTGGCTAAATTATTCATCTCTTCAATTGCTGAAATTTTTGCATCATATCTCAATGGTAGAGATCTCAAAACTTTTTGAACCACAATTGATTCTTCTAAATTTTCTCCAAGACCTTGAATCTAATTAACTATTTGATCAACTTGAAAAAGATAACTTGCTATATTTTCTTCCTCTTCCAGCTTTAAACTCTCAAACTATCTTCTAAAATTCTGAAGCTTAGTTTGTTGAACCTTTACATCACCTTTGTAAATATTCTCAAGTTTCATGAGTAGATTTACATGGCATAACTTTAACAAATTCTGATTCACATAAACTACATAAAGTAGCATTTAAATCTTTAACATTATTTTCACTTGCCTTCTTTTATGGTGGAGTAGTTATAAGTGTCTGTGGCTCTTCATATTCCTCCACCACTGCTTGCCAAATGTTGAATTCATGGGTCATCAAATAAGTCTTCATCCTTATGCTCCAAAAATCATAATTTTTCCCATCAAACAAAGGTGCCTTATTTGTATAAAAATCTTCATGTTATCTAGCCGTCGTGCTTTCCTGATCTACCTTCAAGCTATAAAACTTTTTCCAAAGGAATCTGCTTTGATACCAATTATTAAGCATGAAATATACTGAGAGGGAGGGTGAATTAGTATTTACACATATTTTTACTTAATCGAATTCATTTTCTTTAACCACTTAACCACACATTCAAGATATGAAATAAAACTAAAACAATAATATGCACCACACAAGAGAGAGAGAGAGAGACCATATTTTTACATGGAAACCCAAAGTGGTAAAAATCATAGAGAACAATCTCAAGTATATGAATGAACACCAACTCAAATTAAAAATTTTGCAAAGCACCAACTCGTTGGAGTGCCAACCCCTTTTTTATGCACCAACACAACAACTATTTGTGAGCACCAACCCATAGGATCACCAACCCCTCTTGTGTATAAAACACAACTATCTCTCAATGTTGCTTACTCAACAAATGATATAACTCTACAATATCTCCTATTTTTCTCTCTTTGAAAAAAAATACAAACCATGCACTCTCTTGCATATTACAAATGGCTTCTCAAGCTTTTATTTATATCTTTTCAAATGAACTTTGGCATTCACCCTTTTTGACCCTTCAATCCTCATGGAAAATGGTGCAAATTTGCATGACCCTTCATATCCTTGCATTTGAATATTCATATGGTGACCCTTCATAATAAAATGCATCATTTCCTCTTTTGTCTTTATCTTGGTGACTTTTCATATTCCTCAAAGTGTCCCTTCATGGAAAAATGTTCCATACCCACTTTTGTCTTGACATGGTGACTCTTAGAATTCCTCAAAATGACTCTTCATGAGAAAATGCATCCCATTCCTCTTTTGTCTTTACCCCATGACTCTTTGACTTCTCCATGGGCCTTTTTTGACTTATATGCAACCAAAAATATATTTTTTAATATTAAATAAATATTAACACACATTATCTAAGATATGAATATTAAAAATATCATTAAATGCAATGGGGCATTTATCACTAATGCTAGACCTTTGACATCAATGACAATATTTTCAACATAGGTTATTGATGAGGAGTAAGCTGCATTTGTAGTGTAGGTTAAGCATATGGTGTTTTCACCATTTGGACATGATGTGACTTAGTTACTCCATTTCTAAAAACATTGTTATTATGGTTGTATTGCTTGGATTTTTCATAGTTTTTTGGCTTGAACTAGTGTTGATGCTTTCATTTAGACTTGGTGAGGTCTCAGACTTGGGCCTACTCCTTAGTTTTGATTTTGATTTTGGTTTGAATAGGTTAACTTGATAATCCATTTGTTAATAATTCCTTTTAAAAAATTTAAACATTTGTCAATGATATCTTTGAAGATATTCACACATTGAAGCTCCAAATGATATGATATCTTGTTTTGCAAATTTTTAGTAAACATAGTAGCTAATTATTTGTCTATAAGCTATGGGTGAAGTGACTAGCAAGCGCTCTCCATATTTATAGATAACTTGAAAATATTTCACCAACTTTTTTCTTGTCCCAATTCAAATCCACTAATGAAATCTCATTCTTGATATTATAGGACAAATGTTTCACAAATTTGTTTGAGAGGTCATCAAAATCAGATACAAAATTATTTGGCAATTTGAGGAACAAATACAAAGCCTATCCTGATAGACTTCAAGGAAACAAAAGGAGTAGGTAAATGTCACTATAATCCAATAGTTGGAAAGTGAAAAATAACTCTGTCAAATGGGCCTTAGGGTCTCCTTTACCCTTATATTTATAAAAATTTTATGGGTTCATAACCTAGAGGAAAAGGTATTTGAAGATAATCCATGTTGAATGGATATGAATAGACATAATCTAACTTGAATTTCTTGGGTTGATTCCCTAATTGAATGATGCCAATCACATCCTTCATTTATTGTAATTTTTATGCTAAGAAAATGAATGGTACATTTAGTTGAAGTGGTGGTTGGGTGGTAAGGGTGGATTAACTTAACTAGGGTATAATGAAGGTATGGTTTATTATGAAATGTTGGTTTTATGATTGAACCAACTAGGAATATGCATCCTTGAAATAGGATACAATTATTTAAATTACATGCATTATTGTGTTATATTGTAGTTTGGATTTGGTATATAGCCTTGGTTTTGAGGGAATTGGGATGCGATGGAAGGATATGGATTTGGGTAAAATACTGTGCCTACTGAGGTTGAGTATGGACTTGCTTCGAACTAGTCAAACCTAGCTAAATAAGGGGAAATTATTATTGTACAAAGGCTCTGCCTTTGGATCTATGGCACGTGCTAATTAAAAAGTAATTATTTCCTAATTGGAACTTATTGGAAAATGGTACTATATATATATATATCTATTTTGCTTAATTTGAAAAGAAGGTTTAGGGGGTCTTTAGGAGGTCTCAAGAGACTTAGACATTAAAAACTACAAGTGTGTAGTTTTTTAGTGTCTACATTTTGCACCTTTTTATTATGTGACTCTGAATTAACAAGCTCAAAAAAAAATGGATCACTTGGTCAAAGGTTAGGTTGCCCTGAGTATGGGAGGAAGAGTTCCCCTTCAAATTAAGAGTTGATGAGGGAAAGCAGAATCAAGTGTGGTTTTCATATTAAGTGGTTTAAAAGTCACCAGGTGGTGATAATAAATGTTACGCATTTGAAACACAAACCTACACACAAAATACAACTAATTACGATAGCCAAGATCACACATATAAACTAAAGTTTCTAGGTTGGTAAAATAAGGGTCAATTTTAAGGGACAAATGACCAATGTACCACGTGACCATAACTATGGTTAAGAAAACTTGTTAGTATCCTAAACAAAGTCAATATTTTCATGGGCATCTAAATTTTGAAATGTTCCCTTGAAAAACATAAATGGTCTAGTTGAAAAAAGTAAGTTAAATTCAAATGTTCAACATGGAAAAAATGGTTAGTGTGGTCAAAAGGACCAAAGCAAGATCATCACCAAAATATGTGAATAAATTTAGGTCAAAAATGGCCAACATCAAAGTAGACATGGTTGAATGTATGAGTGGTTGGTTAAATTCAGTTGGAAAGGGTGTAGGTAAGGGTGGCCGAGCTGACTCCATATGCACTAGGTAAGTGGACGCTGCCTACATAGTTTTGTGGATGTAATATCCAACAAGAACTTTAGACCAAATGTAGTTCTTCTAAAAAATAGAGAGTGGTGTCCAAATTGGTTATTTCAATTGGATGTACCATGCATGTTGGTCTGGTTAATGGGAAGCTCTAAAGGGTGGAAAAGGTGAATACCAAATGGTTTGGTTTGGTCACTAATTGGGTTGGGTCGATTGGTAAGAATTTGATCTTAAGCATCAATGATGGATGAAATGACTTAAGAGACCATTAGATGATTGCTTTAAATATACAAATAAATAATCCTTAGTCATGGGCACTAAGTTACTAGTTCTTAGAAAAGGTGACTCCTAGATAGGGTCATTATATGGTTTAGGATGGTTGGTTAGAGAAGGTTTGGGTAAGGAGTGGCCGAGTTAACTCCATATGCACTAGGCAAGTAGATGTTACCTACATAGTTCTATGGATGTAATATCCAACAATAAATTTAGGCCAAATATAGTTCTAATGGAGTTCAAATGGGTTACCCCAATGTGATATACCACATGGTTAGGTTTGGGTTGATAGTTTGGTAATGATGAGGTGTCATGGTGTAGATTGGTGAATAGTCACCATAATAATCCCACATGGGGGAGAAGACATGGATGGGTAAGGGAGGATATATAAGTGGGTAACAAAAGGCTAAGCATCACAAATTTCCTATGATAGAGCTAAGCCAAAGAAGAGGTGCCTTCATGAGGAGGTTATGCCTTCTAAAATTGTGTGAGGGTATAAACATAATGTTGTCATATATCACTATGAGCTAAGTTTTAAGAGATGGGCATCTATCAAGATTTGCATAGTCTCTTTGGAAAAAGTTCATCACCAGTACAAGCCAAGTTTTGTGGGTAGTATTAAAGTGTGTAGACACCAAAATTATGTCACACACATGTGCATAACTCCCTATGTCGAAACCCCCCAAGCCCATTTTAATAATAAAAATTAATCTCCCTAACCCATAATTTTACCCTTGACACATTTAATTAATTTAAAATACTTAATTAAGTTAATTAAAAATCTTATTGCCACCTTGACTTATGACTAATTCTCCCCTGATGAGTCACCTCAAGACTTGGTCCTCCCATCCTCACTACCCAAGACTTATTCCCACTCCCAAACTAAATTCCTAAACAACTACTTCCTTCCTAACATCTTATTTTTACCATTTTATAATGGGTGTCACACTTGGCACACACAATAACAAAAAATAGGCCAAAAATAGAAAGGTTTTCCTATTCTAGGGCCACCAACATTGGTCAACCCATGACTGACATTGGTCGGATCCCCACCAACATCGGTGAGATCACCACCATTGATAATATAAGACAAACTCCAACATGTGGTTTAGGTCAGTAGAAATTAAGAAAATAAATTCTTACTCTTGTTCAAGTTCTCAGCATTCTATTTTTCAACATCCAGACTTACAATCACTCTACGTAAGTCAATCACCATCATAAACTAAGCTCTTGAGGACCAATAACATCCACTTGTTCTCTCTGTTTAGACATTCAAGTTTGGACTCCCAAATAGAAACCATCAACCTGGTACTTATCATTTATTAACCACCACAAATATGTATATCATTGATACTATAGGTCATTTAAATATTTATTCTTCCATTTCTTTATATTTAGCCTACACTACTTTACACACTTCTGACCGTTTCCCCATGAAGGAGTTATAAAAATTCCTTGATTTTTTCTCCTTAAATGCATACCAAACCTCTAACCAGACTTAACCAAGCTATAAACTCCCTCTCCTAACTCTCTCAATCTCTCTACCCTAATCCAAACCATTTTCTAGACCCAAAAAAGCCTTCTGCAACCTCCCAAATAATTATTTCCCCTATCGACCTCAACAACGTAACCAATATCGATCACCTCCCTACCAACCTTAGTAGCCTAACCGATATTGGTCACTATCCTACTAACATTGGTGACTATCAATTTCCTAACCTCTTTAAAACCTACCCAGGTAAATTCTAAAACATCAACAAAACACCTCACCTATACCCTGTCACCCTCTACTATGAATAGGTTATTAAAAATGATAATCTTATCTCTCTTTCACTCTCTCTTTACCTCTCTTTTAGTTATTTATTATTTTTTTTCCTCTCAAAAGTGTACTGTCATCTCTAGGGAAGTTTCACACTTCCTAGAACAAGCACATAGCTTGGTAGCCCACTCATTTATCTGCTAACAAACATCTTGTGGTAGTGTTTTATTACCTGCAGGTAGTCCTCCCCAGCCAAAGAGGAGTGATCACAACATTTGGATATGATGCACAAACCAAATATGAGTTCATTCTAATCACTTATCCCTATCCTTCTCTCTATTTTCTTTTAAATTTAAAATAGATAAAATTTAATCAAACATTTCTGGGACTCCCAATGGGACCCTAGAGTTTTCCTTGGGTTCATTTCTTGCTTTAAACATTCATATAGGTGCATTATAGTGAAAGTTTAATTTCTTAGACTTCTTCCTTCTCTTTTCTCTTAAAAATGAAAAATCAATATTTTATTTCTCTATTTAAAAGGCATTTAAAAATGAAATCTTGTTTATTTGCTCCTTGCCTCCAAAAATAATTTGTCATTTTTTTTTACAAAAAAAAATGGAATCACTTCTTTACTTCCTCTTGCATGCACATTAGGATAGTGAAGTTCATATTTTATTCCTATTTCCTCTCTATTTTCATTTGAATCTCAAAATTTCATAGTTTTCTTGTTACATATTAACTCACCTAGTTAATTACAAACATTTTGAATAAATTGTAGTACACCTATATTACACAACCAAATCACATTCACATAAACAAGCATCTAAACTCACTTGAGAAAATGCCCATCATGATTTCATCACGTGGTGGATCACCTTACCCTACCTAGATATCCTACTTGTATTTCACCACCAAGGGGAGAACCCACTCCATTCTCTAGTGGAGTATAATCTCTAGACAGAAGGTATATTTTGGCCACATGGCCTGGCTTGGCTCTAGGTTCATAAAGTGTGAAGAGAAATCTCTTATAACAAGCCACATACCTAGTCTAACACAAATCTACTCTTGAGCATCAAAACAAATTTGAAACCAACTCTAGATTGCTTTCTAGTACCTTTGATAACCAAATTCTCTTCTCACGATCTGATTAAGGCATAAGCCAACATGAGACTAAAAATTAATATCTAGGGTTTAATAGTTGTTGGTTGAATAATCTTTTTATACTTTTTAATTACCTTCTATATTTTTGAGTTGGTTAGGATTTTTTTCTATTAATTTACAAAATCAATACTCTTTCTAAATCTCAATTGGTATAACCTATTATTTTAGGTTTGTTGAGTGTTATTCCCTCTTACACAAACCTTTTACATTCACTATTTTACATATTTTTAGCCTCTGATTTCATAAAACATTAGATTTTTCATTTCAAGGATTTCATAGTGATCGACATCGATTAATCCTACCGGTATCAACAAACTTTACCTACCGAAATTGGTAGTTCCACCACTGTAGGTGAACTTTTCCTACCGATATTGGTCATCCCTACTAATGTCGATGATTTTGTTGTTTCACCTGCTCAAAATAGCAAGATAAAATAACCCATTTTCTTGCACTCAAACTTGGTTGATATTTATTATATTTCAAATATAGAGTAGTAAGACTATTTAAACCACCTCTTGCATGGTATTGATACAAGCTCAAGCCAAAATTCTTGCCGATTATGCAAGTTGACAACCACTTCCACCTTCCCCTCTTACTTTTGATTCTATCATGGAGCATACTTTAGATACAGATCATAATCCTAGCCCTAACCAAATTCCCATTTTGCCTAAGGGAGATCAAGATTTTGCTAAATTCATTGATCATAATATGGCAGCCCTTCAACATTACATTATTATGAGTCAAACTCGTAATTCTATGGGTGACCCAATCTATGGTATACCAACCTCCTTGATGGAGACAACCTTATTTTCAGTTGCATCTACTATTTTTCCCATGGTTACCCAAACCATCTCTTTAACAATTAACCCAACTATAAATAATGTCCAAAATATGGCATCTCTAACCACTCAATCCCACCTAAACACTGGTGTAAATTCCCTACTTTCACAACCACAACTAGTTCATCCAAGTCATACCACATTATATAATTTAGTGGTGCCTATTCCATCCACCCTCACACCTATAATTACCTAAGTTACAACTCATCCTTCCTCTAGTCTAACCATGCCAATAATTCAACCTACAATAATATCAACCAACCAAGGCATAGTCTCTAACCTAATGGGACAAGTCCCTTTTCTTTCTGCACCTTAGCCTATAACTCATTATCCTTATGTTTCCTCGACACAACCTTGCAACCTATGTCATACACTCCCTCTACTTCATATCAGCTTCCCTATAACTTAGGAATAATTCCCCAAACTAATCCCCTTCTTGACCTCATTAAGATGCGAATGGACAAGATGTCTAATTTAGAGACATTCGTTTCTAGTTCAAAGAATGTATTATCTTATGATTAGATATGCAATGAACCAATCCATCCTTTTTTGCCTATTCACCCTTATCTAAGCCAATGGGAACTCCCTAAATTTACTCATTTTTAGAGTAAAAAGGACCCACAATATCACTTGCAAGCATTTAGACATGCTTATTATTTAATAGGACATGATGATGCATTACTACTTCACACTTTCCCTATGTCTCTTTTAGGTGTTGCCTTGGATTGGTGTAACTCTATACCCAGCACTCCCTTTTTCGTTTACCCAACTTACAAAAATATTCCTAGACTATTTCTCTATTAATAATTCTAAGAAAGTTTTTATAATGGACCTATATTCTATCAGACAATTTGATGATGAGTTTATTGTTGATTTTATCTCTCATTAGAGAAGCTTGATCAAATAACTCTCCTTATCCTTACCCTAACCTAAGCATATTGAGATTTTCTCAAGGACATGTGGTAAGCACATCTCGTCCACACTCTGGGTACAAACTTTCCACATATTTGATGAAGCTTTTACAATGGCACAAAAACTAGAGGTTCACCCTATTGATGAAGGCAAAGTCAAGTTGTGCAGTAAGAATCCCAATACTAAGACAAATGACTCCTCCTCCTCTAAAACTTCTCCCTCTAACCAAAAGGCTAAAGGCTTTTCCAATGCATTGGTCATTAAGTCAGCCTCTTCCACAACCATAAACCAATTGAATTCTTCAAATTCTCAAAATATGACCAAGAAATTCCAATAATGGTATGAAAAAAGACAATATACTCCCATTGGGGAGTCATAGACATCCATTTTGGAGATACTCTTACAATAGGGTGTCATAACCCTTCCTCAGATTAAACCTCCTATATAGTTTGACCCTTCCTATCCTATCCAAACCTAGTACAAGGAAGATGAGTTTTGCATTTACCATCGAGTTAAAGGCCATAACTCTAATAATTGTAAGCCACTCAAGAACATTATTCAAGATATGTTTGATAGAGGTGAGCTCATCTTGGATAATCCTAATGCACCTCCTAATCAAAGTATGGATGTGTTCAAACACCCTTTTCCCAACCATTCACCAAATCAAAAAATTCTCTAGTCTACAACTAACTCATAAGATCATAATTTCCATATGGTTAATATGGTCTTTCCTTTATCTTCAATTCAATCGGCTCCTCAACAAGAGACACCTATTTCATCGAATGCTCCCCCACATTCAGTGGCATCTATTTTTCCCATTATTCCTCCTCAAGTAGAAGAGCCTATTTTACCCATTCCACCCCCTTGAGAGGAAGAACCTCCTTTTCCACTCCTTTTACCACTTGAGGAGCCCATAATCCCAATTCCATTTGCACCAATATTACCAATCCTCTTACCACTTTAAGACCACACTCTACTAGTTCCTCAACCACATGTTGAAGGGAACATCATTCTTGTATTATACCCTCTTGAGGAACCTTCTTCACCTACTTCTCCTCCACCTATAGGGAGTGGTACCCCACCCATTTCACATTTTCACCTAGAAGAGTCCATATCATCTACTTCCATAATAGATAAGAGACCTATTTTGCCTACTCTAATTGCACCACTCTCACCCCTTCTTTTACCTATGGAGGATCATACTTTATCCATGCCTTGCCCACATGTTGAGGGAGCCATAATACCTATGCTTTACCCTCTTGAGGAACCTACTTCACCTACCTCCCCTCAACCTATGGAAAATCAAGCCTCTTCTCCTATCTCTGTTAGGATCTTATAGATAATTGATTACTTTTGTGCAAGCAACTAAACACAGAATTAAACCAAAATAATAAGTAACTAGAAATTAGAATCAACAAAGAATAAGAGATACAAGAAACAATGAAAACTTGTATTAAACTCTTCCAGAAGGAAATACAATTGAAGAAATCTCTCTTTCTTCCACACCTCTCAGATGTACAGATCTCTTTCCCTCAAGAGTTCTCTCTCACAATTACAAACACAATTTAGCTACTTAAATTGATTCACCCTTTTTCTCATACATATCTACAAGCTATGAAGATCTATCCCTATTATATAGAATTAGGGATCATGAGCTATGCATTATCCACCATTAGATATACCTCTTAATCAAAGGTTCAAATCAGTCCTACCAAAAATAGAAACGTGGACTCAACACTAACAGTTAAACTTATCATGCAAACAATTTGTTCATCCACAAAAATAGACTTTTGGAATGCACAGGTGACCGATGTCGGTCCCTGTCTACCTGCATATGACCGATGTCAGCCGATCAATAACCGACGTCGACAGCCTCCAGTCGATCCTTGACCAATGTTGGTGACTGTGTAAAACCAGCAACCTTTGCATTCACTCATTGGTGAAGCTTTTAGCTCCACAACTCAACAATCTCCCACTTGGAGATAAACAGCTACACCTATACCTATATAGCAACATCCTTTAGCTTGTTTCTTCATCTTCAAGCTCAATCTTGAAGACCAACAAAAGTTGAATGAAGATTCAACTTCTCCTTTGTTATCGGCTTTGTTAACATATCAGTAGGGTTCTTATCTATATGGATCTTTTCCAGATTTAACTCACCATCCTCCAATACCTGTCTAATGAATTGGTACCTAAGCTATATATGTTTATTTCTTGAATGAAAGGCTGAATTCTTTGCCAAATGAATTGCACTTTGACTATCACTGTACAATCTGTAACTCTCTTGCTCCTTTCCCAACTCTTCCATGAACTAAGTCATCCATATCATTTCCTTGCTAGCCTCTGTGACTGCAATGTATTCTACCTCTGTAGTAGACAAGGCAACAACCTTCTACAACTTTGAAATCTAGCTAACTGTCGTACCACCAACAGTGAACACATAACATGTGGTGCTTCTCCTACCATCCAAGTCACCTGCCATATCCACATCTACATACCCATGCAGAGAAGTGTTTGACCCTCCATAGCATAAATGCCTACTGCTGGTCCCTCTCAGATATCTAAGAATCCACTAAACTACTTTCCAATGTTCCTTCCCTAGATTGGCCATAAATTTGCTGACAACTCCCACTGCTTGGGCAATATCAAGTCTAGTACATACCATTACATACATCAAGCTCCCAAATACGGAAACATATGGAACTCTAATAATGTACTCCACCTTATCATGTGATTTAGGACACTTTTCTTTGCTCAACTTGAAGTGTCCAACCATAGGTGTGCTTATCGATTTTGCATCCTGCATTTTAAACCTCTCCAACACCTTGTTCACATAATCCTCTTGAGACAAAATCAAACTGTGATTTTTCCTGTCTCTCTTAATACTCATGTCAAGGATTTTCTTTGCTTCTCTCAAATCCTTCATGGCAAATGTGTGAGCTAATTTTACCTTAAGCTTATAAATATCCTGCATGTGTGAACCTACAACCAACATATCATCTACATACAGCAATAGGATAATATATCTACCATTATCCAATCTCTTAAAGTAAACACAATGGTCAGATTGACATCTACAAAATCCATGCTCTATCATAAACCTGTCAAACCTCAAATACCATTGCCTAATAGCTTGCTTAAGACCATATAAGCTTTTCTTCAAGCTGCACACAAGCTTCTCCTTGCCTTTGACCTCAAAACCTTTCGGCTGATGCATATATATTTCTTCATCCAAATCTCCATGAAGAAATGTTGTCTTAACATCAAGCTGCTCAAGATGCAAATCCTCAATAGTAACTAAAGACAATACAGACTGAATAGAAGTCATCTTTACTACAAGAGAAAAAATTTCACCAAAACCAATACCTAGTTTTTGTGCAAATCCCTTTACTACCAACCTGGCCTTATGTCTCATTTGTCCATTCTCACCTTCCTTTAACCTGTAAACCCATTTGTTTTTTAATGCTTTCTTTGTAGTTGGCAACTCAACCAAATCCCACGTTTGGTTCTCTTTCAAGGAATCAATTTCCTCATTCATGCCAAGCTCCCACTATTTTTGAGATTCTACCTACATTGCCTCATCAAAACTTTCTAGTTCTCCACCATTAATGAGAAACAAGTATAATAATGAAGGGGAATAATGAATTGGAGGTTTACTTACCCTTTTTGACCTCCTCATGGGCATTTGAGACTCATTCACTGCTTGCTGTCTGCCTAAATTCTCTGTCAGTGACCGATCCCGGTCATCTCTTGGTCTATACTTGACCGACATCGATTATACCTGACCGACGTCGGTTATACCTGATCGACGTCAGTTCTTTCCTAACCAACATTGGTTACTGTCTGACCAATGTCAGTTCCTTCCTGATCGATGTCAGTTCCTTCCTAACTGACGTCGGTGTGTGTGTTTTCTTGTGTGTGAAAATTCTTCCCCGCGAGCTCATTTTGGATCATCACCTCATCCAAATCAACATTGCCCTGCTCAAAATTATTTAGCTTCTTGAGTTGATCACTATACATCACCTTCTAATTGAAAACAACATCACAGCTTCTAATTATTTTGTTAGTTCCTAGATTCCACAACCAGAATCCAAAATCTCCAGAGCCATAACCAATAAAAGTGCACCTCATAGATTAGCATCCAGCTTCTTTCTATTTTCTTTATCAACATGCACAAAAGCTTCTGAACCAAAAACTCTAAGAAATGAAAGATCTACCTTTTTACCTATCTAAGCCTCTTCTGGAATTCCACCATCTAGAGTAGTAGAGGGTCCTCTGTTAATCAGGTAAACTGTAGTATCTACAGCCTCTACCCAAAACTGTAAGGGCAAACTAGCATGCAACCTCATACTCCGTGCATGCTCCATTATTATTCTATTCATCCTTTTAGCAACTCCATTTTGCTAAGGTGTCCTTGGAATTGTCCTTTCCCTACATATTTCACTCATAAAATAGTAACTTTTGAATTTATTTATTACAGTACTCACCATCATTGTCAGATCTAAGGCACTTCAATCTCAAACCTGTTTCATTCTCAACCAAAGCTTTCCATTTCTTAAATGTGTCAAAAACATAAGATTTCTTCTTTATACAATAAACCCATACCTTTCTTGTAGCATCATCAATGAAAAAAAGATAAGACTGTGATCCTCTAATAGAAGCTACCTGAGTTGGTCCCCACATGTCTGTGTGAACAAGCTCCAACTTGTGCTTCTTCTTTGTTGACCCAGTTTTGAAAAATCTCACTCTCTTCTATTTCCCAAAAATACAATGCTCATAGAAATCTAGATCTATGCTTTTCAAATCTGAAAGCTTACCTTTTGACTTAAGAACAGTCATTCCCTTCTCACTCATGTGGCCAAGCCTACAGTGCCACAACTTTGCATCTACATTTGAAGTAGATAAAATAGAAGGAGAATAATCAGTAATACAATTACATAAATAGAGAGTACCTACTCTCTTACCTCTAGCTAATATAAGTGCACCCTTGGAAACCTTCTAAGATTCAGCTATGAGAATTACTGTGCAACCCTCATCCCCCAACTTTCCTACAGAAATCAAATTCCTTTTCAAGATGGGTACATGCATGACATCCTTCAACACCCATGTGTTGCCATTTTGCAATTTTAGTTGCAATTTCCTTTGCCAACAGTTTTACAAAGCTCATCATCCCCTAAATAAACTTTTCCAAAATCTCCCTGGACATAATCATTGAAAAATTCTCTATTTGGGGTTGCATGGAAAGAGGCACCAAAATATACAACCTAAGATTCTATTCTATTATCTAAAGAAAGTGTAAAAGCATCTTGTGCAACAATACCTACAACTTTTACTTCTTCTTTACCTTCATGCTGATTTTCTTCTTTAACTTTCAACCAGCAATCTTTATTTGCATGCCCTATCTTTTCACAATTTCAAAAGGTTATTTTTCTTCCATTTCTAGATTTGGATCTACTTCTCATCTTTGACTTAGACCTTGATCTCCCTTGCTTGCCCTTCTCTTTTTGCCTTCCCCTACTTTCAATACTTAAAGCATTACTTGATGTTTCCCTTGTGCTTTTCCTGCGAGTTTCTTCATTCAAGATTACACTAACAACATCATCTACTTTCAAGATATTTGTAGCAGATGCAGTATTACTAACTACCATTACCAAACTATGACAACTTTCAGGTAAAGAGCAAAAAATTAAGAGAGCCTTAATTTCATCATCAAAAACTATTTTGACTGAATTTAACTAATTTACTATTGCATGGAAATCATTAAGATGACTAGATACAGATCCACCTTCCTACATTTGCAAATTAAATAATTGCTTCATAAGATATACCTTATTCAAAGCTGAGGGATTTTCATATAAATTTTCCAAAGTATCCATTAACTCTACTGTTTTCTTTGCCTATGATAAGTTGGAAATCACATAAGATGTCAGGCTCAACCTTATAGATCCCAGAGCCTTTTTATCAAGAACATTCTATTCTTCATCTTGCATATCTGTGGGCTTGCTTGAAACCCCACCCAATGGTAAGTATAGATTTTTTTGATACAGATAATCTTCTATCTGCATCTTCCATAATTGATAATTCTTGTCGTTAAACTTCTTCATTCTTAGCTTACTTTCTTCTACCATTGCTTTACTCCCACTCAATCAAAAACCCCTATGAGTGACCTGTAATCAACACACACTAACCCGATCTGATATAACCTGTTAGTGAACCTGGCTTTGATACCACTTGTTAGGATCTTACAGTACAATTGATTACTTTTGTGCAAGCAACTAAACATGGAATTAAACTAGAATAATAAGTAACTAGAAATCAGAATCAGCAAAGAATAAAATATACAAGAAATAATGAAAACTTGTATTAAACTTGTTCAGAAGGAAATACAATTGAAGAAATATATCTTTCTTCCACACCTCTCAGATGTACAGATCTCTTTCCCTCAAGAGTTCTCTCTCACAATTACAAACACAATTCAGCTACTTCAATTGATTCACCCTTTTTCTCATACATATCTACAAGCTATGAAGATCTATCCCTATTATATATAATTAGGGAGCATGAGCTATGTATTCTCCACCGTTAGATATACATCTTTATCAAAGGTTCAAATTAGTTATGCCAAAAATAAAAATGTAGACTCAAAACTAACAGTTAAACTTATCATGCAAACAATCTGTTCATCCATGAAAATAGACTTCTGAAATGCACAGGTGACCGATGTCAGTCCCTATCTACCTGTATATGACCGACATTAGCTGATCAATAACTGATGTCAGTAGCCTCCATTCAATCCCTGACCGATGTCGGCAACTATGTAAAACCAACAACCTTTGCATTCGCTCATTGGTGAAGCTTTTAGCTCCACAACTCAATAGTCTCTATCAAAGAAGACCCCGTTATGATTCTTTCTTATCTTTGGCCCAAAGTAGTAAAAACCCATAATTTCCCTCTTTCCCAAACACTGTAGATTTATAAAGATGCAATCATAAGGCCTATGTCAACTTCATCAAAACCCTTCTCACATTTGATAAAAAGTCTATAATTTCTTGACTCCATGAAGCTTGACCATGCGACAATTTGGGACTAGCTTAAGACTCCATATCCAAAACAACAAATGTCAAATTTTACTGCCAATACCCTTACTACCCTTTACCCTAAGGTCTTTGATAAAGCTAGAGCTTCTTCACCAAAAGCACTAAAATTTTAGCCATCTATGTCAAAACCTTCATCCTTGTAGGAATCTGTTACATTAAATCATATTAGGCCTTTAGGTGTATGTCCCATATCTAATTTAATTCATCCATAGGTGAAATTAGATTTGACTCCTCAACAACATGTTGGAGTTTCTTACCCTAAAACACAAAAGAATTTTAAGACTTCTAGACATCACCAATCCCTTCTTTAACCCTCAAATTTACCGTCCATTTTGGGACCACACCCTTCTACTTTATTTAGAATATCATCTAACCAAGAAAAATAAAAGGTTAAGCTACCTTCACTCCTGCCTTTGCCATCTAGTAGACCTCTCACATCCAACACTAAGAAAGTGATATAAAAACACATAATTCCACTGTCTCTAAATAGAACACCACATAAAATTACCCTTCCAACATCAAAATAAAAGGTGTCCAATCCTATTAGTAAAACAAGTGTGAGCCCACTTGTAAGCTCCCAAAGCTTTTTCTTACGTTAGTTATTGCAAGCTTTGGTAATAACTCTTCCTCTCATTAAGACTTATAGTCTTATTAGAATTAAGCCATCTTGGTTTGATGATACACAAGTTTTTTTATATCATCATTCACTTGGACATGATACTGAGAATTGTAAAGCCCTCACAGTGTTTATTCAACAACACTTCGATGTTGATACTCTTTTTGATGACACTAATGTTAACCTTCCTATTATTCTACCTTTAGTATCTACAATGCCTCCTACCATTCCACTAAAATTTAAACCCAAATATGTCATCATAACCCCTTTACCACCTCCTTTGCCAAATTTTAAAATCAACATAGTTAATGTGGCCACACAGTCACAAAACCAAAAATATAAAACTAAGGAAAAGGTCACTACACCTTAGACCCATCCCTTAACCAAAGGCACTCCCCCTACTAACCCTAAGATTTCCATCTTGGGTGTTCCTAAAATAACATCTTTAGACGTTATTCAAAACTCAAAGGTGAAGCAACTTCACCAAACTCCTGTGAAAATGTCTTTGTATGAGTTAATCCAAAGCTCATCCCAACATTGTCAAGCTTTGACTAGTTCTTTACAAGTAATTGAGGTACAATCAGATGATCCATAGCCTCTTGCAGCTTTCTTCAGTTCACTTAATTCTATCTCCCTGATTTCTTTTAGTAATTCAGAAATTCCACTTCAATACCCTAAAGATCAAGATTCTGCCCTTTTTATTACTGCATATATTGATCAAACTCATATAAAGAGAGTTATTATTGATGGGGGATCTAGTATTAATATTATTTTCACCCATGCCTACAAAAAAATATCCCTTCTTGACAATTGCATGTCTCAAACTAATGCGATACTCCATTATTTTAATGATATTACAGCTACTATGATGGGCACTATTGTCTTACATATTCGTGTAGGTCCTTTCATAATTCTTGATTTCTTATATGTTGTAGAAGGAGAGTTCTAATATAATATACTACTTGGATGACCTTAGATACATGATATGGTGTGTGTGCCCTTGACTTTGCATTATCGTGTCAAGTTTGAGCATGATGGATAGGTACATATTATACCTACTGACCCACCTCTATTTAAAACATGTAATATGACCTATATTCCCAATGATGTTCTCATCCCATTGAAAACATCATCTTCCTCGCATGATGATTTCGAAGCTTCCACATGCTCTGCTCCTACGGTTACATAGATTCTAACAACGTAAATTCTTGACAAAGATCCCATGGAGGAGACCTTTCAATGTTTATCATTTGGTGAATATCATTTGTTAACACTTGACATGTTATATACTCCACAAGAATATGGAAGGCCTCACATGCTCCCAAATTATGATCCCCATATTGGGATGGTCATCCCTTATGGGACCCCTAACCTTCAAACCAATTTCACATATGGGGGAATTGATCAAGCTCCCACTGTCAAAAATCTATCTTCTTCACCATAATGATTTACCTATGACTTCTCTTTCTTGAGTAACCCTAGATTCGCTCACACCTACCTATATAGGTGTGCTTAGAAAGGATTTGGTTTGGGTCATTATAAATAAGGTGTCCATACACCTATTGAATATCCTACTAATAACACCATTGAAAATGCCAATAAGAAACATGGGGTGGGATATGATGAACCAAATAAACTCACTAAAACCTCCCATGAACTAATTATCAAAGAACTAGTCTCTCCTTCTCAACCTTCTTCTCCACAATCACCTACCAAATCGAAGGTATCTATACCTCTTAATTTTTTTCAATAAATGCCATCTATTTGGGGCCTCTCACATATCATCAGGGTAAGGAAATAGGGTCCCTTCCTCTCATTCATACTAAAATAATTGATGAAGATTCTCCCACTATTAACACTATCCAATGTCAAGATGATGACATAATTCTCGCTTACATGGGTGTAGATGATTCTTATATCCAATAATCACTCCCATTTGATACCCAAGCTATGTTAAATGAATTGACCATTGACATCAACCTGGCCTCCCATGATAACCCTCATGTCCTCAAGATTGGCCAATCTTTAGATTCCTCTGAGCAAGCTAATTATGACATATTTCTTAATGATCATAGAAAAGCCTTTTCTTGGTCTTAGAATGACATGCCTAGTATTGACCACTCTATCATTACCCATAACACTATCACCAATCAAGATGTTAAACTTGTTAAGTAGAAACTTCATAAAATGCATCCTTGTATCACTCTCCTTGTCAAAGAAGAGCTCTAATGCCTCCTTTCTATTAACTTTATCCAACCCATCAACTACCCATAATGGATTTTCAATATTATTCTTATCACAAAAGTGACTAGGGGAATCTGTATTTGCACTGAATATCATGATTTAAACCTCACTTATCTAAAAGATGATTTCACATTGCCTAGTATTGACCAAATTGTTGATCTAATGGCTGGCCATGAGATTATATCACTTATGAATGGATTCTCTAGATATAATCAAATCCTTATCACTCCTGAGGATCAACATAAGACCACCTTTATTACCCCATGGGGGACTTTATATTATTGAGTCATGCCTTTTGGCTTGAAAAATATTGGTGCAACTTACCAATGTACCATGACCTACATTTTCCATGATCTCCTACACAAAATTATGGAAGATCACCTGGATGACTTACTCGGTAAGTCTAAAATTCATTAAGAACACTTGATAATTATCAAAACCATATTCACTTGTCTCCTCAAATATAAAATTTGACTAAATGCAAATAAATGTGTCTTTGGTGTTCTTTCTGATAAAATCTTAGGTTTTATCATTTATCTATATGGTATTGAGGTTGATCCTACTAAGGTTAGATAAATCCTAGAGATGCCTCCACCTACTAATATCAAACAACTCCATAGCCTAAAAGGCAAACTTTAGTCAATTTGATGCTTCATTTCCCATTTGTCAGATCATTGCCAACCCTTTCACCATCTCCTAAAAAAGAATCTCTTTACAATGGAATATAGACTGCTAGGAAGCCTTTGATGCACTTAAACAATGCCTCCTTTCCCAACCAGTTCTTATTCCACCTAAGGAAAATCAGCCTTTTTACCTATACATCTCCATAATAGACCATTCTCTAGGTGCTATGATTACACATCAAGATGACCAACATCAAGATCAGGCAATTTATTACATAAGCCACACACTTATCGATTATGAGACTCAATATACCCACACTAAAAAACTTTTCCTTGCGTTGGTCTTTTCTACCTCTAAGCTTCGCCATTATCTCCTAAATCATAAAACTTATGTGGTCACCCATACTAATCCTCTAAAATATATGAATTATAAACCTTATCACAACCAACATGTAGCTCAGTGGCTCATGCTTCTTTCTAAATTTGACTTAGAGTTTATTCAATAAAAATATATCAAGGGGCAAACAATTGCTGACCACTTAGTTGTTGCCCCTTTACCTGACAACCAACCTTCAAACCTTGAATTCCCTAATGAATCTATTACAACACTCTCCATCGATGGCATATCCTATCAAATGATGATGTTCTTTGATGGATCTAATGGTCAACATGGTGGGGGTGTGGGGCTTATACTTATTCCTTTGGATGGTGAGCCTATGCCTTTGTCATTTAAACTAGATTTTTAATACACTAACAATATGGTTGAATATGAAGCTTTGATTCTTAGACTTCAAATAGATCTCTTATTGGGTATCAAATCCATAACCATTTTTGGTGATTTTCAGCTAGTGGTTAACCAAGTTAATGGTTCCTACCTATGCAAAAATGAAATTCTACAGTGGTATAAACATCATGTAGATACACTCTTGGGATCATTTGACTCTTATCTCTTGAAAATTGTTCCTCGATCTACAAATAAGTTTTTTGACATGATGGATTCACTTACTTCACACACACCCTCTTCATCCTCCTCTTTGAGAATCTATGTCATCATGCATCACTTAAAATTACCCTCCTATGTCTTAGCTAACATCCTCTTTGTTAAAAATGTAACAATCAACCCACAAGATTTATGGTATAAATAACTCACAGATTATCTTTCCTTCTCTATTACCCCTCCTAATATTTCTAATAATGGGAAATGGGGCTTCATAAAATGTGCTACTCATTACATTATACTAGGGGGACTTATCTGCAAGTGAACTTTTGATGGTTTTCTCCTTAGATGCCTAACCAATACTGAGACTCTATTTGCTATTAAGGAAGTCCATGATGGGATTTGTGGTGGTCATTTCAATGGTCACATAGTTGTTAAACATATTCTTTGACTTGGATATTATTTGCCCACACTTCATCAAGATTGTGATGATTACGTTCAACATTGCATCAAGTGTCAACATGTTAATCTCCTTCATGTTCCTAGTCATGCATTACAATTTGCCAAAGACTTTTGGCCCTTCTCCCAATGGAGCTTTAGATCTAATCAGAGAGATTAACCCTCATTCATCACTCTATCATTACTACCACTGAATACTTCACCAAGTGGGTTGAGGTCATCCCCCTCATTTTTTCTAAAGCTGACAAAATTGTTGATTTTATTAAACATCATATCATCTATCATTTTGGTGTACCTCATAAGATTATAACTGATAATGACAAGTCTTTCAAAAATAAGACTATTCAAGGTCTTTGTGATGTATTTGGAATCAAATTAAGATTCTCATCACCATACTATCCCCAAGCTAATGGATAAGTAGAAGCTTCTTAAAAAAATTTAACCAAGATTTTCATGAAGGTAGTCAATGATACGGGAAAGGATTGGTATACACACATTCCTTTTTCTTTATGTGATTACTACACTAGCATTTTAACCCCTACAAGTGTTATACCTTTTTCATTGGTATATGGGATAAAGTTTGTTTTACCTTTTGAGGTCTAGATTCCTTCTATTCACATTTATCTACATGACATACTTATTAACAATGAATTTTGCCAAGAATGTTTGGCTTAACTTGAATTGATTGATGAATGCTATTTAATAGCCATCAACCACCTCTAAATCTATCAAGAGCATATCAAACACGCTTATTAAAAAACCTCAAAGAGAGAGATTTTAATATAGGAGATCTTGTCTTAAAAGAAAATCAACATGTGACGAGCATGGAGAAAATAAAATGGGGTGAATTTTTTCCTAATTGGTTTGGACCTTATATCATAACTCACAAGTATGGTTTAAGAACTTATCACTTGTCTTATCTTAAAAGAAGGCCAGAACTTGAGCCTTTAAATGTCTTGCATCTATGACCATTCTTTTATTAAACTAGCATCACTTTACTTCATATTTAACTTGAGCTCATCCCTTGGTCATCCCTATTACATTCATAACATGACAATCTTTTCCCTTCCTCTTCACCCTTACTCCTATACACTTAGACAACTTACATAGTGGTATGGTTTTATCCTCACAGTAGAAAACTTTTAAGCCTCTATAGTCTTATCCATGACTAAATGTAAAAAAAGGGATATTTGAAAAAGTTCTAAAATATCAGGTCATATTTTTCAATGTAGACTGCTCCTTTGAAGGACAACTACGTAGATTCCCTCTGCCATTATCAATAGAATACTCCCTTAAAATACAACTATTTAAAATTAAAATAAATGTTTAAACCACTCCTTTGAAGGATGGCTAAGCCAAGATTTGTTCTCAAAGGGAAAAAAAATGCAAAAGGATCCTCATCTTTTTGCATGACCTTAACCTATACAAAATCCCATTGTAGGCTTCTTGTATTGATCAGCTCACACCAAGCAAAAAAAAAATTAAGTCATGGACTTACCTATATTAGCTCTTGGGTCACCCACAAAAGGGACATATCATTTCTACTTGGTAGGTTATGTTATCTAAACATTTCCCATCATTCTACCTATTTTACCCTCATACTCTTTCAAGGGACTATGAAGCTCACTTAACATGAGGTAAACACAACGCTTCTCTAACAAACCCAATGGTTCAAAGACATAATGCATGAAAGAGGCTCATTTTTCTTAGCCTATTTATGTGCTAAAATATGGTCTTTGCCAATGCACGAGCATTCTACATTTTATTTTTCCATCCACATCACATGTTGATATCTCTATTTGAGATGCAAAAATAATTTCATAGAAACATTAACCTAACCAACCTATTTATTTTATGAATATGCCATCACAATATGGAAATTTTTTGAAAGAAACTAACATAACCAACATATTTATTTTACACATATACCATCACAAATATGGAAAAATGCTAAGATGAAATTAACCAATCATCTATGCATATACCATCACATATATGGGAAAGACTAGTCTAACTCAAATAACATGATCAACATTAACATCCAAATTAACGTAAGCATAAAATAAACATCATTCATACCAACATCATAATCATAATCAAAGCATCTCAAATAAACACATAGTAATAAATGAACATCTCATATACATCATAGTGATCAAATACATGTTCATCATCTACATAATCGTAACATCATAAAACTCTCTCAAAATGTACATCTTGCATCTTCAGCTCATAGGCCGGTATACATATAGCATATATACACAAAAAATAGTAAACACTGATACTCAAGGTCCTTGAGGCTCTCCCTGAGGTTGTGAAGATGCGGTATCATCACCACTCTCTATCCACCTACATTGATGTGAACTAGAAGTTGTCTCACATAGCATCAACCTCTCTTGCTCTCTAAAATTTGAATATCTCTATATCTATAGGAAATCTCTAATCAACCTCTCATAATAAGCAATCTCATCTAGGGTAGTCGAATAACTCACCATCAATATAGTCTGAGGAAAACCCATGGCACTTGATGATGGCCTAACTTGTACTAGTCCTTGTGGTGGTGGTGATGGAAGAGGAGTGGCCTAACCTGCTACTACTCTCAAAATATCTCTCTTTACTATCACTTTAATCACCTAACCTTGTAAAATAGTCATATATTCCTATATTACTATGACCTGACCTTATATATCCCTAATCTGACCCTATAACATCACCACCTACCCCTATAAGGCTAAAACCTCTGCTTGGGTTATCTCTCGAGCTTACACTAGTACATCTTGAGCCTGTACTACTATGTCTCATGCCTATAACATTGCATTTCTCTCCCTAACTAACCCTTTTACATTTATTGGTAGCCTCTTAACCTTCATCACTAGATACAACCCTACACACCAAGTTGTATAGGCAGTTATACACCCTGGGTCCCCAATACTTGGCCTTGATGGCAGCTCCTCAAAATCTAACCCATTAGTCTCCTGGGGAAATGGTAAAGGTGACTCTATGTCATCCCTCATATATTGAGGGAAGGTAGGTAGAATATTCTAAAATAGACCAAACTATCTCCTAACATGTGCCATGGGTACCATCTCTAGCTCACCAACCTATCTCCCCCTAACCCATAATGAGCTCTGCAACCCAATAAGTTGCTCTACCTACCTTTTAAAAATTGGATATGTCATATATGTTCTCCACATGATATCTATAGGGATTAGGCCCTCGATCATACAACTATAGTAGGTGATGTCTTGCACAATACCATCCACTCAAGTCTGTGCCATCCCATCTCTCCACCATCTAAACCCAACCCTAAAACTAGCTAGAATAATGGTAGGTAGCCCTAATGGTTATGTCACCATGATGTGATCATATGTACAATAGCACAAAAGATGGTTGACACACAAACTATATCACTAATGCAGCCTTAAACTCTATAGCTCTTTATATAACTCTACCAAAAATACTGGACCCTAGGCAAAAATGGTCCATTACTCTATCATTTGCATAAGCACACTAGTCAAAATAATTGGAAATCTCCATTCATCTACATTAGGTAATGCATAAAATATGATCCCAATCATCATCAAGATGCTCAAATGATGTTGCTCCTCATCAACCATATACAGTGGCTCATATGTAAAGCTCTCAGAGTGGTAGGTCACCTCACTAACATGCTCCCCAGATAAAATAACAAGATGTATATTATTTTCCTCTCTCAAGCATGCAAAAATCTCCTCACCCTAAAGTGGTAGTTGCAAAATCTTATAGACATCCTCCTGTGTGACTATTAACTCTTTGGTGGGTAGATAGAAGGTGTTGGTGGTATGATCCAACCTCTCAATTAATGATATCATCAATGACACATCCCATGTAACATGATAGTATCATCACACTCCTAAATTGATTACCACCATATGATCCCACTCATTTGGAATAACATCTCTCCTCATGCATGTCAATAACCTCGATAGATGATCTCACAGTGTAAGATCCATCCTCACCTGCATCCATACATAAATAAATCAGGTCATGTCCCTTTTAATCCACTCCCTCACTACCTTTTTCCATTCTCATTAGGAGAACTACATTGGTCTAAGCCCCTAAATTGGGCTGTGTAGGTATCACTCAATCAACATAGGGTCATCTTAGGTTAGCTTGGCCATAAACCCACCTTACTAACTACCCTAGGCTTCACTACCTCTCTCTCTAACCTAGGCTAACATTGCCTATACCAACTCTAAGCCTCACTGCCTATATTGTAGACCCTTAACACTATGACATGTCTTTTAAAAACCTAGACTTCTCAACTATCTCAACTTACCTTTTTCCCTAACACATACCTTTTTAGATCTTTTTTCTAGGTTTTAGGAGAACTACATTGGCCTAAGGCCCTAAACTAGGTTATGTAAGAAGCACTTAGATGACACAGGGTCTTATAAGGCTATCTTGGCCATTAGGCTAGTTGAATACTCCCATTGGAGATCAAAAACTAACCTTTTCTCTTATTTATTACTTTTAAATAGTAGCTAACATTGGCATCAATGTCGACATCAATGTTAAATCGACCTATGTAACGGTCAACATTGGTCGCACACTATTGACCTCAGTACTAGGTTAGTCAACATCAGTCAACCTTGGTGCCATGTTAGTCAACATTGATCGATCATCAAATGATGTCAATTGATCTCACTAATGTTGGTGACTAGTTCAGCCCTAAGGTCAAATAACCAAAAACTAACCTACTCATTTCCCCTAGAAAACTACCCCCAAATCCCCCTAACTTATCCTTAACCTACCCTAACATATTTTCTACCCCCCCAATCCTTATTTTTTTTACAAATCCACCTCTCATTTAACCTAAAACTTGTAACAACTAAATAAAAATAGTTTGGGATCTTACCTCATCTCACCATCTCTTCTTGACTGGCACTGCTGGCTCCTGTGGTCATGCACCTCTTATTGGGTCCCCTCCTTAGATTACCATCTCAAATCACTCTTAAAGCCCTATTTCTTCTCTCCAATCATAAAGTTTCAAATGAGTTTGGTCAACTTCCAAACCTCCTTTTTTTATGTTTGGTCAGCCCCTGACATTGGCAATCTTGACCTAACCTGCTGACATCAGTGCTTATGCTTATCGACATCAACAATGTGGCCCTAGTTATGCCAACATTAGCACTTTATCTTACTGATATTGGTACATATTATCGATATCAACACCTTTCCAATCATGTTTTCAAACACAAAAACACCCAACTTTGCACAACCTTACCCATACATTGGGGTAACTAGAGATCACATATATCTCCCCTAACTATGACAAAATGACATTGAAGATCACTTAAATCTTTACCCTTAATGACTATGCTAGGGATCATAAATATTTCCTTATTCATTGACCCTTTTACACCAGGTGTGCATTACTTGTCATGACTGCTTAGGCTATTCTATTATAGTTGGCTATTATGCACACATATGTATTTTAAGTGTTGTAGATGGAAACCAAGCATGTTTGATCACCTTTAACCCTTTTATGTTTGCTAGGGGCACTTCCTACCTCAAATACTTGGGACACATTGACCATTAGAGCTACAACTTTGATTGATTTGACTTGTCAACTATCACTTACAAGTTATGCTTTGGTTACTTTTATTTGAGTCCTCCTTAACCTTGCCTATTCTTAATAGTGTCAACTATAGCTGATTATATAAAGTAATGCTCAAATTTTCCACCAGTCACCCAATTACCTTTCTATCGAATTGGTACCTGATTCTAGTTTTTCCTCTATTGATTCCCATTTTGAGGGGGGATACCTCATCCAATACTTGGATCATCTAACTCCTATTTTTGTCTTACAAAATGTTAGTACAAATTACAATACAAAAAGGGGCAAATGTAGACACCAAAATTATGTCACATACACATGTGTAACTCCCTATGTTGAAACCCCCCAAATTCCATTTTAATAATAACATTTAATCTCCCTAACCCATAATTTTACCTCTCACACCTTTAATTAATTTAAAATACTTAATTAAGTTATTTAAAAACCCATATTACCACCTTACCTAGCCACCTTGCCTTATGACTAATTCTCCCCTGATAAGTCACCTCAAGACCTAGTCCCCCCATCCTAACTACCTAAGACTTATTCCCACTCCCAAACTAAATTCATAAACAACTACTTCCTTCCTAACCTCTTATTTTTACCATTTTATAATGGGTGTCACACTTGGCATGCACAACAATAAAAAATAGGTTGATGGGATCCCTACCGACATCGGTGGGATCACCGACATCGGTAATATAATCCAAAATATAACCTATGGTTTAGGTCAACAAAAATTAAGAAAATCAATTCTTACTCTTATTCAGGTTCTTAGCATTTTTTTTTTGGCATCCAGGCTTACAATCACTCTACGTAAGTCAATCACCATCAATAATTGAGCTCTTGAGGACCAACAAGATTTGCTTATTCTCTCTATTTAGGCATTTAGGTTTGGACTCCTAAACAAAAAACATCAACTTGGCACTTATTATTCAGCAACCATCACAGCTAAGTATATCACTAATACTATAGGTTATTTAAATATTTATTCTTCCATTTCTTTATATCTACCCTACAATACTTTATGTACTTCTGACCATTTCCCCATGAGGGAGTTACAAAAATTCCTCACTTGTTTCCCCTTACATGCATACCAAACCTCTGACCAAACTTAACCAAGCCATAAACTCCCTCTCCTAACTCTCTCAACCTCTCTGACCTAATCTAAACCATTTCCTAGACCTGAAAAAGCCTTCTACAACCTCCCAAATAACTATTTCCCCTACCAAACTCGATAACCTAATCAACATCGGTCACCTCCCTACCAACCTTGATAGCTTGACTGATATTAGTCACTATCCTACCGACGTTAGTGACTATCAATTTCCTAACCTCTTCAAAACCTATCCAGACAACTTGTAAAACACCAACAAAACACCTCACCTACACCATGTCACTCTCTACTACAAATAGGTTGTTAAAATTGGTAATCTTATCTCTCTTTCACTATATCTTTACCTCTCTTTTAGTTATTTATTATTCTTTTACCTCTCAAAAGTGGACTGTCATCTCTAAGAAAGTTTTACACTTCTTAGAACAAGCACGTAGCTTGGCAGCCCACTAATTTATCTATTAACAAACATCTTGTGGTAGTGTTTTCTTATCTATAGGGAGTCCTCCATATCCAAACAAGAGTGTTTATAATGTCTACATATGATTCAAAAACAAAATATGGGTTCATTCTAATCACTTATCCCTATCCTTCTCTCTATTTTCCTTTAAATTTAAAATAAACAAAATTTTATCAAACAAAGTGACTATTTACAAAGAATTTATTTGATAGCTAAGTAGATTCCATGAGTTAAAAAATTGGTAGAATGGTGATTGATAGAAGATATACCATGACTAACCCAAGAGCTGCATGGGTAGGCTAGATAAAAGGTGTCCATGTCTACATCCTCTATCTTAATTCCTAGTTGTAGAGGTGTGACCATTACAGTGGCCCAAGGTAGGAAGCCAATTTACGTCAACTAGGATAAAGGTGACAATGATGCAAAACACCTACTAGTCCCATAAGGATTTCTAGATGACAAAGAAAACAAAGATATCAAACATGGTTTAGATGATAAGGGTGAAAACAAGACATTATGATAGTGCATAATGACTGTATCAAGATGACAGTTAGATTGAGGGATACATGTCTACATGAAAAGGTAATTAGACATGATAATTTAGAGTGGAAAGACTATTTAAAGGAATTGATAACATCATAAGACCCTCCCCATCAATGGAATGAATAATCATGATGATGAAGAATAATAGTTATGTAGTTTACTTAAATAGATCATGGTAAAAATGAATACTATCATGAGGTCATTTGGTTTTGTAGGTTATTTAGGGTGTAGAGAACTACCATAGGTTAAAGATGGAAAACAATGGGAGTAATGGTGGAGATAATTAGCAACCCCCATGACCCAAAATAATATACATATTCAATGTGCATATACCAAATACTACAACATGTAATGGTGATAATGGCAATGTTGTTAAACCAACAACAAGAAGAAAGGCACTCACAACCTAAGCTTGAGCCTAAACTCTTACCTCCTTAGTATAAAATAAGGTGAGAATTTTGTTACACAAGGTATAGGGATAGATAATATGACCTTTACCCTATCTATGGAGGGAACCCTCATTGTCTAAGGGGATGCATGCTAAAGCAACAATTGGTGGTACCTATATGAGTAGAACAACCAAAATAGAGGGATGCAATGGCTATGATGAGCGATCAGGGTGAAAGACCTAGAGTGAAATATGATCCTTACTCTATAGGTATGAATGTGGAAGAGGAGAATAAAGTAAACCCTTTAGTATCTATTGATATAGATAATGTTATAGATGTTAGTTCAGGGAGTAATCAAGTATAAGGATGGCTGAACATAAATCTAGAGTCACTAGATAATTAGTCTAATGCTTAGGTAGGAAAATAATGTATGTAGAGGCCTTAGGTGAGGTGTGGATAGTCTGATAACTTTTTATATGCCATGGGACTCCTCATACCCTAAATAAAATATTTCCCAGTTTGATGTAAATATGTACAAAATGTGTTGGATGTCATTATTTGAATGTTATTATGCTTAGGGTTATGTGGATACTCACGAATGTTATGGTTATGGTTGTTGTAATATCACTTAATGTAAAGAAGATGGGGTAAGTCAATGAACAACACTAATGGGAAAGTGAATAATATAATCAAGAGGCAAATGTCATAATGAAAGAATCAACTTAAGCATATTAGGATGAGAAGAGGACACAATGTTCCTTCTATGACAAGGACTAAAAATAGACCTGAAGTGGGCTTGGATTAATGAACACAAGCCCTATGAATGTGTTGCATGAACATGATTTCAAGGCTAAAAAAAAGGTGTGTTGATCATAATCTATTAAGTACATGTAAAATGTGTAGAGGGTTTAAACGTTGAGGAGGTGACGAATAGGGTGAAGGTGATAGTTAGAGAGGGACAAAAGGAGGACCCATGATTAATTGATAAAGACATTGAAGGAAGAAATGAATGTTTTGAAGCAGTGATCTTGACAAGATTTCATGCACTAAAGAAAGAGAGTAGAGGACACAAGGAAGCAAACATGTATATGCATGTATAAGCAATGTGACTAGTGACTACACTCTAATGAGTGAGAAGATAGAATGATAATGAGAGAAAATATATGAGATCTAACAAGGGATGAGATGAAGGTAGACCAAGAGATGGATGAAGAGATAGGTAGAGAAAATAATGAGATTACAGATAAAGATGAAGGTAGATAAGAATAGAAGAATCCAAGCATGGATATGGAGGAGGAAAAAAGGAAGGTCAGGAAAAACAAGGAGTGTCATCAAGGGAGATAAAAAAATGAAATGAAACAAAGAAAAGAGAAGAAAAATAAAAAGGTAGAAGATGGGGGTTTGAGGAATGCACTAAATAATCAGATTAGATAATTGAAAAGTATGGGGAAAGAAGTGTAGCAAATATTAAGGGTAAGGGGAGGATGAGAAATATGGGAGGCCATGAAAGGTTTGAATATAAGTCTAAAAATGACCAAGGAGAAAATAGTTTGGTGATGAAAACGAAAAACAAGGAATTACATAGAAGAATAGGAAAAAGGAGTGATATGAGGACACAAAAAGGATGATAAGAGAGTGAAGAAGCAAGTGAAGACGTGACCAAGTAAGCATGGATGATGATAAGAAAAGAGAGGAACAATGAAGTAAATCAGAGGGTGGTGTTGGAGATGAGAATGGGATGTAAAATAGGAAAGGGGTTAATAAAAATGATGGGAAGAAAAGGATGGGTGGATAAGAAGCTAAAGAAATAAGGTATGTGTTAATCAACTTGTTAGAAGAGATTGACAACCTGAATGGGTGATTAGAAGAGATTGACATGCTAAAAAGTGGTGAGGTAGTGAAGAAATAGGGGAATAAAATGAAAGGGAATGAGATGAAAATAAGGGATGAAGATCAGGGATGATAAGAAAGAAAAGGAAGAATTTAAGTAGGGATATAGAGCATAGACACTCACACAGATGTAAAAGACAAGTACCAAGATGAAAAGAGGAAAAGGAGAATGCAAAGTGCAAAAGTCTAAGACTGATAAGAAGAAAAGGGAAAAAATGGAAGGCTTTGCAAAGGATAAATACCTAATTAGAAGCTAGTTGTGGAGGAAAAAATGGAAAAGGTGGGGAGAGTAGGAAATCGATAGAGAGTGGTGGTACACATAAGAAAAAAGATATGCTAGAAGAAATAGAAGAAATGGAAAGCATGATAGATTTAAAAGATGGTAAAGAGGAAAAAAAGAACTAAGAATTAGAATGAAGGTGGTTTAGAAGTAGTGGAAGGGTAATAAGAAGGTGGTAGAAAAAAAGATAAGGAAGTAAAAGTGTCCATCAATGTGCAATGGAACATGATGATATGGAATTAGTGAAGAAAAGAGAGTGAGGAAGAGGGTATAACAAGTTTCCAAGGGTAAGGGGAAAGGATGAGGATGGTGGAAGAAGACAAAGGAGATAAAGGTCATGGTTCGTAAGAAGTGGAGAGAGGGACAAAAAACATGAAAAGTGGATGGGGGAGCAGGTTGTGAATCATGTGCAAGGAAAAGTGATGGGGAGGCAATGAAGCAGAGTAGGTGGTGGCTTTATGGGAGTTAAGAGGGTCCAATGAGTAAGGATATCAATTCTTGTGTTAAAAGAGATTGACAAGTTGAAGGGATGGAGGTGGTGAAGAGATAGGTGGAGAAGTGGAGAAAATATATTAGGTGAGAAGGGCAAATAAAAGATGTGGTTGAGCTGACCTCAGTAATTGAGCATTACCTACATAATCCATAAAGAACTCAAGCCAATATGGTTCTCCTATAAATGGGGGGAAAATAAATAATAAGTATTAGATGATGTTAAAATACAAGGATGCTAGGAAAAATCCAAAGTTTCCCTAATATAGGATGCCCTAAGCAAGAGGGTTTCATTAGCAATAGAAATTAATGAGAAGAAAAAGGGGAGGGTAATTAGTTATTAGTGATAAAACTACCCTTAAAAGTCAAGCAACACCTACATAGTCCATGGACATCAAGACAATGTAGTTCAACAAGTGTTGGAGAATGGTGCTCAAATGGGTTGCCCCAACTTGATGGACCACATGGTCTAGTTTTTTTTAAGGTTTACAGAGAAAAGGTGTGTCTCAAAGATGGGTTTAGGGACCATAAATAATTATTTGATGCTAATTTTACTCTGATGTTATTCATGGTTAGGGTTATGATTATTTGATGGAGGATAGTGGTGGTACATAGGTAGGTTAGATAACCATACTAGATGAAAAATAGTGAGACATGGTTCTAATAGAATACATGACTCAATGATGAGAGAACAATAAATTAGGTATAATTATTTTTTGTTGACAAGGAAAAATAAAATAAAACCTGAAGTTGGACTGACTTAAATAACATAAGCCTTTTGAATGCTTCGCATTAGCATGCATTGGTTGATAAAACAAGTTTCTTGATCACAACATGTTAAGTAAGCTCTAAATCCCTTGATTTATAGATAGTATAAAGGTAAGATGGGTGATAGGTGGTGTGAAGGATAAAATGTAATATGTATGGTAACCTTATGTGGGTAAGTTTTCCCCTTTTATAGGTGCCCTAAGAATGATGATAGACAAGTCCATGTCATATGCTAGATGTAGACTGATCAATGCAGAAAGTCTTGATGTGTAAGCTAATTGTAGCTTCCATCTTATTATGTTATTTGAGATCTGATTATGGCTTTCAATATTATTAGACTTTTATTTGATTATGATAGTAGGTCTTTTATTTTATTGATGTACATGGGAAGCTGATTGATGTGGGAAGCTTCCAAGGAATTGATCTTCTTTTGACAAAGTTAACTTAGCCATCCTTTAAGGGAGTGGTCTAAGTTTATTAGATTTGTTTAATGCTCTTGATAGTTATCCTTCAAGGGAGTGGTCTAAGTTTATTATATTTGTTTAATGCTATTGATACTTATCCTTCAAGAGAGAAATCTAACTTATATTTGGCAATTTTTATTTTGTTTTTTGGCATCTATCCTTCAAGGGAGTAGTCTAAAATGCTTAAGATATTGACCCAAGTAATACTTCACTATCCAAATTATCTTTGGATGTGATGTTTTTTAGACATGGACAAGTCAAATTATGTTTAGAGGTTTACCGTTATAAGGGAAAAACATTAACATAAGAAGGTCAATGATATGTGAAGAGGTATGGTTTTCAAAGACAATGACCATTGGATTCCATCTTGTTAGAGATGAAAATTATCCATGAGAACCATGACATGGGTAGATATGTGGTACCCATATTTAGGATTAGGCTATGACTATGATGGTTAATCACATGATTATATGTTGTAATCAATTCTCAAAATTAAGGGAGGAAGATGGGTGAAGGTTAAAATCTCATAATCGAGGGATGAGCTTATGTTAGACAAATCAGCTAGCTCAATCCTTCTTTAATAGAAAAATAAACATAGATGTGAAGCATTGAGAGGTTCAAGTTTTGGTTTGTCTTTGAGAGAGGACAAACTATAAGCTCCTGATCCATACTTATGGGTAATGATGTAGGGTCCAAACCAATTGAAAGCAAACTTTCCTCATTTACTCTTCTCCATGTTGGTCACATGTTGATTTTATTTTAAGATGAGGTTTCTAATATTGAAGTCTCGTTGTTTGAAGTGATTTTTATAAGTAAGTTTGATATGTTATTGATAGATATGGAGGTGGGTGAGGGATACTAAATGATTCTCATCAAGTATCTCAAGCTAAGCTAAATGGTGTTGATGATAATCTTCTTCAAAAATGAGATCTTTCAAAGATATGAAAAGAGAGGGGATTTGAACTTCAAGAGATAAGATTGCCTCTACTTTGAAGACTAGAGAGAAGGGGGTATCACTATAGGTTTGAATGTTAGTGTGATAGGCCCATAAAGTGAATGGGATGTGCAAGTGTGAATCCTAACCTAAAGCACTGACAACTTTGGTTAGTATTTTGTTAGAGGCTTTTGCCTATCCATTCGCTTGTGGATGGTAAGGTGAGGAAAAACTTAGATTGATGCCAAAGGAATCACATAAACCTTAGACTTACTTGTTTTTGAAATATTTTCTATTATCAGTGATGATATTATGAGGAACATCAAAGTGATAGATGATATGATGGTTAATAAAGTTGATAATCTTCTTTGTTTTGGTCGAGATAAGAGGAATAGCTTCCACCCACTTGGTGAAATATTTGGTGGCTATAATAATGAAGCTATGTCATTACAAAGAATGGGGTTTGATTTCCCTAATGAGATCGAGACCCTATTGCAAGAAAGGCCAAAAGTATTTAGATACTTGGAGACCATTAGCTGGTGTGTGATGTAAGTTTGCATGATGTTAACATTCAAAACACTTTTTTACAAAATCAAAATAATCTTAGTTGAGGGTGGGCCAAAAGTAGCCAAGGCAAAAGATACATTTAGCGACTGCTGAACTGTTAAAGTGTCCCCCATAATTCCCATCATGCATTTCCTTGATAGCATGGGAAGCTTCATGAAAGCATAGGTAATGAAGAAGGAGACCGTTGAAACCTTGTTTTTAAAGGATTCCCCCTAGTATGGTGTAGTGAGAGTTACTCTAAAAAAAGTTTCTTCAGGTACTCCAAGAGAGGTTGGGAGGAACGATGCCTAGGTTGAGGTAGTTAAAATTTTAGTCATACCAAATGTTACATTAAGATTCCTCCACATTAAAAATGGTAGGGAGGTCATATTGGTTATAAGAGGGAGTGATAAAATGATGAATGGTGATAAATATTTTGGAATTGGAAGGCTAAGAAGGGATCTAGGAAGCAAGGCAAGCCATTATATCCACAAATTTATTGGTAGATTGGGGAACATAATAGACTAGGTAACATTCAAATCATGTTAAGAGTTTGTTAACTAAAAGTTTGTATTTCTATAAGACATCATTATTACACTGGTAGGATCCATTGACTTGGTTGACCATGAGCTGGGAATCACCAAAGACATTGATGGTCTTAATTCCCAAGGCTAAAGTGGTTTAAAGACCTATGACTAGGACTTCATACTCATCCATATTATTGGTGTATTTGAATTCAAGTTTTAAGGAAAGAGGAAGGGGTTCACCATCAAGAGGAATGAGAATAACTCTAGTACCCCCACCTTGTTGACACTTCAAACCATCGAAGAACATGGTCATTTGGTAGGTTATGTCCTCTTGGAAAAGAGTAGTGATGGATTCATCTGGGGATTCAAGAGGAAGTGGTTGGTGATCTATCAAAGTTTCTTCAACCAATTATTTAGAAATGACTTACCCTTTAATTTATTTTTTCTAAAGGAACTCAAGATCAAATTCTACTAAGAGCATAAGCCATTTGGCCATACACTAGTTTTGGTATGGCTTGGAATGTTTGTAATTGAGTGGATCGATATTTTCTATGACATAGGTTTTATGGTTAAGAAGGTAGTGGTAGATTTTGGTGGCCATAAAAGTCAAGGCTAAACAAAGTTTCTCAATATGGGTATATCAAGTCTCATATTTTACAAACATGTGGCTAATGTAGTATATGACTTGTTGTCTGTGTTGTTCATCTCAATGAGCCAACATGGTCCCTAGGGAATGGTTAGTGGTAGAGATATATAGGTGAAAGGGGTGGTCATCCTTAGGAGGGATAAGGATAGGTGGTGATAAAAGGTATTATTTGAATTATTCAAAGGCTTTTTGACAATCATTATTCCATTTTGAAGAGACATCATTTTTTAAAAGGTGATGGAAAGGTTGGCACTGGTTTGAAGCTGGGAAATGAAATGATGAATATATTAAAGCTTTCCCTATAGGCTACAGAGTTGCTTAAGTTTGGTAGGAGGGGCATCTCCAAGATTGATTTGACCTTGGTAGAAAATACTTCAATTCCTTGAAGAGAGATAATAAAGACAAGAAGCTTTCCTAAAAGGACCCCAAAAAAACATTTTTTAGGGTTGAGTCTAACATAGAAATGGATTAGGTGTTCAAAGATAATGCTGATAAATTTCAAATGATCTTGGTGAGATTTGGATTTTCCCAAGAGATCATCAACATAATACTCTATGATGGTGTGGATGAGTTCATGAAAGATGTAGGTCATGGCTCATTAGTAGGTTGCACCAGTGTTCTTTAACCTGAAGGGCATGAATCTATAGTAAAAAGTTCCCCAATGGGTGGTAAATGTGTTTTTATGTTAATCTTTAGGAGAAATAAAGATCTGATTGTAACTTGAAAACCCATCCATGAGAGATAACATCTCATGGCCAGAAATAAGATCAACAGTTGGTTAATACTAGTAGAGGAAAGTCATCCTTAGGGCAGGTGAGGTTAAGGTCATGAAAGTCCACATAAATGCATAGACCTTTAGTGAATTTGGTGATAAGTATGATGTTTGAGACCCATTATAGGTAATCAGTGGGTTAAATTAAGTTTACAAATAGGAGATGTTGAAGCTCTTCCTTGATTAGAAGGGCTATGTGAGGATGCATGCATTGAAGTTTCTATTTAATAGGCTTAGCATCACAATGAGTGACTATATTATGGGTGGCAATGGTGGGGTCAATCCCAAGCATATTATTTTAAGACCAAGTGAATGTTATTCTATAGTATTGGAGAAAAGAGAAGTCTCAAAGTTATTTGACATTCAGTGATTGGCCCAATTTGATAACATGGGGGTTGTCTATAGTGCTCAAATTGATATCTGTGGTGGATTTATTCAACATGGTCGAGGGTTTAAGAGGAAGGGATTTATGGATTGAATAATCTGGGTTACCAAGGTAGGTGAGAATAGAATCATCATCTTGATGTTGGATGGTATTGATGGTAGGCGAATCTTTCTCTATCATTTCAAGATCAATGAAATGAAGGGTTGAATTTGGCCATCCTTTTGATAGGTTAGGGGGCCTAGTGTTGATAAAATAAAGTTAGGAGGGATGAGATCAAAATCCTTAGACTTCAAAGGAGGTTGGGTTGGTGAGGAGGGGATGTCTTCCTTGATGGTGTCAATAGGTTTGGATGCATTGGTGGGTTCTTTAGGTGGTACAAACCCAAAGCTAAATGACTCATGATGTTTTGGGGTTTTGATCAAAGGTAACTCATGAGGTCCTTTTTCATATTGACCCAGACCAAATCCATTTTAGGAACACTTGTGAAGGTATAATTTATCAAATGTTAGTTTTTCAAGGTAGTAAAAGTTAGAGGTGAATGATTAGATGAAGGAGGTAGTGGTAGGAGCAAGACGTGGTCAATTAAATACCCCATAGATGAAGTATATTTAATGGTTGGGGGGACAAAAATGGATGATGGTTCCAATGTTAGGGTCATAAGAAGGGTCATGTTTGAGGTTCCCATATTCTTAAGGAGTAGGGAAAGCATCCAAAACTAGAAGGTGATACTCCCCTAACAAGAATAATTAGAACATAGAACCTAAGGGCTCCTCTATGGGGATCTATGAAGAAGGTATGGATGAGCTAGTTGATGTTTCATCTATGTTTGGTGGTTGGGGTGTAATTTTTGAAGGTACATTAAATAGGTGTATAAGGACATCATTGGGGTGATAGGTCATGTTGCATGTTGAGAAAGGATTTGGGTTTGCTTGAATATTGGTGACCTAGCCCTCATGCTCAAACTTAATGTAGTGATGGAGGGTAGAGGGAACACATTCCATGGAGTGAATCCAAGGTCATCCCAACAATATGTTGTATTATAATTCTCCTTCCACCACAAATAAAAGTTTAGGGAGTGTGTGGGGTCCTACATGGATATGAAGGATAAAAGTTCCCAAGGTAGTGGCCATAGTGTTGTTAAATAATTAGAGGACCACTATGGATTCCAACATGATATTATCCATTAATTTGAGTTGGTCATAAACATAGGAGGGTATGGTGTTAATTTTATCTCCCCCATCAATCATTACCTTTTTAACATGGGTTTGGTTGATGTAAGTAGTAAAAAAAGTGGGGGATCTGGGTCCTCGGGGTGGATGGAAGGTATTTTTAAATTCATAAAGGTGACAAGGTTGGAAGTTTAGAAGGTACTAAAAATGTAAATAGAGTTTGAGGGTCATTGGGTTGGACCTCGATGGATTACAAGGCCTCTATGAGTGCTTGACAGTGATGGGGAGAAGTAGAAATCAACTCATATAAGCTCATTTTTGTTGGGGTCTAGTGAAGCTACTTAAGGATAGCTTTATGGATAGATATTATGTTGTAATATAATTTTCCTTCCACCACATAGAATATTTTAAGGAGTGTGCAAGGTCCTACACAAATATGAAGGATGATAGTTCCCAAATTAGTGGCCATAGTGTTGTTAAATGATCGGAGGACCGCTATGGATTCCAACATGATATTGTCTGGTAAGTTGAGTTGGACATAAGCATAGGAGGACGTGATGTTAATGTTATCTCCCCCATCAATTATCACCCTTTTTACATAGGTTTGGTTGATGTAAGTGCTAATAAAGAGTGGGGGATCTAGGTCCTCAAGGTAGATGGAAGGTATTTTTGAATTCTTAAAAGTGACAAGGTTAGAAGTTTGGAGGGTACCAAAAAATGTATTTATAGGTTGAGGGTCATTGGGTTGGACCTTGATGGATTGAAATGCCTTTATTAGTGCTTATAGGTGATGGGGAGAAGAATAAATCAACTCATACAAGATCATTTTTTTGGGGGTCTAGTGAAGCTTCTTAAAGATATATTTTTAGATAGATATTGCATATGGGTTGGGGTATGAAGGTTTATATTATGCGGTACCTAAGACAGACACCTTTAATTTGATTGAAGATGGAGATGGTTTGGTGTGGTTTTCTTAGGAATGTGAAGAGGATTAAGTCTAAGAAATAGACACCTTAGCCTTCCCTTTATCCTTTTGTTGTGATATAGTGACCACATTGATAGTAAGGATAGAAGGAGGGGGTGAGGTAGTAGAGTGATCAAACTCATCTTCATTCTTAGGTGAGAGTAGAGGAGTGGGTAAGTGTTGGGTAGGTAAGGTTTTTATTTGGGTTGGTATGGGTGACATAGGAGGTTCATCTATTAATAGATTGTCCTCATCATAAAGTTAGTGGATGAGAGTTTGGAGAGCTTTAAAATTATCTATATCATGGTCGAGTGTCCTATGGTATAAATAAATCATATTTTTATTGAACCATGATGGTTTTAGATGTGAAGGGTCAAAGGGTTTGATGGGTGGTAAGCTCAAGGAAGAGGTTTGTAATAATCTTTGGAGAATGGTTAGGTAAGACTCGATTAAGGGTGGTAAAGGTTTAGCATTTTTTTTTTGGGTGTTGAGGTAGAGGGTTGCTTGGAATTAGGTTTGGTGATAGGTTTCTTGCATAAGGTGGTACATTTGGTTTATGGTTTTAGTTTAGGTAAGATGGTTGATGAGCTAGAGGTGGAGGATGGCAAGGTAGGTAACTTAGGTATTGTTGGTGTAGTAAAGATAAGTGCATTAGGAAGTAAGTGTGAAGGTGTTACCAATAGAGGTGGTGGGGTTTTGGTAAAAAAATGGGATTCATACTCAAGGTAGAGGGATGAGGACCCAAAATGGAGGGCAAGGTTGAGGGAGGTAAAATTTGAGGCTTTGGTCCTTTGGGTGGTTTTACCTCTTTGGTTGCTTTAGCTTTTGGTTTTGGAGGGGGTTTGATTACTTTAATTGTTTTGGTAGGTTTAGGTGTTTGAGGGTCAGTTAATTTAGAGGAGGTTTTGGTTGGTTGGGTGGAGGTTTTAGTTGGTTTAGAAGGGCTATGTTGGTCTACCAAATAAGGGGTTAAAGGTTATAGTTTGGTTTCCTTACCTTTGTCTTGGTTTTTAATGGAAGGTTTTGAAATTAGAGGTTTGGTGGGTGAAGTTATCTTTTATTGTGGGATAGCTTTCAAAGATAGAATGGATGGTTTTATAATAAGAGAGATAGGTGCAGTAACCTCTATAGAATGTGTGGATATGGTTACTTCCTCTATTTGGATGTCTAAAAGGGTATAAGATAACTCTATTATTTCAATAAGTGGAGGGGGGTTGGTAGATTGGCAAATGGGTTCTTTATTAGTGAGTGTGTCAAGAACCATGTTAATAGTACAAGTGTCAAAAGAGCATTCGACATTGTTACTCTTATTTTTGGTGGGAGTGTGGTTTGGAAAAGTTTTCCTAAATATGTCAAGGGATTGATTGGGTGGTACATTGGGGTTTTCTAATCTAAACTCCCCCTTATCAATGAAATATTGGGAAAGGTATTTGAAGGTATCACACCTATTGATATCATGTCTTATCAATCGGTGAAAGGCACAATGGTCATTTTCATTATACAAACCTGGTATGGGGTGAGAAGCATCAAACTATTGGGGTGGTTTAATGAGTGAATGTTGGATGATATTAGTTTTTAATAAATTTTCAAAAATAGAATCATAGGGTTCCCCAAGTGGATTTAATTGCTTTTGGTTACTCCAAGTTTGGTTCCTTGGGTTTTGGTTTAAAGAGTTGGAGGTTTGGTTCTTTGGGTTTTATTGGTTGGTAGGTGGTGGAGGTTTAGATTTGAGGATAATAGAATTTATGGTTCCTTTATTCTTGGTATTGGTATTGGGTTGGTTACTTGATTTAAAGGAAGAAGCCTCATTAGTTTTATAGGTTGAATTCTTGTTTTTGAGATTAACTTTTCCTTCATCAACTGCTCAGTTATCTATTTTATGAGCTATGGAAAAAGCTTCATCAAAGGTCTAAAATTTTTGGACACATAATGTGTATTAGATATGCTTGTCACATGCCCAAGCAAAGATCTCTATAAGTTTGAGTTGAGGCAAGGAAAAGGAAAGTTGGTTAATTAGGTTCCTCCAATGAGTGACAAAATTGGCAATGAAATCATCCTTGAATTATCGAATGGAGTAGACATCGGTGATGGAAACTTTATTGGATATATTGATCGAAAAGTGATCCAAAAAAATTTAGGATAGTTGGTTGAAGGAGAAGATGGAATGTTTGGGTATGGCACTATACCAATCCAATGAAGGTCCATATAATGACATAGGAAAGGTATGGAGGAGGAGAATCATCATGGGAAATCAAGTAACATGAATGCCTAAACACTCTTAAATGTTGTGAGGGTCTTCCATACTATTAAACTTGGTAAAATTTGGAAGTTCCCACTAGGCTGAATAAGGTCTGATAGGGACCAAAGGGTGGATAGGCTCATTACAAATTTGATCATAGGATAAGAGATTATGGGCTTTGGAGATGGATGACTCAAAGGTAGTCATATCATCTATGATAATCTTCATGAATTCTGCTTGGGGTTGAGCACCCAAAAGGTTGTAGGATGCATATTGCATTAGTGGTGGTTGAGAAACATGTTGATAGGTGGTGGAAGGTTGAGAGTTTACCACATATTTGTATGTGAATGTCAATGGTTGGGTAGAAAGGATATATTGGTATATGGATACCAATGGTTGGGTAGGGTTGGGTGGTTGGGTAGTGGGCATGTACCTTTGTGGATTATGGAGATAATTAAAGGTTTCTTGTTGGGTAGGAGTGGTAGTTGGGTTAGTGGCCGATGGAAGGGTAGTGACCTTTGTACTAATCAATGGTAACATAGAGGGTATGGACACCACAAGGCTTTGAAGAAGAGTAGTGTTTAATGGGTTAGAGGTAACTAGAGGGAGATGGGTAGTGCTAGAGGTAAGCACTCCTATTAAAAAGGAGTGATTGTTAGGTAGTATAAGGGTAGTGGTAGTTTAGGTTGGTTGATTCTGAGTGGTAGCCTCAAGAGGGTTGTTGGTCGATGATAGGTCTTGGGTAGCTAAATGTTGAGAAGATCCCATGGTAGTGGAGGTACTCCCCATGAGGTGGAGAAGCATGCCATAAGGCAGATCTATAGGTGGGGTCAAAATCATGATTTGGTAAGATGTAGTTCTAAGGTAATGTTGTAACGCTATGTGATTGTCATTTAGAAAAGCAAAAAAAAATCCATATATCTTGAGATTACCTAAATATGAATTTTTGGAGAGTGAGGGGAGTCTGTGGGTTTCAAAACATATTCCATGGGTGATGAGGTGGAAGAGGTTGGTTGACTTGGTGGTGAGTTTTGTTCTTCAACATCCTTTCACTGTTGGCGAGTAAGAACCATATGAGAAAATGGGAAAGGAATGATACATTCTCACACCTCAAAACAAAGAGCAATAAAAAAAATATTCAAGGAAAAAAATGCATTCACTAAGAGTGTGTCGAGTCTTAGTATTTTTTTAATCTCTCTTTTGGATTATTCCTTAGAAAAGTGTGAAGAATAAATTGGCTTGAATATGTCTTAGAAAGCAATCTATGTTTGGTTATGGGTTGTGTTGAGGTGCTCAAAAATAAGTTTGTATTGGATCAAGTATGTGGCTTGATAATTGGGGATTGATCTAATCACATAACAATCCCATAGCCAATGTGGGTGCTTAGCCTTTATACCATTTATCAAGAGTTTATACTCAACCAAAGAGTTGAGTTGGTTATTCCTTTAGTGATTAAATCTAAGTATGATAACTGAGAAAGGGTAAGGTGATCCGTCACATTATGAAATCCTATTCAAGCCTTGTCTCAAGTTTGTTTGATGTTTATTTTAGTGAAATTGGTTTGGTTTGTGTAATATTTGTGTAATACAGTTAATTTTCTTTGCTTAAATTAAACTAGATGAGCTAATTAAACAAACAAGCAAACTATGTATGCAAGTTAATTTTAACCAAAAGGAAATTTTGATTTCTTTTTGAATGAATACAAGAACAACTAGAATGAACCCCTAAATTCAAGATGAGAATGAAATTCTTAATCCTAGGACTATTTACTTTTGAATTTGTAAAAGTAATAAAAAATAATGACCTTTTTATTTTTTTATTTTTTTGAATTTTAGAAAGAAAAAGAGACTAAAACTTGCATTTTTGAAAGGAAGAAAGGAATGTTTAAATTTCAAAAATGAAATGTGAAACTAAATGACATTTCAATAATACAAATAAATTTCCTAAAACATTTATGAACCCAATAAAACTCAAGGGTCCCACTGGGCATGCCAAAATGTTTCTATCTATTTTTTTGCTTTTTTTGCTTAATTTGAAAAGAAAGAAACTAGTAAAGGGGGTGTGTAGAAAAACTTGTTACAAGGTGCATGCATTGAATCCAAGTGATTATGGAGAGATATTATTTGGCTTGGGAGAATGACCTGAAAATAAGAAAACACTTAAACACACTTTTTTGTTAGACAAGTAGATGGGTGGATTGCCTAGTGTGAGCTAGATCCTAGAAGTGGAAGCTTGCTAGGAGGTTGTCAATCCACCTAATTTAAACAGTTAAGTTTGATAAATATAAATGATATAATTTGCATAAAATGATATAAAATTTAAACTAAAACTAGAAAATAACAACAAATAACAAAAATTAAAACAAAGAAATTAAATGCTTTGCTAAAACAATGACTAGATAAATCAACTAGTGCTGAAAATTGGTTAAGGCAAAATGGTGGTCTTTGGTTTGGTAATTTGGTAGGGTCAAAAGATAGTTTGGTTGGGGATTGGTAAATTGTTAATATTTTAAAATAATTAAGATGGTTAAAATAAAAATAAAGTTAAATAATTTAAATGGAACAAAGAGGAAAATGAGGTAAAAGGATGAATGTGATAAAGAGGTAAAATGAGATAAAAGGGATGAAGATGGAAAAGGGTAAATGGGATGAATGTGATAAATATGGAAAGGGGTAATGTGGTTTGGATGTTAATAAAAGGAAATGCTAAAGGGAAATAAATAAATAAATTCAAGAAATAAACAAAGATTACCTTACCTTCTTGAAGATGGTTGTAGATGATGATGTTGATGTAGATGTTGTTGAAGAATCATACAACAATTCTGATAGAGCTTCATTGTTTTAAATAATTCTAACCTCCAAGATGGTGACCTCATTAAAAATTTGGAAACCTAAAATAATAATTATTTTACCAAAACTTAAATTCCTCTTTGGTGAAGGAGAAGGGGGTATTTATAGCATTTGTTGTGAAGAATCATGCCAAAAAAGGGAATAGTAGAAGTATGGCACCATTTTCCAAGTGGATTCATAAATGACAAAGGGGATAAGGGTGGTGGGATTCCCATGTTGTTAATGGGTCTCCCATTTGGGTTGGTGTGTCTCCCACCTTACACATGAGTCTAATTTTGAGTGGGAATCATTCACATGGACCCAAATAAGGCTAAAAGACTTTTCACCACCCTTTCTTATCTTCATTTAAGCACTTGAAGAGATGCCCCACAAAATTTGGCACCATTTTACATATGGGTGCATGAATGAGTAAAACTATGAGGGTGGTCGGATTCCCACCTTGATCATGGGTCTCCTACTTTGTTGGTTTGTCTCCCACCTTGATCATGGGTCTCCCACTTTGTTGGTTTGTCTCCCACCTTGCTAAAGAGTCCAAAAATGGGTGGATATAGTGCCCTTTGTAATTTTCAAAGCACTAAAAAGGTGGGTATCTCATTTTTAAGGCCACTTTCATGTTTTAATACAAAATACATGTTGAATGGTGGCCTATTAAAGGTAAATTCATGATATTTCAAGGAGAGACCCTTATGATGCTTAAATGAGGTCATTAAGCACCTTAGGGAAGGGTCCCAGGTGGGGTATGATGTTCCTCATCAAGCCACCTCATTTATAAGACATGTAACTTACCATATCACCTCCCAAATCACCTTCCATGTCACTTGTCATGTCATCATGAATAGTGATAGTGGATCTCACAGTGAATAGTGATAATGAATAGTATTTATAAATAGTTTTTTTGAATAGTACTATGTAATAGTGATAAGAGAATAGTGACTTGGTTAGGTTTAATAGGGTTTGGTTAAGGGTTAAAAATGTTTAGGGGATCTTTAGGAGGTCCCAAGGGATTTAGACATCAAAAAATACAAGTGTGCAATTTTCTAATGTCTATAGGTACCTATTGGTTGTGCAAACACTTGTTGTGAACTAGATGCTTACAAGTTGTGAGTTTTTTGTCTTTGAACAATAAAAAAACATTGTATATTATATAAAATTTGTGATTTTAAAGGTATATTGGTCTATAATTGTTGAGGTAAATTTGTCATGACTTGTTGAGGTGGAACATTTTTTGCCCCCTGTTGAGGTGGTGTAGTGTTCTACCTCTACTTCAGTAGTAGATTAGACTATGCCTATTATTTTGGAATGTTATCCATCACATGTTGAGGTGGGATAATACTCATCACTTTTTTTTGAGGAAAATCACTAACTATCACTTGATTACTTAATCCTTTTGATTATGTGCTTAATGAAGTAGTTGGTTGAGGATTGGAAGTAACCTTTTATGTTGGGACTTAGGAGTTACTACTCCCTAATTTTTTTAACCAATTTTGGTTTTAACTAAAGTAACTTGTTATTTTGGACTATTTATGGGTATAATTAAACCACTTTGGATTGGATTGGAGGACACTTGTGTGTTATGCATCGTGTTTCGCACATTGTTTTACATAGAATCTATAGTAAATTATTAAATAGATGGGACATTATACATGTAATTGACTAATGTGCTTTATTAAAATGTGTTTATATCCAAATTATCTTGACCTATCAACTCAATTAACACTCCTATTGAAGGATATAGTTCTATGAGTGGAGCATTTGACATGGCCATGGCATTAAAATGATGTGATATATTCAAATAGGTTTGATATGCTTGTTACATTTATATAAATTGGTCCTCCATGAGGCCCTTTCCTTTTACAATAATATTTGGGTTTTTATATGACATCGACATGAGCACTTGAGGATAGCTAGTAGAGCCATGTTCAATGATTTGGGTAAAAGGTGTACTTAGATACTCTCTAACTAGACTAAGTAATTTTTTTTTGGGGAAGTCTTCTGGAAACTTGGTCCCTAAATATATAATTATAACTAAAATCTCATCCTATTTTCAAAAAAGTGTCAATAAAAAAAATAAAGATCATATGTTGATGGCATAGTAACATAATGCAATTATTGTTGAACTTGTTCTACAATTGATGGTACACTAGCAAGATATCATGTAGTTTGGTTTTGGTCTTGATCCAAATATGGAGTTGTGTTAACCAAATAATGGCATAATAGATCTTGACTTTGATCCCCAGATTGAGCAGTGTAAGGAGGATAAGGATCCATCTCATAAACAATACCATCATTATAGGGGTCTAGAACAAAGATATCATTCACGACAATGCTATTTTAACCTATATTATATATGGATCCACTAAAAGTGTAATGAGACATATAAAAATAAATGACTAATAATTCATAAAGATAGGTCTATAGTTTCTACAAACTCTTGAAAATAAGGTCTAAACTATAAATGGTCTAAACTTGGTCTAAGAACTCAGTCTAGGAATGGAGTTGTTTCTCCAAAAATAGGCAATGATAAAATTGTTTTAAAATTATCTAACATAAAATTTCTTACACAAATGGTTAAGTGAATGGATAAAATTATAATGAAAAACTTGGTAAATAAGAGTTTCAAACATTTCTAATCTAGGTCTAAAAATGAAACAAGGTTGTTAGGTCTTTGGGAACAAGGCACAAAACTAGGTTTAAAATAAATAGGTATAAGACAAAAGGTAAAATAATATGAATTTTAGAAACATGTCACAAAATATAGACTTTGAAATGACACTAGGTCGATAGGAATTATGAGGTCTTTGGGGAACATAACACAAAAGCTAGACTTGGCACAAACTAGGTCTAAAAGGCAAGATAATTAATCTACCAAATTTGAAACACTTTGAATCAAAATAGGCATTCAGATTCAAACATAAAATTGACCTTAAATAAAATACATTGGACTATATGCACATGAAGGATAGACCACTTCCCAAATCTAGGCACAAAAATAGTCTTTAAATTGAACAAGGAATCAGTCTAAGTTACACAACCAAAATTTGAGAGATAAATGTCAAAGCCAAAATTACACAAGGAATAAACATAAACCAATAAATGTTTATATATAAATTTACCAAGACCAATTTTGAACTCAATTTATAAGGATTGGTTTCTTAAATGGACAACAATTTAGACCAAAATGGATGGTGTAATAATACTAGGCATAGACTAAGAAGTCACACGTGGTTTTTGAAATAATAATTGGTTATAAGGAAAAATGTCTTTGAAAAAATTCAAGCAGTGTAACAACACTATCATGCTATAAAGGTATTAAAAATTATTTATTTCAAAAACTCTAAGGCATAAGACTTGAAATTAAATGGGTAGCATAATGACACCCATTTCAAACAAGTGACACACACACAAAAAGGTTTGACAAATGACCAAGGTAAAGTGTGGTGTCAAATGGAAAACATAACAATTATTCAAAAAAAAAAAAGATTGATGTGTAAACATGACTTGTTTTGAACATGGTTTTAAACAAAAAAACAATTTTGACTCAAGATAATGCAAGTAAAAAATAAAAACAACAAAAAACCTAAGTGTATCATCTTAATCATAAAAATTGATAAGGTGGCTTCATAATATCAAATTTTATCTATATACTTAATCTTAAGATAAAATTATGTTGTTAATCCAAAACTTAAAATGTGCATGAAAATTAGGTTTTTTAGGCCCCCTATTCTCTCAATAGTTCATATAGTAACATGTAACTTTAGGTTACTCACCCTGCATTAATGATGTATCCATGACAACTAGGGTTATCTAAAAACCATCAATTTTTGTATATTTTAAATGGTCCCATATGTGTGTTTAAAATTAGGTCACAATACATTATTTGGATCCACATTAACAAGATTATTGTGAAAAGGTCTTGTACTTTTCACAACCACTACATCCATCAAATTCTTGATGTAGTGTGATGTCCAAGTTAAACATACATTTTGAGGTAGTCTTTTACTAATTAAGCTTGTTTAACCACTCAAATAAAAATCTTAGTAAGTCAAATTTAATTTGTATACCCCTACCATGGATTAGGGTTGAAGTGATTCTAGTAGATGAATTCTCAAGTCAACACTTACCTAGAGAACTCATGGGGAGGTGACGAACTCTTGCCCACAAGACAAGATTCATGAAAATAAAAATATGGAAGGAATCTTAGGGTCATTTTGGGGTCACCCAAATCACTCAAATTTTGGATAGGGTCTTAGCAACTTTCCTTCAATGCTTTTGGACAAAGTGACAAAGGCAAAATTTGAAGCATTTTTTTATCACCCAAGTTTCCAAAAAGGGATGGGTGGAGAGCATACATGCTACACTTGGATTGAAAAACAAATACACAAAAAGAATCACAAAAATAAAAAATATTTTGAGATTTTAACTAGAGCGTGAGTTTATTTTTATAGAACCAAATGAAATATAACATGAATTTTAGCCCCTTGGCATTGTTTGAGACCTTTAAAAAAATGAAAATAACTCAAGTAAAATATTTTTAAAACACCAAATGTAAATGTGAATTTGAATCTTAGAGTGTCAAAAATGTCTTTGCTTGGCCTTTGAGTCCTACAAAATATGTTAGGGAATTCTTGTACTTAGAAGCTAAAAATAAGTGAGAAAATGACTTATGGAATTTAGCTCTCAGGTTTCGAATGTTTTACACATAGTGAAAAAATGTAGATACACAAAGTAATACCCACAAATTTCCCTTTAAAACTATTACTAGTTAGCAAAAATCCACTTCTTATAGAGCAATGTGTTGGTGTAAAACCACTACTCTATAGAGAAAAAATGCAATTATACAATGCAAAATTGCAAGTCTATAGTACAATATTGCATATTTCTTACCAAAAAAAGGGTTGATGAATAATCATTATTCTTAAGTGCAAAAATGCAGATTATAAAGGCAATGTCACAATTATACAAGTCAAAATTGCAATTACCAAGGTGATGTCATGACTTTTTGAGCAATATCAAAAATTTGGGGATAAAACCATGACTATAAAGATACTACCATGACTTATCATGCAAAATCACTACTTATCAAGTCAAAAATACAACTTATCAAATCAAAACCGCTACTTATCAAAGCAAAACAACTACTTATCAAATTAAAAATACAACCACAATATCATGAATTTATAGTGTAATATCACATGTTTATAGTGTGATATCATGGCTTCAGAGAGCAAAATCATAATTACATAAGACAAAAATGTGATTTCCTGTAGGATGTTCGTGAGCTTTCCCTTTCCATTTTTTTAGTCGATAAGTTAGGATTTTGACATTAAAAGTGTTAGGAAGAGGTCCTAAAATGCCATGGGAAGAACTTTATGGGGTGTGGGTATCACTAAGCATGTCATCATGTGAATAGGGAATCCATAGAGGGGCTATTGGTATAGTGTTAGTGAAGAAAATAAACTCAAAATAAATACACTAACAACTCTAGCCTAGACACTAGAGAGAGCATAAGTAACAAGCATACGATGAAAACACAAATAGAAAACAAAATAAATCATCCTTTACCTTATTTTTATCTCCAAAATGGATTGTTGAAGTGGCTTGTTTAGCTATATAAATCTAGAAATATTTATCAATGAAGCTCCATTTTCTCTACCTTTCCTTAGCACCTTGGCTTGGTTGGTTGGATTATGAATTTGGTATGGTGACACTACTAGAAAGGTTTCTTGCATCTATTTGAGAATAATAACTTTACACCAAAAAAGCTTATTGATCAATAGGTAGGGAATTATATTTATATCCTCCAAAGTTAACACTCACCTATGGTGAGTGAAGGTTGGGTTTAAACATGGAATGAGTTCAAACTAACCCAAGTGAGTTGAGGATAACTCTAGTTGAGTTAAAAAGGTGTCATGTAATTATGATTTTCAATTAATATGCATGGCTCTCAAATTAGATATTTTTGAGAACTTGAAAACTCATAAAGGCAATGATAAATAGGTTTGATATTTTAAATTTTTGATTTTCCATTTTAAGATATTGATTAATTATAAATAGATTATTTATATAAGCATTTGATTTGGTTTATTTAGTTGATCTATTTTGATTATCATTTTATCTTTTTAATAATTGTTCAAGTGCCCTACTTAATGGGTCCATAGGCCAAACTACTAATTGTAGGTTGTAAGGTGACTGGAGATGAATCTGTGAGAGGTTATTGTTGTGTACGAGATAGTACCCTAAATAGGAATACCTCAGCATCATTTTGAGCATTGATGAATGATGTGAATCTAAAGTTGGGATGTTCAGTGATTCCTAGGATTAATTTACAATGTTTGGTGTAAATTAGTCTAAAGTTTGATTGAAAGCTAGTTGTGGTTGAAATAGGGTGTCTATAGATTTCATGATATTCTAACCAAAAATTCATAACTTGGGTTATCCATTTATCCTAGGAAGGAAATGTATGGACAAAGTTTTAGCACTCATAGAGTGCAGGTTTGGAGATATGAAAATCTCCAATAGATTAAAATAAAAGAAAATATCCTTATATCCACCTAAAAAACCATCTCTAGATTCTATATATCACTTATAGATAGATGAACCATATCAAAATGGAAATAGTATTTCCTATTTGGAAATGGTGGTAGTTAAAAAACATGTGAATGAATAAGAGTTAATATGTTATATGTAAGAATACAGTCTAGTTCTAAAGTTGTTCAGTCTAGCTCCAAAGACACCCAATTTGGCTTAGAAGATGACTAACCTGATTCTAAAGAGCACTAGAATAGATCCAAAAATTATCAAAACACCCACAAAAACATATTAAAACATTCTTGGGAACACTCATGATAAAATATATAATCACACACCTATCTAATAGAGTGTTGTTAACTAGGCATAAAAAAGTCAGGAAACATTTTTTTCATCTTTTTGTTACCTATTAGTATGTGTGATTTTAGAACAAGAGTCCTTAGAATACATAAACACCTTCCACATGTTACAACATGTATACAACAAATAAAGATAGATCTACATCTTATCTAACTTAGTAAATATAAGATCAAATAAAGTAATCAACTAACATCTATTGCAATACTATTTATATTTAGAGCATTACCAAATTAGATTTGCTAAACCTAACCAAGGGATCTCTTATCACACAATACAAAAGATAAGGTTACAAAGCCTCTAGGAAAATAATACTATGTAATAAACCTAGCTAGGTCTGTTATCATGATTTTTGAAAATGGATAAAAATTAGTAGAAATTCAGTTTTCAATAAACAACTAAATTTTTTTTGAACTAAACCCAAAACCATCAAAATTATGAAAAATTAAAAAATTTTAATTAATTAATTAAAAGTTTATGACCAAATTATTTTTTACCTTGAATTGTTTTAAAATGCATTTGAGCCTCCTATGCAAAAAATTGATAACATTTCCCATAATTTACAAAAATCATTTAACTTTTTATAAGTTGTGAAAACACACATTACTTTTCCAAATTTTGTGCAAATTACAATTTCTTTTTTTGCTCGATGCAAATTGCAAATTCAATTTTGTGTTTCATGCAATTTAAAATTTTGTTTTCATTTTCCATGTAATTTTCAAAATATTTTTTAACTCTTCTGTTATTTGAAATTTTGTTTTGGGTTTCCATGCAAATAAAAAAATTATTTTTGGTTTCCGTGTAAATTGCAAAGACAATTTTTATTCATGTAAATTGAAAAATTAAATTGAAATTTCATGTAAATTGCAAAATATTTTTGACTTTCCCCTTTCCATGCAATTCCAAATTATATTTTTGCAAGTCATGAAAATGCAAATCACTCTTCTCCAAATTGTGAAAATGTAAGTTACATTTCTAAGAGTTGTGTAAATGCAAACTTCCACATTGCAATTGAATTTTTCAATAGTGAAAATTATTGTTATAAATTAAAGTCTTTGTAGATAACTAGCAAAAATTTCACTGACTTTTTGATTGGTTTGAGTCAAGTATACTAATGAAATCTCATGCTCAAGACTATAGGATAAATGTTGCACAAATTTGTCTGAGAGGTCATCAAAATTAGATACGAAATTCTTTGGAAACTTGAGGAACAAATCCAAAGCCTATCCTTCTAGACTTCAAGGAAACAAAAGGAGTAGGTAAATTTCACTATAATCCACTGGTTGGCAAGTGACAAAGAACTCTTTCAAATAGGCCTTATAAATTCTTTTACCATTATATGTATCAAATTTTGGTGGTTTAGAACCTAGATGAAATGGTATTTGAATATACTTGTAAGTTACGTTTCTAAGAGTTGTGTAAATGCAAATTTTACATTGTATTTTTGCAAGTCATGAAAATTCAAATCACTCTTCTCCAAATTGTGAAAATGTAAGTTATGTTTCTAAGAGTTGTGTAAATGCAAACTTCCACATTGCAATTGAATTTTTCAATAGTGAAAATTGTTGTTTAAAATTAAAGTCTTTGTAGATAACTAGAAAAATTTTCACTAACTTTTTGATTGGTTTGAGTCAAGTATACTAATGAAATCTCATGCTCAAGATTATAGGATAAATGTTGCACTAATTTGTCTAAGAGGTCATCAAAATTAGATACAAAATTCTTTGGAAACTTGAGGAAAAAATCCAAAGCCTATCCTTCTAGACTTCAAGGAAATAAAATGAGTAGGTAAATTTCACTATAATCCACTAGTTGGCAAGTGACAAAGAACTCTTTCAAATAGGCCTTATAAATTGTTTTACCCTTGTATGTATCAAATTTTGGTGGTTTAAAAACTAAAGGAAATGGTATTTGAAGATACTCCATGTTGAATGGGTATGAATATATGTCATATAACTTGAATTTCTTGGTTTTTTTCCCTACTTAAATGATGGAAATCACATCCTTCATGTGTTGCAATTCTTGTGCCAAGAAACTAGATGGTACATTCGACTGAGGTGGTGGTTTGGTAGTCAGAGGTGGATTAAATTAACTAGGGTATAATGTAGGTATGGTTTATTATGAAACATTAGTTTTATGGGTAAACTGACTAGGAATATGCATCCATAGATTAGGATGTGGTTGTTTAAATTACATGCATTGTTATGTTATATTCTAGTTTAGATTCAATATATAGACTTGGTTTTGAGGGAATTGGGATATGATGGAAGGATATGGATTTGGGTAAAATATTATGTCTATTGAGGTTGATCATGGATTTGTTGTCAATTATTCAAACATTGCTAAATAAGAGGAACTTATCATAGACTAAGGCCTTGCCTTTAGATCTATGGCACATGCTGATTAAAAAGTAATTGTTTCCTAATTGACACTTGTTGGACAGCGGTACCTCTTGGTTGTGAAAACACTTATTGTGAAATAGATGATTTTAGGGTGTGTAGAATTTATTTTTGACCAATAGAAACATGTTGTTGATTAGAAAACATTTATGATTGTAAAGGTCTATTGGTCTACAACTATTGAGATACATTTGTCAATACCTATTGAGGTGGAACATTTATTTCCCCTTGTTGAGGTGGCATAGTGTTCTACCTCTAGTTCAATGGTAGATTAGATTTTTATTATTTTTGTGTAATGTTAGTCATCTCCTATTGAGGTGGGATAGAATTCATCACTTTTTGTTGAGGAAAAACACTAGTTGTTGTTTGATTACTTAATCCTTTTGATTTTGTGCTTGATGAAGCAAATGGTTGAGGATTGGAAGTAACCTTTTATGATTGGGATGTAGGAGTTCATATCCCTTTATTTTATGAACCAATTATGGTTTTATATAAATTCGCTTGTTATTTTGGATTATTTATGGGTGTAGTTAAACCAATTTGGCCTATATTGGAAGACACTTGTGTGAATCCACTGTGTTTAGCACATTATTGTGCATTGAATCTATAGTCACTTATTTAATAAATGGGACATTATACAAGTCACCAACTAAAATTATTTATGAAAATGGGTCTATATCCAAATTATCTTGAACTTTCAACTCAATTAACATGCATATTGAAGGAACCAGTTCTATGAGTGAAACATTTGACATGGCCATGGCATTAAAATTATGCACTAGATTCAAATAAGTTTGATATGCTTATTAAATTTGTATCAATTGGTCCTCCATGATTCCATTTCCTTTTAAAAATATATTTGGGTATTGATATGACATCAATATGAGTGCTTGAGGATATATAGTAAAGGCTTGTTCAATGGTTTGGATACAAGGCATGTTTAGAAGCACTCTAACTAGGCTAGGTAAATTTTCATGGGGCAAGTATTTTGGAAACTTGACCCCTACCTCCATAGTTATGACTAAAACCTCATCCTTTTTTTTCAATAAAGTGACAATAAAAAAAAATAAGGATCATATGTCAATGGCATAAGAACATAATATTATTGTTATTGAACTTATTCTACAACCAATGGTACACTAGTAAAATATTATGTGATTTGCTCTTGGTCTTGCTCTAAATATGGAGGTGTGTTAACCAAATAATGGGCTAACAGATCTTGACTTCATTATTTAGATTTATTAGTGTAAGGAGGATAAGGATCCATCTCAAAAACCACACCCTCGCCATAGAGATCTTGAGAAAAGTTGTCATTCATGACCACATTATCATAACCTAGATTGTACATGGCTCCACTACAAGTGTAATAAGACATATCCAAATAAAAGACTAATTTTATATAAATATAGGTCTAAATTTTATACAAATTCTTAAAAATAAGGTTTAAAATACAAATGATCCAAACTTGGTAAAACTTGGTCTAAGAACTCAGTTTAGGAATGGAACTATTTATCTAAAAATGGGCAATGACAAGATTGATCTAAAATGGTCTAACCTTAAATGTTTTACATAGATGGTCAAGTGAATGGATAAAATTAGAATGCCAAAATTGGTAAAGAACTATTTCAAATAATTCTAATCTAGGTCTAAAAATAAAACAAGGTTGTTAGGTCGTTGGGAACAAGGCACAAAGCTAGGATCAAAATAATTAGGTCTAAGACAAAAGGTAAAATGATATGAATTTTGGAAACATGAAACAAAATATATACTTTGAAATAACACTAGGCATAAAATAATAGGAATTGCTAGGTCTTTTATGAACATGACATAAAAGCTAGACTTGTCACAAAAGAGGTGTAAAAGGCAAGATAATTAATCTACCAAATTTGAAAAACTTTAACTCAAATTAGGAATGTGGATTCAAACATAAAATTGACCTTTGGAAAAATACATTGGACTATATGCACATGAAAGATAGACCACTTCCTATATCTAGGCACAAAAATAGTCTTTAAATTGAACAAGAAATTAATCTAAGTTCCACATCCCAAATTTAAGAGATAAATGTCCAAGCCAAAAATACATAAGGTATAGACATAAACTAATCAATGTTTTAATCCAAGCTTATGAAGACCAAATTTAAACTTGATTTAGAAGGCTTAGTTTCTTAAATAGACAACAATTTAGACCAAAATAGATGGTGTAATGATACTAGGAATAGACCAAGAAGGAACACATGGTTTTTAAAATAGTAACTGGTTATAATTCAAAAAGTCTTTGAAACAATGTGATCAATGTAACAACACTATCATGATATAAAGCTATGACAAATGATTTATTTCAAAAACTCTAAGGCACAAGAATTATAATGAAATGTGTAGTGTAATGATACCCATTTCAAACAATTGACACACACACACACAATTTTTTTGACAAATGACCAAGGAAAAGTGTGGTGTCAAACAGACAACATAACACTTATTCAAACAAAAGAGTGATGTATAAATGTTGTTTCCAAGAGCCGTGTAAATGCAAACTTCCACATTGTAATTGAATTTTTCAATGGTACAAATTTGCATTACAAATTAAAGTCTCATTTTCCATCTTGCATGAAAACTCATTTAATTTTTTTGCTAATCATGCAAATATGGTTATTTTCTCAAGTTATGTTAAATGAATTTTGTCTTCCCTTCTAAAATATCTTTTCAATTTGCATGCTCAACTCTAGCAATTTTAGCATTTCAAAAATTGAATTTCCATTTGTGTTTTAGCTATCATCTATCAAGAAGAAATATATTCAATATCACAGATGGGAAGCAAATAAATAGAAAAAAAGTTATTTTAATTTCTTATTCAACTAGAAAAAAGTCCATGTAAAAATGTCAAGGGAAGAGAAATAAATTTTTGAATAATCATTTTCATTTAGATAATAAGTCATACGACATTGAAGAAGAAATATATATTATTTTAAATAAAATTTTCACATTAATAAACACCTAGATGTAAGGTGATGTCAAAGGAAGAATAAGAATTTAATGATTAAATTAGGTTTTTGTCTTTTGTCTACTCAATCTTTGCATGGTACTTTCAGCTGTATGCCCTACTCAAAAGTGAAAATATGTAATTTTTTTGTAAAATATCACTTTTTTCCCCTCTTTCCTCTAAATCATTAACCACATGACCTCTTTGATACAATATTTGGGTAGTTTCAAACCTCATTTAGATTATTTTTAGTAAAAAATTTAATCATACAACTATCATATAGCTAAATATATGCCAAAGGTGAATAAGAGTAATACTTGATATAACTCTTAGGTGGGTAAAGAGTAAAGGAGTGGATGCTACAAATGTTGATTTCCATACACCTCCTAGGGAAGATGAATTTGGTAGCTTCTAAAAGTAATAGGATGAACTAGAAAAGACATATGAAGCACGTCTAAGTAGAGAACCCTTGATGATAGAAGAGGCAAATGAACCTGAAACTATTCAACAAGATGTTCAACCATGGAATATTATCAAGATACAAATAAATAGGTTAGGTGAAAATGTCTTTTCTTCTCCTAAAATTTCAATTCCTTAAGAGGTTCCCATTGATAGTTTCCCTTTTTCTCAAAAAATGGTAGAGAATACAACTCAATAATTCTTAGATTTATATGATACAATGTTCCCTATGTCACATGATTTTCCATTGTAATAGGTTATGCATATCTCTTCATCTTCTCTTTTGAATCCTGAATTACCTCTTGTCTCCTCTCCAAGAGTTCCTATTGATACAATCAATACACAAAAATAGATAGAAACATCTTTCCAAGGTGCCCCAACTGAGAAAACACCTTCTTCAACTCTATCTAGGCTTATTCCACTAGTGTCAACTTTTATCCCATTGCCTTCCTCAAGAATGACATCAGATTGGTTATCCACAGTAGTGAAGAAAACAAGATTTTTTTTAAAACTTGAAGAGATAGATTTTAGAGATTTGATAATTCCTTTCTCGAAGAGGTTGAAGAAAGTGAGAACAATTTCGTAAATGGTAATAGATGAAAAGGGAAAAAATATGTAGAAGTGACCATTCCTATGGTTGAAATGGATAAGTCAAAAATCATGATTGAAGATTACCAAGTATCCAGGGTTCATTTAGGAAAATCAACTAGAGAAGAGATGAAAGGGGATGCATAGTTAGTGATTATTACCATTTTTGAAAAAATAGATAAAAACAAGGCAAGAAAGGATAAACTAAAAGAAAAGGTATAATAATTAAAATCAATGTTACAAATATTGATCAGGTTAATTCAACCAGCTATTATTTCATCGATTCTTCATGCTGAGGCACTGGAAAAAGTAAGAGAGGTGGGATAAATGGGAAATAGTGAAATATTGGATTGAAAAGGTTACTAATCAAGGGTCCTCAACAATTCTCACTGTAGCAATAATGTTCTCTAAAATTTGGTCATAATGTGAATAGATAACAACAAAGGAAAGTGGATATGTTGAGGAGAAGCAAAATTAAGAAGCTTTCATTCACAGTTTGATAAAATTCTTAAAATTTCCTTTTGTTGACCTTATTGAAAAAGGAGTGATCAATTAGGAAGAAGTCATCTATCAAATTGAATTTATTTGGGCTACTAAATTTAGAATCCAATCTCTTCAAGGGTGTCTTTGAAATTCAACAATCTAAGGTCACTTGGAAGTGATGTCATGACAAAAATTGACTCTAAGGTCAAGAATTTAAATTATCATTTTGTCAATGACAAAGATCAAAATGGGAATATAATTTTAACTGAGACCATGATTAGATAATTCAAAGAGGAAATTAAAGACATTGTCAATCCCATATCTATATTTGGTCATGAATAATTTCACTAGTTAGCCAAATGCTAAGTGAATGTGTATAATTTGAACATGAAGATATATAGTCTCCAAAGTAAGCTTTAGGAAATGAAAGAGTTAGAATACTCAATGAACATTACATATAGCTATATAGATGAACTAGATAAATATTTGAACATGAAATTTATCCAAAGGTTTGATGACTTCCTGAAAGGGAAAAAATTGTCATTACAACAACAACAAGAATTAAGAATTGTTTTTAGTGTTTTTGTATTTTTGTCTCTTATTTATTTGTGCTCAATTCATATTATTGCACTCTTTTTTCCCTTGTAAATGTATGTTTTCATTCTAAAAATTATCATTGTAATTTTTCCAACTTACTTTTTCAAGTTATGCAAATTGACAATGTGCTTTTTCAAGCAGTGCAAAAACTCCAAATATTTTTCTCAAGTGGTGCTAAATGCTTAAAATATTTTTGCACCATTTCAAGTTGTAATTTCTTGTTGGTATTTTTTTAACCCTATAAAAAGACAAAATAGGTGGTTTTGCACCATAACCACCCATTTTAGCCTATAAATATAAGTTAGGTATTCATATTATGCATTTAAAATAGATAGAATTTTGACAAAGCATTATCAATGGAGATGAGATATTCTACTCTTTAGAAATTAATACAAAGAGGTGTTCTTAAACTTTGTGTTAGTAATATCTTTTAAATTATGTATTTTTATTAATTAAATATATCTAATTTTCATTACCATTGTTACAAATTTTAAACTATTAAGAATAATAAATTAGATTACAAAGTTTCTATCTAGAGTTTTAATTTATATTTCCCACACATGTGAAAATTGTGGTGGGAATAAAGATAATTTATTTATTATTTTTGTTAGAAAATATAGAGGTCTATTCATTTACGTTATCAGAGTTAAATAATTTTTTGGTGTATGTTTCATATCCCTAAGGATATGATTATGTCTTTTCAACCCATTGAATGAGAGATTTTCTCCCTTTGAAAGTGAAATTTTATCCCAACACTTTAGTCTAGTCTTAGTTTCTAACTTGGTGAATTTTTTGCCTAAAACTTATCCCTTCTCTCTCTCCCTCTCTACATATTACTTTATAAAAACTCCTTTTCCATACTTTTAGGTTAAAATTACTAACACATAATTTACATTCTTTTGTTTGTAAATATTTATTTCTTTCCAATTTTTGCTTTTAATAAAGGTAGTTCTACCTGTTAATAGGAGGAATTTCTTCCCCACATTTTTTATGTGAAGTCATTGATTTATCCTCGTAAAAAAATTTCATGAAAATAATTTTTGTCACCCACTATGGGAAACTCTTTTGTAACTTTTATTCCACCCATATCTTACTGGTCTATATGACTCTACCATCATCTCAAGGACCACTCCAATAGCTTGAGTTAGACTCAAAATAATCTAATTAGTTATATAATGTGCTAAACCTTAGATAAATAATTTAAGATCCTAACAAAATATCCATAAATCAATTTTAAGTTATCCTAACCATCTTAAATCAAGAGTTAGAATGTACCAAAATAGTATAAATAATTTTTGCATGAAGAGAGGTCTGTAGAGTTCATCTAGCATCTCAAAATCAATAAGCTCACATACGACCATTTCAGGCCTTCAAAATCCAAATCATCAACTAGGATTAAATTTAGAAAAATCTTCAGAGGAAGGCATAGTTTTAATCTTTCAATTTTTCACTTTTAAAAATAGAACAAACAATGCTTAATTTAATACTATTAGGGAAGAACTAGATATAGAGGAAACATGTCCTACCATTGCCTAGAGAAATTTTGAGATTGCTTCAATAATATGAGCGAGGAGATAGACATGAATAACAATTCATATAACTAATCAAAGAATTTATGCAACCAGAGTTTCTTCTCATGGTAATTCAGGCACCTCAAGCTCCAGTTATTCAACCTAATATTGACTAGATAATGTAAAATCAAGAGGATATTTCATTAGATTTGAGAACTTTTGGTTGGGATAATAGGACATGTTCAACACATTTAAATAGAATAATTGGAATAAGAAAAAGATCAACTAGTTTTAGCACAAAGAGTAGAAGCATTAGCTACATGAAGAATACAATAAAGAAGGCCAACTCATAGATCTCTTCAACTTCAAACTACACCTTAATGCTAGTAACTTTCTTCTAAAATGATAGAAAAGAGATTCACTAGAGATAGTAATAAAAAAGGTGAAGTCAACCCTTTTTATTAGTTACAAGAACATTCTAGCTTCTGAAAGAGTTATCAAAACTCTTCAGCCAAGATCTCTGTAAGAGCTCATTACCATAGCCATAGATGCTTCAACATACACACAAAGAATGAAATCAATTATAAATAAAATAATTATTATTATAAAATCATTACAAAGGATATGTAAATGATATGAAAAATATTGATAAATTACAATGTAGATCCCTTACTTAAACAGGCAAGACAAAACAAGATGTAAGCTAAACTAGGCAATGTAAGATAAATCCCCACATAGGACAAAAATAAGTAAAGACTAATGACCTAGCTAAAACCTAACAATCATGAGTAATAAGATACTATAACACCCCCCCTCCTCCCTCAAGTGAAGTTAGAGGCTAACAATAGAGGATGTAGTGTGAAGCCACATGTCCCTGTGGATGCCAATCCATCTTATTGGAGTACATGGATGTTGAATCATTGTAACTACCAAGTGAAAGTAGGGATGGTGTTGAATACAAGGATCACTGAACACAAACATTAATCTCTAGAATATTGGGTAGAATAATGAACCTAAGGAAGTATCACTTGAATACCCTCCAATAAGATGGTGAGAAGTGATCACAAAGACTAGTGAGGCTACCACACTAGTGGGGATACCACATTGGTGTCACTATAAGAATCACCAATAAGGCCATGAATTCAATTAAAAGTCCTCATATCAGTTTTGATAAACAAAGTGCTTGAATAATATACCTATGTACAAAGGAAAAATATATAAAACACTTCAAAGAGTGCAACATATAACTCTCATAAAGTGGATAAAAGAGAGAGAACCTATAGGAAAAACTCCCCCCCCCCCCCGCAAAAAAAAGAGAGAGAGAGAGAGAAAATAAGAAGAGAGAAATATAAAGCCCCCTAAATATGATTTTAAAGTAGTCTGGACTACAAGTACTCACAATTCATAAAATAACTCTATCTTCACAAGTGGTTTGAATCCACTACTTGATCATAAAAACAACTAAAACTAGGTTTCAATAGAATAGATTCAATCAAAAAGACTATCAATGGTGATGAAAGAAAAAAAGAATAATACATGTTCAAGGAATACTCAACACCCATTCAATACTCTAACAACTTCAAATTGACCCTTGAAAATCAAATAAGAGTCAAAAGAACATCTAGTCTTCCCTCAACCTCTAAGAAAAACAAATAAACTGAAGGAGGAACTTTGACAAGCTAAGCTCTTGTCTTATCAGGAAACATTATTCCCCTACAAGTAGTTTTTCAAATTATGGCATTACCATGGGGAAATGTGATTGGTCCATTGACTCTAGGATAATTATATGACCTTCCAAAAGGGTCAAGGAAGAACTTTGTAAAATTTCATGGAGATTGAAAACAAAATCTAGATGAACACATTGCAGCCTTCAATGTTGTGTGTGGCATTTTGGGTATTGAGCATGAAGATGTTACCATCAAAATATTACAAAATGGAGCTATAGATTGGTTTTACCACCTCACTCTAAGATCTATTACTAACTAGAATACCATGCAGACTAAATTTGAGAATAGATTTAAACCAATTAAAGATGCCCATTCTTTGTTTTATAATCTTACACAAATGAAAAAAGAGTTTTATGAAACTATGAGTGCATTTTTCACCAAATTCAATAGGTTCTAAATAAGATACTAGATACTACTTGACCTAAAAATAAAAATAAAAAATGCTTCTTTATCAACTCTCAATTGGCTAAGATAAGTTAACAATTGAGGAAGACTAGGGTAACATATTTAGAAGTAACCCAAGAATTAGCTATTGACATCGAAGATGACATGATTGTGTTTAAAAGACTTTAAAAGGAGCCTTCAAAGAATAAGGCTCAGATTTTAGGATGATCTTGAATAGAACAACTCTTGAAAAATATGGCTAATGATATAATGGCCCTAAAAAAGCAAATACCTTAGAAGATCATTACATCTTCATACCAAGATATTACAAAGAGGAACTATGTTCCTTTTCAAAGAGATCATCCTATATTAAAATTCCCTCAACTGAAACTTACACTTGAGACCACTCCTCAACAAAACACTAATGAACTTGTGAACATGGTCTTGGAAATAGAAGAAATATTTGGATACAGAGAAGTTGAATAAGAAAATGAATAAAAAAATATAGAAGTTCAAGAATGTGAAATTTATGAACTTGGTGGAAATTTTGTAAACACGTTCCTAGAATATAATCTAGATAAACATGACTATTAAAAGATTTTTGGAGATATGAACAATCAATCATTTGGATTTTTCACTATAACTTAGAATCAAAAAAAGAAGTTCAGTGATTACAGGAGGAAAATCCAAAGGTTATCCTCCCATGAGAAACTACCCCACCAATGTAAACAAAAGGAAAGAAACCACTAATAGGTAGTTCATCTAATTTCAATGCTTCTTAACCTATTGAGACCCCCTTTAGTTATTTACCTATTTTTGACATAATTTATCATGTTAATAAAACCAAAATTTAGATGTTATATGATGAGTACTTGAGAACATATCTAGGGTAGTTGGATAGGTTACTTGATTTCATCAAAGGTAAAAATCCAAATGCTAAAAAGGCTAATTTGAAATGAATCCTAATTAACCTGGTTACTTCTAATCAAGTCAACTTGATGGATACAACCAATTTCAAATCCAATAAATTTGACCCTTTCTACATTTCCCTATTCCACAAAAGATGTAAATTTAGTTATTGTAGCATCAACACAAGAGCCTTAGACAATGTCATGTCTGCCAAAGTTGTTCATGCTATTGGCTGAAATTGTACTAAAACCTTTGGGTGTTATTATTCTATAGAGGTAAAATAAATTATGTTCATTAGATATGTTAAAGAAGCACATGTGGATTTGGCATATTTTCCCCAAAAGTAAATCAAAATCAATATTTTGGTTGTAGATATTCTAGTAGCTAACGACATTATTTTGGGTAGAAATTTTTGTAAAGAATTGGGAGGCAACATTTGATTGGTTAATCACATGTTATGATTCCAATCATAAGAGTCAAATAACATCTAGAGCCTAAATTGAAAATTAATTACATAGTATAAAATTTTGATGATCCTAGAGAAAATATTTTGTATGAAGATGCAGGAATTGGTAACTATATTCTAATGACAGAAAGATATCAATTTACCAAAAATCATGCAATCAAATCCAAATGATTTTTGGATGATAGAGTTTGATGCTAGTTTTTTATCAATAGGTTTAGGTGAAAAAATAATCTTGATATATTTTTTTAAGGAAATTTTTACTTTTTCCTATAAGTTATAGTTTGACTATACCAATAATGCAACTAAATATGAATCACTTTTACAAGGACTACAGGTAGCAAAAGAGATGGGAATCAAGAATTTAAAATTTTTGGGTGATGTTGAACTCATTGTAAAAATGTAAAATGTCAACACCAAGGAAAAAATAATCATCTAAGGCATTATAGGAATAAATTTTAGGATAGCATCAAGATATTTGATGCTTTCTCTATCAATATAATTTCTCGAGAACATAAATCTAAAGCTGACACTTTGGTAGTATCAGCTTCTTTGATGATTCCCCATGTGTATATTGGTATATAAAATATACAATTGAACTAATATATAGACCAAGTGTCCCAAGAAATGTAGATAATAGGTAAATTTTCAATGATGATCAGCAAATTATCTCTTTCTTTGAGAAAGTAGAGATCTTAAAAAATACATACTTTGAAGGTAGCGATTCCTTATACAAAGAATTTTTAGTGCATACATCAAAAGAGGGAATCATGAATGAATAGGATGAAGAAGGTATTATAAAATTAAAATGAAATAAAATTCCTAAAGACCTGGTCTCTTTTTAATAATTATTTGGTAAACATGATGGATTTGTAAAGAGTAAAATCTATAAAGGAAATCTTGATTTTGTCAACTACAAAAAAGCAAAAATTGGTTCAGAGGAACATCCTAGGTTCATCAATATTGGAAAATGTTACTCACCTAAAGAAAAACAAATTATTTTTAGCCTTCTATGTAAGCATATTGATATACTCACATATTCATATGAAAACCCTAAGTCTTTTCATCCCAGAGAGATGCAACATATGGCTCCTTTAAATCCTGATGTAAAACCTTTCAAATAAGAACTGAGACAATATAATCCTAAAATCATTAGAATGATTCTTGATGAAGTAAAAAATATGATTATCGCTCACATTATTTTTTATATCCACCATTTAACTTGGGTAGCTAACATAATACCAGTTCATAAGAAGAATGGCAAGATCAGAATCTGTGTAGATTTCAAGAACCTCAACCAAGCATCCCTAAAAGATAATTATCCATTGTTGGTCATGGATCAAATTTTCCAAGTGGTAACAAGTGTTGAGATGATTTTGGTGCTTGATTTTTTTGAGGATACAACCAAATTGAGGTTAATAGGGAAGATCAACATAAAATAACTTTCACAACATGTTTGGGTACTTTTGCATATAAGTGAATGCCATTTGGATTGATTAATGTAGGAGATAATTTTCATAAGATAATGGATTTGGATATTAGAGAATTTAAGAATGAAATTAATTGTAGTTTATCTCGATAACTTGATAGTTTTATCAAAAAATTAAGAAGATCACTATGCGCATTTAGAGAGAGTCTTTAAAAATTGTCTTTTACATAGAATTTCTCTTACCCCTAAGAAATATATCTTTGGAGTGGCTGAAGGTAAACTCTTAAGTCATATTATTTTGAAATAAGGATTAAATATTGATCTAGAAAGGGTTCAAGCAATTCAATAACTTTCTTTGCGTACTAATAAACTAGGAACACATTCTTTCTTTAAGAAAGTGGAATTTTTTAGAAGATTCATTCCTAATTTTGTTGAGATCACTAGACATATTATAGACATACTGAAAGTAAAACCTGATTTCAAGTGGAATAATGAAGGTAAACAAGCACTTGAAAATATAAAAATTTCTATTGCTCATGCATCGACATTTGTTTGTCTTAATTTTAAGAAAGAATTCATTATTTATTGTTGAACTTCAGAGCATACACTATCAACAATATTGATTCAAAAAAAATGAGTATACCAAATCCCTAATTTCCTTCATGATTTGTAATCTCAAATATTAATAATTTAAATATTCTCTTGAGGAAAAACATGCTTATGAAGTAGTGAAAGGAGTGAAGAAATTTAGATATTACATATTGCATTTGAATTTTATGGTAATGGTACCAAGTACAATAGTCAAATTCATTTTAACTCAAAAAGAACCTATTTCTAAATGAGGTAATTGGATTAAAAAAATTCAATAATATGATCCAGAAATAAAACCTATAAAACTAGTTGGAGGAAATAACTATGTTAACTCATGGAATAACAAGAAGATATTCAATCGGGTCTTCAATAATTTTAGATGAACAAAATGATCAATATTTTCATTTGGTATTATTTGTCGATGCTAATAATGAATGGTTTTCCAACATTTATTTCTACCTGACATATGGAGAATGTCATTCACACTTGGATGCTAAACAATGTAGAATGATCAAACTACAAGCTAATAAGTATGTCATATGGGATGACACTCTTTTTAAAAGAAGCATTGATGGATTTTTCTTAAGGTGTGTTGATAAAGAAAAATAGAAGAAATTATTGCAAGCTTTTCATGATTAGGCCTATGTAGGGAAATTCGCTACCAAGGTAATGACATATAATTTTTTTAGAGCCAATTATTATTGGTTAACTCTTTTCAAATATTCATACAAATGGGTGAGAAAGTATGAGGCATGTTAATTATTTTTAGGCAAACCCATAATAGTAGCACTTCCGCTTCAATCAGTAATAGTTGAAGAACCTTTCTAACAATGGGAACTAGATTTCATTGGGACAATGAACCCTCATTTAAGTACATGTCACACTCATGTCCTCACAGTAACATATTACTTCACTAAGTGGGTAGAAGTGATTCCTTTTAAATAGGCAAATTTAGAAGTCATTTGTAACTTCATCCCACATAAAATTATTTTGGTACGATATGGAATCCCACATAAAATTATTATAGATAATGCATCCAACTTTTATTATTTAGAGATGATTGAATTTTATTACATATATGGTATTTATCTATATCATTCATCAAACTATCATCTGCAAGGTAATGGTCAGGTTGAGTCAAGAAATAAAAATATGTTCATAATCATGTGTAACATAGTAGATGAGAATTATAAAAATTGACACAAAAAGGTATATGATTCTCTTTGGATAGACCGTATAACTCCAAAAAAGGATATTGGTATGTATCCATTATAATTGTTATATGGAATAGATGATACAGTTCCTATAAATCTCTAGTTACCTACCCTACAATTATCTAGAGTAGTTGAGAATCCAAATTTTGAAAGTTGACTAGATAGAAAAAAATTCTACCTACATCAACTAGAAGAAAAAATAACACAAGTGGTTGATATAATTATGAAACATCAAGTTCGTGCCAAATTTCTCTTTAACAAGAATTTAAATAAAAGAGAATTCCAAGTAGGATATTTGGTTCTACTCTATGACAGTCACAGAGAATTGAAAAGGAGTCACGAGAAGTTTAATTCACTTTGGATGGGGCCATTCAAGATCAAGCATATTTATGGTAATAATATTTTCTACCTAGCATATCATGATGGAACTCATCTACCATTACCCTTCAATAGGAAATACTTGAAACACTACTTCTAGTAAGAACTAGGTGGCCCTTTTTTGTATATATGTAAATATAATTTTGATTGTGTTTCTTTCTTGGTCTTTCTTTTTGGCTTGTGTTGTTGTGTTCTTTCCTTTCCCATTTTTTCCCATCTTTGTTGTTTCATTTTTTTGAGGGTTTCTATCTCAAATAATCCCTATCATTTTGCTTAATCAAGCTAGTTAATAACTCCATATCTAGATGAGATGCTTCTAAATAAATTTTCTTGTTCACCTCCAAGATATTTTTGTTTCAAATGATGGTTTGCCTTTGAATTGGATCATTCTACAGATGCTAGTCTTGCACAAGTGAGAAAATCATAATCAATTAGCATGATCTTGTTAAGTTGATATCCAACAAATAATCATGGAGAGTATAAATGACATTCTTCTCTCTTCGCATTTTAGTTTGTATAAAAACATATAACTAAAATGCCCTCACAGACACTATCCTTTTGGATATGTGAAATCACCTATCAGGTTGAGTACCTGATACTTGAATACACTATCTTTTGATATGTGAAAGCACATATTAGGCTTAGTACCTAACCCTTGCATTACACTATCTTTTGAGATGTGAAATCTCTTTGATGGCTTGAGGATCCATCCCTTTATTGATTATAAAATATTTTTCAAATCTATGAAAGTTGTTACTAAAGACTCTATTGCCCAATGGATAAAGAGTTGACCTATAAAATTAGAGAATTCAAGTTCTTTTCATTCCTTGCATATGAAATCCTAGTTGGAGCTAGTTGTTGTCACATTTTTTGAAAATAGATAAAAATTGGTGGAAATTCAATTTTTAATAAATGGCTAAATTTTTTTGAACTAAACTTGAAACTGTCAAAGTTTTGAAAAATTCAAAAATTTTAATTAATTAATTAAAAATTTATGGTCAAATTGATTTTTACTTCAAATTGTTTTAAAATGTATTTGAGCCTCCCATGAAAAAAATTGTTAACATTTCCTTTAATTTGTAAAAACCATTTAACTTTTTATAAGTTTTGTAAACACACATTACTTTTCCAAAAGTTGTGTAAATCTCAATCTCCTTTTTCCATTCAATGAAAATTGCAAAATCAACTTTATGTTCCATGCAATTTGTAATTTTATTTTTAGTTTTTGTGTAATTTACAAAATCTTTTTTAGCTCTCGTGTAATTTATAATTTTGTTTTGGGTTTTTGTGCAAATTTTAATTTTGTTTTGGGTTTCTATGCAAATTTTAAAATTAATTTAAATTTTTATGAAAATTACAAAATTAATTTAAAACTTCATGTAAATTACAAAATATTTTTGAGTTTCCCCTTTTCGTTGATTTTAAAATTCTATTTCTTCATGTCATACAAATGTAAAACATGCTTCCCCAAATCGTGCACATGTAAATTACATTTCCAAGAGCTGTGTAAATGCAAACTTCCACATTTTAATTGCATTTTTAGTGGTGCAAATTATCATTACAAATTAAAGTCTCCTTTTCTAACTCGCATTCAAACTCATTTAATTTTTTTTTATCAATCATGCAAATATGATTATTTTATCAGGTGATGTTAAATGTAGTTTGTCTTCCATTATAAAATATCTTTTTAACTTGCATTCTCAAATCTAGAAATTTTAGTGTTTTAAAAATTGAATTTATGTTTGTGTTTTAGTTGTCATATACCGAGAATAAATATAATCAAGATCACGGATGGGAAGCAAATAAATGGAAAAGAAGTTATTTTATTTTATTCTTCAATCAAGAAAAATTCCATGTGAGAATGCCAAGGGAAAGAAAAAATTTTGAATATGTTTTTTCATTTAGATAACAAGCCATACAACATCGGAGAAGAAATAGTGAATTTTAAAAAAATCAAAATTTACATCAGTAAACAACCAAATGTGAGGCAATGTCAAAGGAAGAGTAAAATTTTAAAAATTAAATCAAGGTTTTGTCTTTTGTTTGCTAATCTCTGCATGGTATGGTCAGCTATATGCCCTGCTCAAAGGTGAAAGTATGCAATTTTTTTATGAAATCTCACTTCTTTTTTCCTCTTTCTCTCAAGCAGTAATCATACAACCTTCTGGAGGCAATATTCAGGTAGTTTCAAACCTCATTTGGATTCTTTTTATCAAAAAATTGAATCATACAATTATCATATGGATAGCCATATGCCAAAGGTGAATAAGCAAGGTTTTTGTTGAAAAGAGAAAACTTTATTCATTTTTTAGATTTCTTTCAGCCAAATGCAGTAGTATAATTTGTCTAAAGACTCCTTTTTGGCAATTTTAAATTTTTTTTTGATTTTTTATATCAAATTTTTTAGTCGTATGACTGACATTACACCCAAAGGAAGATATGTAAAAAAATTATGAAAGCAGAGTTTTATGTTTTAAAAATAACTTTCATTCAAAATTTAAATGGTATGTCTTAGGTGGAGTGAAGAAAGAAATTTAAAAAGTGGATTTCATTTTTTGAATTGTACAAATTTGGCCAAAAATAAATATATAATTGATGAGGGTATTTTTTTTATCATTTTCATTTGCAAATTAAAAATTGCATGGCTACATGATGCCCATGAAGAAACAAGACTGCATTCCTTGGGAAAATGTTAGGGGTTGCTAAAATAAAAAATGATTTAAAAAATCATACTGTAAATTATTTTTTATGGAAATTTGATAAAATCCATATTTCTTTCAACAAGCTTATAAATTTGAATTTTTAGTAAAAATCAATTCGAAATTGATTTTTAATATTTTGGCCAAATCAAGAATAGGGAAAAATATTTTAAAATTGAAAATTAAATTTTCAAGATTTCTTTTCAATTCATTTTTTTTTTCCAAGAAAGTTTTCTAAATAAGCAACACAAAAAAAATTAATAGGTATAATTGTAAGCAGGGAAATTGGTCAAAGTAAAGTTGAATTTCATACATGTAGTGTTAAAAACACGTTGGAGTAATTTGTATGAATAAATTTTAATGTCTTCAGCTCTTACTCCAAAAAAGGTGATTCTGAGTAAAGACAAAGAAACCATGAAGTATCAATTTTAGTCTGTAACACTTCCATTGTCACTAGAGTCCAATGTTGGAAATACTACTGACACCAACCTAGGTCACATTAATTTAGATGATTTTTAGGAAAGAATGAACACAGTGCATCAACATATTTTGGTCAAAATATTAGTGATAGTGGATTGGCATAGGCAATATCATTTTCAATATTAGTACAGTCTCTTGAGCTAGTTTTGGTCATGGTAAATAACTATAACTTAGAGACAAGGGAGGTAAGAGATTCATAGGGATAATTAGTAGTGATTTTTTTTCCTGATCAAATTGACAATGTTTTTCATCTTCCATATTGTGAATCCTTTGTTTATTTGACCCTTAAGTCCTTCCAAAGATTTTGAGATGATAATAGTATGGTGTGTGTTAAACAAGTCAACAATGAGTGGTTAACTAAACCAAAACATTCATCCACATGACATCAAAAAAACCTTGTAAGGTCTGATTTTTAAAAATGAGATAAATGACATGATTATATTGTTGCACAAGATAGTGGAAAATCAAACAACAAATAACTTTCAAACATGGATGTATATATTCATTTGGATCATCCTCAAAAATAAATAATATATCAATTGGGGGAAGTTGATCAATGATGCCATTCATAAGCAACTCATGGAGGTAAAAGTCACATCAAAATTCTATATGACTTTGTATCTTGTTTACATTTTAGTGAGTCAAAGATATTTTAATAGATTGCATATAGTGGTTGATTTCAAGAAAACAATAGAGTATGAATTTTATTCCCAATTGGCATTAAAGGATAATGCTAATTACTTTAGAAGGGTAAATTATATCTTTGTTCATTTTGTCATTCATTTATTTAAAAAGGAACTCTTAAACATGATAATATTAGTTGTGACCACTAAAGAGATATCAAGATGGGCAACTTGGTTCATACAGTTCCCAACCTTCAATTATTTGAGAATCAATGGTTGTGAAGTTTCTCCTTATATGCTCCAATTATATGTTAATGATAATTGAGCATTGATGGAATTAGCAAGATAACTTGTTGAAACACATAATTTCCTAACAAGATGATATAAACAATAATAAAAATTCCAATCTCAATTGGTAGGTATATTTTCCCTTCACTGGTAAAGGCCAAGATAGTTGAACAATACATGCCTTACAAAAACCTCAAGATATTTTAAATCAAGTTTTCATTTGACATCAATGGCTTAATTGAACATAATATTAGACCTTTATATCAACATCTTCCACATTTTGAAGACTATTGGATGGATTGTGATGATGAAAAAGTAGTAATAACTAAGGATTATTCATATTTTACCATGAAACAAATTATCAAATTTGACATAATGAAATTTCCAAAGCATTTGTGGATGATAAAGTAACTTTAGACCCCATTTTTGAAAAATAAAGTATCACAAAAAATCCATTACCTATAGTCTATTGGGACAAAAGGGTAAGTCTTTGAAAGTAAGAATAAGAGAAGTACTTGAAATAAATCTTAGGTGGTTAAAGATCAAAGGAGTGGATGTTGTGAATGTTGATTTCCCTACACTTCTTGGGGAAGATGAATTTGGTAGCTTTTACAAGAAACATGATGAACTAGAAAAGATAAATGAAGTAGGTTTGAGTGGATAATCCTTAATGATAGAAGAGGTACATGAACTTGAAACTATTAAACAGGTAGTTCAACCATGGAAGACTATCAAGCTAAAAATAAAGAGGTTAGGTGAAAATGTCTTTTCTTCTACTAATTTTCAACTCCTCAAGAGGTTCCCATTGATAGTTTCCTTTTTTTATCAAGAATTGGTAGAGAATATAACTCAATAATTCTTGGCTTCAGATGATACAATGTTTCCTATGTCACCTGCTTTCCCATTACAAGAGGTTACTCATATATCTTCATTTTCTATTTCAAATCTTGAATTGCCCCTCACCTCCTCTCCAAGAATTCTTATTGATATAATCAATACATAAAAATAAATAGAAATATCTTTCCAAGGTGCCCCAACTAAGAAAAAACCTTCTTCAACTCTAACCAGGCTTATTCCACTAGTCTCAACTTCTATCCCATTTCCTTCCTCAAGCACAAAAAATTTAGATTTGTTGTCCATAGTAGTGAAGAAAACAAGAAAAATCATTAAACTCGAGAAGATATATTTTAGAACTTTGATAATTCCTTTCTCAAAGAGGCCAAAGAAAGCAAGAACAGATTCATAAATGGTAATAAATGAAAAGAAAGAGAATTGTGTAGAAGTGGGCATTCCGATGGTTGAAATGGATATGTCAAAAATTAGGATTGAATACTACCAATTATCCAAGGTTAATTTGGGAAAATCAACTAGAGAAGGGATGAAAGGGGACACATAGTTGTTGATTGGTATCATTTTTGAAAAAATGGATAAATACAAGGTAGTGAAGGATGAAATAAAAGAAAAGGTAGAATAATCAAACCTAATATTACACAGATTGATCAGGCCAATTCAACCAGCTGTCACTTTATCCAGTCTTCATGCTGTGATACTAGAAAAAGTACAAGAGGTGGGATAATTAGGCAACATAGTGAAAGATTAGATTGAAAAGGTTACTGATCAAGGATCCTCAACAATTCTCACCATAACAATAATTTTCTCTAAAATATGGTCACAATATGAATATCTAACAACAAATGAAAGTGGATATGCTTAGGAGAAGCAAAATTGGGAAGAATTCATTCTTAGGTTGATTGAGTTCTCAAAATTTCTTTCTATTGACCTTATTGAAAAATGAGTGACTAATAAGGAAGAAATCATCTATTAGATTAAATTTATTTAGGCTACTAAATTTATTATCCAATATCTTCCAGAGTTTCTTCAAAAATTCAACAATGCAAGGTCACTTGGAAGTGATGTGATGGTAGAAATTGACATTGAGGTCAAGAATTTGAATTATCATTTTGTCAATGACAAATATCAAAATGGGAATCTGATTTTAATTAAAATTATGATTAGACAATTTAAAGATCAAATTTAGTACAATGTCAATCTGAAATCTACATTTGGTCATGAAAAACCTCACTAGTTAGCCAAATGCCATGTGAATGTGGATAATTTGAACATGAAGATAAATAGTCTCCAAAGCAAGCTTTAGTAAATGAAAGATTTATACTACTCAATAGACATTGCCTACAATTACATAGATGGACCAGATGAATATTTGACGAAGGCATTTCTCCAAAGTTTTGATGACTTCTTAAAATGGAAATAATTGTCAATACAAAATCAACAAGAATGAAGAATTATTTTTAGTGTTTATGCATTTTTCTTTCTTATTTATTTGTACCTAATTTGTATTGTTGTACTCTTTTTCCCCTTGTAAATGTATATTATCATTCTAAAAATTATATTTTTAATTTTTCCAACTTGTTTTTTAAGTTGTGCAAATTGATAATGTACCTTTTCAAGTAGTGTAAAAAATACAAAAAAAATTCTCAAGTGGTGTTAAATGCTCAAAAACAAATTGCACCATTTCAAGTTGTAATTTTTTGTTGTGTTTTTGAAACCCTATAAAAAGGAAAAATAGATGGTTTTGCACCATAACCACCCATTTTATCCTATAAATATAGTTTAGGGCTTTATATTATGCATTCAAAATAGATAGAATTTTGGTAAAGTATCATAAAGTGAGATTAAACATTCTACTCTTCAAAAATCAACACAAAGAGGTGTTCCTAAACTTTGTGTTAGTAATATATTTTGATTTGTGTCTTTTTATTAATTCAAAATATATTATTTTCATTTCCATTTTTTCAAATTTCAAATTGTTAAAAATAAGAAATTAGATTACAAATTTTCTATCTGGATTGTAATTTATATTTTCAAGATGTGAAAATCCTGTTGGGAATAGAGACAATTTCTTTGTTATTTTTGTTAGAAAATATAGAGGGATATTCAATTATGTTATCAAAGTTACATAGTTTTTTGGTGTATGTTTCATATCCCTAATGATATTATTATGTATTTTTAATGAATTGAATGAGAGATATTTTCTCCCTTTGAAATTCAAATTTTCTCTCAATACTTTCATCCAGTCTTAGTTTTTAACTTGGTGAATTTGTTTCCCAAAACTTCTCCATTTTCTCTCTCTCCCTCTCTACATATTCATTTATATGAACTCATTTTATTACTTTAATGTTAAAATTACTAACCAATTATTTACATTCATTTATTTTTAAATATTTCTTGCTTTCCTATTTTAGATTTAATAAAGGTAGTTTTGCCTACTAAAAGGAGAAGAACTTTGTTCCCCATGTTGTTGACTTGAAGTCATCGATTTTTCCTCCTAAAAAATTTTCATACCAACAAGGTCTAAGTACATAAAAATAAAAATAATCTAGTACTAAAAATAATTGCAACAAAGGGGGATAATTAAACAAAATAAATAAATCAATGGATTGTGGTAGACAAATGGGGGCCTAAATCACTTAAAGTGGAAAATGGAAATAAAAAAATTCCCTATATGCATACTAAGTTTAAGTATAGAGGTAATATAATTAATGATTTATATATTCAACACATATTCATTAATATAATATATATCCATCAATTGAAATATTAAGAGTTAGAAATACTTACCTTTGGGTAAATGTATTGAGTCTCAATTTCTCTCTTGACCAATGGAAATTTGAGAGAGGTTGTTGTGGCTTTGTAGGAATCACACTACATAAATTAGATCTAGGCTAAAAGACTCATAATTTACATCCAAGGCTTCCCACAAGATAATCTATCTTCCCCTTAAGACAAACCCTAAGTAATGGCTCCCTCAAATTCAAATTTAATAATTGTAAACTATAATAATGTTAAAATGATTCTTCTTCGCTTATTTGATTGAAATTAACCTTATATTTATAGTGGTGGATAAGTCTTAACCCTTAAAAAATTTTAGGTAATGAGGTTGGCTAACATGACCAAGTTTTAAAATTTATTATCTAATATTAAACTACATTGGCATGACCAACCTAGTAGGAAAAATACTCAATTGGGTTGGCCATGGCCGACTTAATAGGAAAAATAGTCATAAATAGCATGTTGTCCAACCTCATACTGGGTGGATAACTTGGTATAATATTATTTTGGATGATCTTGTGTAAGGTGGCCAACTTAGTGTGAAATAGTGGTCGACATGGTCGACCAAGCTAAATTTATAGGAAAAGTGGCCAACCTAATTAAGGTTTATTGAAAAGGGAGATTGCTTAGGTGATGAAGACATGAAAGGTGATGGAATAAGATGTGTGTGTGTGTGTGTGTGTGTGTGTGTGTGTGTGTGTGTGTGTGTGTGTGTGTGTGTGTGTGTGTGTGTGTGTGTGTGTGTGTGTTTGTGTGTGTGTATATATATATATATATATAATAAAAATTTAAGTATAAGTTAATTATACTTGCAGTTATATATTATTTATATATGTGTGTGTGTGTGTGTGTGTGTGTGTGTGTGTGTGTGTGTGTGTATGTATATATATATATATATATATATATATATATATATATATATATATATATATATATATGTATATATACTTTCAAGATGTTTGAGAGTGGTTTTAGACCTCTATGAGCTATAATGTAAATTCTAAATTTTGGAGTATCCTATTGGATTTCAAAACTTAGCCATATTTTATGATTTTAGTATTTTAGGGAAATATCATAGGAGATAAGTGGGAAGACACACTAAAGAATATATAATAATAATAGGAATGATATGGTTAGATAAAAATCTTGAAAAACACTAATGATATGCCCAACCCTTTCTCAATACACCTTTTAAGGCATGCACTCAGAGAGATTGAAAATTGATAGATTATTGCAAGAGAGAAAGTGTTAGTAAATGATAAAGTTTTAAAAAAATTATGTGTATGAAACCTCATATTTGTACCTTAAACTCTCTCATTAGTGAATTTAGACAAGTTAATTTAATTTATCTAGGGACAAAGTAAACACAAATATGGCTAGGCAAAATGCTAAACATAAATGGTTGGTTAACAGATGAACAAGAGATCAAAGTATTTGATGTAATTAAGATTCATACTAAAGAATTTTCTTAGGAATATAGTGATGTTAAATTCATCCACCCAAGTGTATGCACTCATCATATCTACACTAAAAATATTAAATAAATCACAAAACTCAAAAGAATGATAAATTTATCACTAAAGGACATGGTTTAAACTAGAAAAAAATAAGAAGGTAGGATTCATATATCCAATATTAGAGAGTCGATGGGTCTAAAAATTAGTAATAATACCTAAAAAAATTCCAAATGAATAATATTTATAGATTACAGTGAACTTAACAAATCTACTATGAAAGATTATTTTCCCTTACCCTTCATAGACCAAGTCTTAAACAATCAAGTTGAAAAGAAGTATTTATCCTTATTGGATGGATTTAAAGGGTATAATAAAATAAGAGCAGCTACTGAAGAGCAGGATAAAACCACTTTCACATGTACCTAGAGGACTATGTATATAGAGTTTAACCTTTTAACTTATGCAATGTACCAGCCACCTTTCAAAGAGCAGTCCTTGATATATTAGTTGATCTTGTCAATGATTGTGTTGAGGTATACATGGATGATTTTACAATACATGGGGACTCTTTTGATGAAGCCATAACCAATTTAGATAAAGTGTTGACCAAATGTGAACAATATCAGTTATCTCTAAGTCATGAGAAGTGTTTGATGGTGGTAGACTATGGAATTATCTTATGTCATCATTTCTCATCCCAAGGGATACAAGTTGATCCTAAAAATATTGAAGTCATTTCATAGTTTCTTACACCCAAAAATCTAATAGATATAAAAATATTTATAGGTCATGTAGGGTAATATAAGTGTTTTTTTTATGATTTTAGTAAGATTGTTGCACCCATGTTTCCTTACTCACAAAGAATAGTGAATTTGTATGGACTGACAAATGTCAACATTATTTTTGGACAATAAAATATAAATTAATTTTTGCTCTAGTCTTGAGAGGTCCCACTTGGGAACTTACCTTTCACATACACACAAATACCTCTAAATTTTTCTTATTAAAATTAAAAGTGGGTTTTAAAGGGACCCTACCCATATAATAGTATCACACCTGTGGACAACCAAAAGTAGTAAGAAATCTTAGCTTCCAAAATAACAAAAGGAACCCATAACAACAAGACTCACACAACCCAAACCAGACATGAAATACTTAGCTATTGAATATTTTATAGTTTTCCTAAGCCTTGCTCCAATATTTGGTCATGATATTAAGGTTCCTATCAATGATATTGCTAATATTCTCCTCCTCATTGCTAATGATGATGCCTTTGAGTTTCTTTTTGGGTCTGATTCCTTCAGAAGTATTACTCTTGTTGAAACACATGGATAGGCCTTCCATGTTGTGAATAGCATTGTCAATAGTAACTTTGATAAAATTAAAAAGGATTTTCAAATTATCTTTGAGGTATTTATCATCCCTCTCTAGGGTATTATCTCTATCATTGAGGGATTCAATAAGGGAAAAAATCTCAACCTCCTTTTCTTTGATATAAAAGAGACCATCCATTTGATTGAACTTATTGACATCTTTATTTGTCCTAGTATGGTCTTTCATAAACCATCTAAGAAATGATTTATGAAGACTGACTTCATCTTCCAAAAATTATAGCTTACTTTAATTCTTGACATACTCGACCATGTTTTAGGATCCAGAATGTTATTATTAGTAGAGGGAGGCTCCCACCCTTGTCTTCATGCCCAACCTCCCTAGCTCTACTCCTAGATCCCCTATTTAAATTCTTCTCTTTATCAACAGAATATGTAATAAGAATAAGGTTATGATTTTCTTGGAAAACACTGGGTTCATCAAGGTCTACCACAAAAATGTTATCTTACTAAAAATGATTCTTTGCATGCCCTTTAAAAAGAGACACCTCATATTGTTGTTTGGGTTTGGACTTAGTGTTGATATGAATAAATCTAGAAGAATGCTTGATAGTGGGGGGTTATTGAGAATTCTGACCCTCCATTCAATCTCAAGCTGATAGATGCCTGATTGGAGGATCTCGCTATGGTCTATGCTCATCAACCATACCTTGAGATTCTAGATGAAGAGCCTAACAATATTTGTAAATAAGGAATATAACCACTTGATGAAGCAACTCCTTAATTTTATTACCCTAATTTACCTCCAAAACTAAATATTCCATCAAATAAAGAATGAAAAATAGAATACAAATGGGAATATTATGTTGAAGATAATTTTAAAATGAAAAATAATTTAAATGTATAACCTTGTAGTGACCATCAAGAGTCATATACCTTATCAAATGATCTACAACCTCATTTAATATAGAAGGAAGGCCTTCTCTTTTGAAATGCCCTTAAAATGGCATGAGACACTCATTTCCCACTAGGAATTTCTCCTTTTCATGATCAAAATCTTTAGTAATCTTACTAAATTTTTGATCTTCAACTTTGAGGCCTGTGACTGTGGCAATGAGCTCCTCACTAATTTACACCAAAGTATTTATGATTAATACCACTCTATTTATCCAATTTTTAGCAAATTTCCTAGATATATGACTATTGATACCATAAATTTGGTCAATGAAATTAGTAATACCTCTATTATGGAGGATTTCCCAAACCTCTAACTTATTCTTGATGTTTTTTATTGATAAAAGGTTCTGATTTGTTCAAATATCCTCCCATTGTAGACTACATACCCACAAAAACCTTTAAACTAAAAATATAGGTTTTCCCCTACCACAGAATAACTTGAAAATAAATACCAATGTGTCTTCAAATATCCAAGACAGACTTGGTTATGATGTACTTATAATGATTAATGCCAAAAAGGTACCCTATTCTATCCTTCAAAACACAATCATTACAAAGTAAGTGAACCATTCTTTGCCTAATGATTTTAAGCATTCCCTACATGATTATAATTAGTTTTATCCTTACGAAAAATTTCATCAATATTATTAGGTAGGATTTCCATATCATTCCATACTTTGAATTGTCTAGCATCTACCCCTCTATTAACAAAAGAATCTACAAGCATATTTCCTTCATGGTAGGTGTGCTAAAAAATAATACTTTTGAAACTCTCTGCAAAGTGTTGAATCTCCTCAATAATTTGGCAATGGACTAGCTAACAATATTATTCTTGTTGATGCAATTTATTATGTTGAGGGAATCCCCCTCAACCCTAATATGTTGAAAACTAAAATCAAGATCCATCTAGACACCCCATAAATTTGTTAAGGATTTTGTAACATTATTTTATTGAACACCCATACATCCTTCATATGCAGCTAAAAAAACACCCTGATTGTCTCAAAATACCCCTCCACCTCTAGGAACTCCAAGATTTCCTTTAAATGACCCATTAAAGTTAATCTTGATCCAACTAGGAGGGAGAACTAGCCATCTCACATTTTTCTTGAGGATAATCTTGGGATCCACCATAGATCTATCATCTAAGGAGATAAATCATTCCTTAGTAATGAATTCCTTATATGGGGAGAAAGTTTTATTATTCCCCCAAATAATGTTTTTGAAATTTTTAGAAATAAGTGAAAGTATAAAATTGGTAACTCTGAAACACGTATTCCTCTTATCCTTAAAGATTATATTGTTATGTTTATTTCATATACCCCAAATTAGATGAGGGAATACAAGTTATGATAAATATTTAATTTCTTGGTGAGCATAAGGGATCTTAAATGCAAGCCATGCATCCAATAGAGAAAAAGGGTGAGCCCAACTAACTAAGAATTTATTATACAATAGGCCCCAGATTTTGAATGAAAAGGCACATTCCAAGAAAATATGGAAGATAGATTTTGTAGCTATCTTACAAAGCAAACATCTATTCACTAAGATAATCCCTCATTAAAAAATATTATCCATAATGAGGATCCTATTTTAAACACTCAACCACTGACAAATGTTAATCTTTGGAATTAGAAATTTATTCCATACTTTCACCACTAGGTTAACTTCCATAAAATTGGGTTGAAGAAGTAAATAACCTACATTAACATGTTAAATACTATCCAATGAATCCTCCTAGACTAATTCATCCTCCCTTATCAAATTGGTTATATGAATACCTTTGAGTAGGAAATTCATAAATGAGATAATGGTGGTTATGTTAGCATCAACATTATCAATACTCAGGTGTTTACAACACTTTCTACCATTAACTTCTTGGAAATAATCTACCACCCACTCATCAATAATACTATAAAAATGGGGGCATATATGGTACCAAGGTTCAAGATCCTCTAGGGGTATTTCAAGATCTAAGGGTCTTTTTAGAATCTGATACTCATGCCATTTCCTAATTTCCATGTATGGCCTTTTAGAATGTTGTCTCTATTCTTGGAGAAGAAATTCCATATAGTAAAACCTTTGATAAATTTTTCCTCATACAATAATTATAGTGGGATGTTGTTTTGAAGATATTTAGCACAAAATATCTCAATCCATTGATTAGAATCCTTTATAAACAACCATCACAACTTAGTAACAAGCACTTTATTCATGATGGAAATATTTTTGATACCCAATCCTCCACAAGATTTTAGAAGACAAGCCTTTTTCCAATCCACAAGGTGAAATTTGAACTGATCTTCAACCCCCATCCATAAAATCACTTGTGAATTCTATCAATTTTCTCTTGAATTTTCTTGGGAATTTTAAACAGGGACATTAGATATATAGAAAGACTCTGCAGTACATTATTGAGTAAGACTACTTTTTTGGCCTAGGAGAGAAGAGCACCTTTCCATCCATCAAGTTTTTTTTGATACCTCTCTATGAGAGGGTTCTAAAATTCTTCCTTCATTTTACCTTTAAAAAAAGTCATGCCTAGATAATTTGAGGGAACTTATTTGATTTGGTAGTTAATAATTCTAGCAATCTTGAATTGACATGGCTTTGGAGTATTTAGGAAAAATAAAAAACTCTTAGTGAAGTTAACCAATTACTTAGGAACCTCAACATATCTAATAATAATTAATTTTATTTCCTTATCTTCCCTCATCGAGGTTATGGCTAAAATGATCATATCATCCACAAATTGTTGATGAAGGGAAGGCTAAATATTGGACGCCATTTAAAACCTTTCAAAACCCCATTTTCAAGGGTGACCAAGAGGTTCTTGCTTAGGGATTTAGCCATAATATTAAATACGAAGGGAGATAAAGGATCACCCTATCTTATGCCTCTTTCACTCCCAAAAAAACTAATAGGAAAGCCATTTATGATAATAAAAAACATTGTAGAAGAAATTCAACTATGTATCAACAACTTGATATGTTTATGAAAACCAAATTTTTCCAACACCAAATCTAGAAAACCACAATCCACTCTATCATATGCTTTAGCCATATCTATTTTGAAAAGCATGTCCACATTTTTGATTTTTTCCATGGAGTGGATAGTCTCATGTAAAACCAAAATTCCATCTTGAATTTGTCTCCCTGAGACATAGCCCCCTTGATTAATAGAAATAATTTTATCCATTAAATGTTGCATTCTCATAGCCAAGAATTTAATAAAGATATTGTAAACTAAGTTACACATGCTGATGGATCTGAAGTCTTTGAACCTGGAAGCCCCATTTTTTAGGAATAAGGGATATGAAGGTATTATCAAGCTCTCTAAGCAAATTCTTTGATAAGAAGAATTCTTGCACCACTGCCAATAAGTCATATTTGATAATACCCCAAATTTTTTGAAAGAAGGCTATTAGAAAACCATCCAAACCCAGTGTTTTGTCCTTATTCATAGTGAACAACATAGCTTGAAGTTCCTTTTATGTAATGTGATTGAGAAAATTTTTATTATCTTCTTGGGAAATAAGGGAAGGTAAGTGTTGAATAAAATACTTAGCCATGATTCCATAAATTTTAGAGTTCTCTACAAAGATTTCTTTGAAATAACTAACAACTTTATTATTTATGCTAACCAACTCTAAATGCACAAAATCATCTTCATAAATAATTTTTTTGATCCTATTATGACTTTTGTGCTTGAGCATGACCATGTGAAAGAATTTAGTATTTTGGTATACCTCTAAAAATGTTATGGGGGTAATACTTAGACAAAAAGATGAAGGTAAGATGTATGTTATCTATTACATAAGTAATAATTTAACTCTTATTAAAATAAATTACATGACTACTAAAAAATATTTCTTTACTATCATTTATGCTATGAATAAATTCTTTTACTACATCATTAGATACAAAATATTCAGTTATATAGATCATTTATCCATAAGATATATGATGAATAAAGGATTGGTATGGGGTAAGATCATTAGATAGTTATTATTATCAAGTTGGAATGTACCCTTTGGGGGAGTGGTTTCAAGCCCCCTCATTTAAAATGACATAATGGAAACACCCCTTAGGTTGTGGGTGATCTTATATGAGGGGTGAATCTCTAGAGAGGGTTGGGTCCCCTAATGGATCACCTAAACTAAACTATTCTACTACTGAATTGAGGAAAATGGAGAGAGAGAAACATAAACCTATGACCTAAAAGAGATGATGCACCATAATATATATCTCTTCTACTTGTTCAAAATTACACAATGGAACCTATAATATTGACTTATGTGTATAATCTCCAAGTTTAATCTCTCTTACACTAGTGTTTCATATAGAGGTTATCATCCTTATGTGATTTAGGTGGGAAGGAGACCTAACCACAATTAATACACACATATAACATATTTAATACAATGTATGACCTAAAAAAGAGTGGATTCCTACATGGAAAAGAGGTGAGTTGAACAATAGTCAAAGGAAAAAATACTTCACCATAATGAATATCAACAATTCATGTGGGTTTCACATGGAATGCAAGACTTCTTGAAGGAATAAAAATCAATTTTATTGATTCCAAGGCATTTGAACTAGTATAGTTAAACTCAAAAGGGTAGCTTTTTTTTTACAACTATGTATAAGGATCCAAATGAAGTCATTTTTAGGTCTATATGTAAGAGAAAAGGAAGAGAGAGAAAGAGGAAGAGTGTAATAAAATCTCATAAATGTTGTTGCTATAATTTAATTTTAGTTTCAAATTTAAATGTGGGAAAGGGGAAACATGTCATTATCCCTCCTCTATGCATTAGGGTTGTTTTACTAATGTCCTTAAATTTTAATGTGGCATATAGGTGGAGTAGGAAGATTTGTTTTTAGTCAATTTGTAGTTACACTATACTCCATATGGTGTTAGTTATCCCATATTATCATTTTATGCAATAAATAGGAATGCTTGGTCATGAATTAGCAGTTAAAAAATTGCATTTAGTCTCCATCGATTTCCCTCTTGCATCCTCAAATGCCATAATTTGCCTCTATTTATTATTGAGTGTATATTCCATGCATGGAGAAGATGTGGTTGAGGCCTAGACCTTTAACTCTATGATTTTATCCTTTTAGGCCTCTTTAATAAGTCAATAAGGTTTTTAAATGAATATAATTCTTTGAGGAACACCTATCTCAACATTTGAAATAACCTTACAATCTTTTGTAGTCCTTAAGACCTCATTAGAGACTTGTGAGACACTTGAGAAAATATAACCCTATTAACCATGATTAAAATCTCATCATGATCTTTAGCAATCCTAAAACTTGGATTTATTTATATTTTTTCCTCGTGGAAACTTTGAAAAGGCTTATAGAGTTTTCAAGATGCCTTGAAAACTTGAATCACCCTGAAAAGGTCCTTTAAGATGGTTATGGGTTTAACGGAGCTTGTATCTGCATGTTATTTCTCCCCTGGGGTGACATGATTTTCAATATCTCAATCATCTAACCATTATTAATAGGGATCTCACATGTATATGAAATCATACCAAGAGTTTCCCTAAACCATGCACCTGTAGGGTGAAGGTGGATCCTGACTAGTTCTAAAAAGATAAAACTTATAACTTCTCTATTGAATCGAGTCTGCAACCTTCGAAGTGGATTTATCCTTCTTATTTATATACTTTCAGATTTGGTAATGGATTGGTAAAGTTTCATGGGATGCACTCATTCCCTTATTTTTATGTTGGTGGTATTGCAAAGCCTAAAAAAGCCTTGGGTCTAGGGTTTTAGATGGAATTTTTGTATAACATGCAAAAATATTTGTGATGGGATCAAGCTCAGATTTGAGAAAAAAGAGCTCAAGTGAGCTCAAATTTAAGGTCAAGGTTGAGATCCTATAACTTTAGCTCAAGCACATTGAATGCTTCTTGACTCTAACTTTATGAAATGTATTCTTCATGCTTCAATCATCTCATACAACCTATCACCTTGCATACATTACAAGCCCAACAATGTGTCCTCACTCAATCAAAATAGACCATGTAATATTGAGTAGTTATGAAACTCACTAGCCTATAAACATCTACTTACCTACCCACCTAGTCTATATGGGACTAATATTTTCATTGTGTTATGTTTGTTAGGTGAGATCATTGAGATTGAGCATGAGGATGAGATCAAGTTTGAGGTTGATCTTGAATTTGAGTTGACTAGTTAACTAATAGGCTCGATCTCAGATCTTTGACACCCTCCATAACCTTTGACATGATCTCATTATAGTGTTTCTCCATATTATTCATCATAACACTTAGATCCCATAATAGGCTCTCTGAGCTCATTCTCTTGCAAAATAGTTCATGTAGAACCAAGTTAATACATAGGCCCTTAATACATAAAACCTATTTCTCCACTTGCATAGTACATGTGGGACTATTTATTTGAGTTTAGCTAGATTTTATTATGTCTTATTAAGATTAGGATCAATGAACTCGAGCCATTATTTTTCTTGTTATGATCTCATTGATCATTCAATACATTGACATTTGGGTATTTTTTGATGACAAGGGTGTATGAATCTAATGTTACATTATGAAATGCATAATCTCAGTCAATGACTTCATCAGTGCTATCTTGAGATCAGAGTCAAACCTGAGGTTGGGCTCAAATGCATTCAATTTATAAAGTAGGGACTTATATCCCCATATTGGTGGCAATAAAAACATTCATTTGATTGATATATGCAAGCACCCCATTAACCCTAGTCATAAAACCAAGATATGTTTGATGCCTTGTATTTTCACTTATCCTCATGTTGGATAGCTCACCTTAATGGTTATTTGGTGCATAGGCTCAATCACCCCAATGTAGCTAGGGTTTGTCCTTGATGATGTAGTTCATGCTTAGCCATGATAACACAACTTGGGTTTGTCCATGATGATCTCAAAAAAATATTTATAACACTTGACATAATTATCCCACATAAACCCTATTAATCATTATTGAAGTGTTCAAATAGAACCAATCTCACTTCTTCCTTGGTTGCATGACCATACTATGCCTAATGCCTTTGAGATCAGGGTTGGGCAAGGTTGTCTCAACAAATCCTATGCATGAATGCTTAAATATGAGCTTGGGATTCTTATTGTGGCTCAAATCAAAGTCATCAATGTGACTTGGGTTTAATTCAAGATCAAGCTCAGGCTTGGGCTCAAAACCTTTAAAAACATTAGGATTAATTATCCCACATGCACCTTGTTGAACATTATTATGGTGTTCACATGAAATCACAATCACTATGGATTGTGAAGAAAGGTTGTATAACCCCCCTCCTCATAAAAAGGGGACCCAACCACATGAACATTGAATCATAATTATAAATATGTCTATCAAAGCAAATATGTAAATGGAGATAAATAATGAACATTCATAGATAGATGAGGAAAGATCTAGCCCAAGCCAAACCTTTTATCACTTGGTGCAATATAATATTTTGGCTGTAGACCATTTTAAAAACCCCTATTTTTAATTAATTTTTACTCAAACTAGATTGTAAACCCTTTTCCAACTACTTTTTGATGACTTGAAGCTCTGTAAGATGTTCCCTTAGAGTTCATAAAGCCATCATTGTGCCTCAAGCAAAGGATAAATGTTCCTATTTTCCTCAAATGATTTTGTTTTCTAAGTTCATGGCCCCAACATGCTTCATTTATGAACCATTCAATGTATTTCTTATTGGCATTTTCATGATAGAATAGTTTCATGCAAGATAATCTCACTTGAGGTTTGAGGATAACTCTTTGCATGTTGAAAATTAAAAGCATGTTTATGAATAAGTCAAGCTTAGGTTGAAAGTTGGATTTGAGCTTGGGTTGCTCAAATTTAGAGTTGGGTTCAATTTGAGATTGAGGAGATTGATGTTGAAGTGAAGTTGAGCTCAAGCTCAAGGAGATCAAAGTCATACTCAAGCTTGAGGAGATCAAACACCATGGATGTTTTTATTTTACCTTCTATTTGTAAAATTTATCTCAAAGACAAAAAATCACTACACCATTACATGATATTTATTTATTTTTCCATTTCTGTATCATCTTCATGCTTTACTCTCTCCAAAATCGTACAACTTGATCATAGTCCTATGAAATACAAACCTCTTGGTTTATTCCTTTAATTCTTTAAGAAAGTATTATAAGACCTAAGAACTTTGTGTTGATTTTCTAGGACCTATAGTGACTTTATAAACATGCCAACTACTTAAAACTCTACCATCTTTTCTTTGTTCTTGAAGACTTCCTAGAGGCTTTGCAAACCCAACCTATAGAATCCTTGTTCACCCTTCTCATGTTCTAATTTCAAATTTGAGCACACTTTTATGCCTATAACCTACAATACATTTTCCCATATGACATATTGAGGGTTAATATGGGCTATAATCTAAAAACATAATAGGGGTTAGTTTTGACTTAATAGTATCCCTCAAAGAAGGTCTATGTGATATCATGAGGGAACAAAGGGTGAGTGAGGACTGATTCATGAGGAGGCTCTTGGGAATTATGTAAGGATTCTAAGGATGAAAGGAAAATATCTTGTATCTCAAATAGCTCAAATAATTTTTATATTAAGTCTATGATCTCTCATGACCTGAATGAATGACTCAAATATCATAGAACAATATTTGCATCAATGATTAGTACATGGCCACATCAAAGGATGAAGCTTGACAAGATGAATATGGCTTCTTAGAATAATATTGGTAGATTTTGCATTGGAATCACACATTTATTAACTATTTTTTCATTTTCACCCTTACATTAAACTCATGCATAGCTAAAAATGCTTTCATGACCTGATCTATAGCTAAAAAACACACTGAATTTTCTTGTAAGGGACTCTATCTAACTAGTTTTTTGCAAAAAGTGTGCCCCTCCTTGTATACAAGTTCCCAAGGCCTCTTGGTGGATAAAATAGCCAACAATTACTACTATTAAAATAATTTGATATAATAATCATTGATAATATAATATAATCTAATGTAGTTGTTTACTTATTATCAAGATTAAATGTTTTAGGTGAATATGAGTTAGTGGATGATAGTTTTATAGATGAACAATTGTTCACAGTTTCATCTCACTTTCCATGATTTGCTAATATGGATAAGTATCTATCCATAGGGAAGTTTCCTTGTGATTTCATTCCCAAACTAAGGAAATATTTGATCATAAATAGTGCTAACTATAAGTAATTTAATGGTGTATTATTTAAATGTGGACCTGATTTGGTACTTCATAGGTGTGTATGAGAATATGAGATATATTACATCTTGAAAGCATGCCACAATGACTATGATGAATTCATTATTCAACCAAAATTATTATTCATAAGATCCTTAGGGATGGATATTATTGGCCTTCACTTCACAGGAATGTGAAAAATTACCTTTGGTAATGTGATCCTTACTAAAGGATGGGAACTCCTACATTGTCTAATGAAATTCTCCTCCAAGTTCAAGTGGTTTTAGGACCCTTGGTTTATATTTCATTGGTACCATTAATCTACCATCTCAAGTTAATGATTACATCCTAGTATGTATTTATTATGTTACTAAATAGGCATAACTTGAGGATTTATCATATTCTCATGAGTAAAAATTTGTTAATATATTATACTATAAGATCTTGCAATATTTTGGCATACCAAGAGCAATAGTTTCAGACCAAGGTCATTAATTTGTATCAAACATGATTAAATCCTTCACAAAACATTAAAAAATCACCCACATGAATTCATCACCTTAACATACTCATGCTAATGTCCAAGTTGAAGTCACCAATAGATAATTGAAATACATCTTGACCAAGATAGTAAACATTAATAGGAAATATTAGGCAAGCAAGCTACCTGAAGCAGTTTGGGCCTAAAAAACATGGAAGTCCACTATAGGTTTTTATCCATGTGAACTTATATATGGTAAAAAATAGTGCTTTGATTTGATTTTAAGTTTTAGACATTAATAAAAAAAGGGAGTAGGCTTGGATTTGACATAAGCACAAAAAGAGAGAATTGTTCAATTAAATGAGTTGGATGAGATGATACTAGATGGAATTACATCATATAGAACTTGTTTAATAACAAAGAAAGGCATGGAATGACCATCATATCAAGGAAATTAAATTCAAAGAATGATATTGGGACTTATTGTTTGATTCAAAATACCAACTTATTAAAGGTAAAATCCACACTAGATGGTTAAGCCCTTACCAAATTAAAAAGATTTTTAACAATGGATTTGTTTAGTTGCTACCAAATAATGGAAACATGAAGACACTTTTGGTGAATAGGCATACATTGAGGTTATATCATCAACTTCCTATGAAGGAGGAGTTATACAATAAAATTTAATCTCAAGAAAGTTTGGTTATGTGGAATAAGCTTGTTCTTCCATCATAACCAAAGGATGAGATTTTGAATCCAATAAAGGGAGAGGATTGAAAACCATTAAATGGTAATCCTCTTTCAAAAAAATAAGGTTATATATATATATATATATATATATATATATATATATATATATATATATATATATAAGGGTTGGGGGATAAAAAGGTTGAAAACCAAGAAATGAAATCTTTGTCAGGGTACAAAGCAATAAGGATTGTACTTCCAATTGACTTATATGATACTCTAGATTGGCTTTTGTATTGTTTCTCATATCAAAACATGTGGTATAAATAGAAACAAGTACAACCATAGGTAATTCAAGGTATTTATATAAATAAGATTAATTTTTTGTTTAAAAATGTCATTTAAAATCTAATTTTCAAAAAATATTCTTCCAAAAAAGGATATTCAAAAGGGAGGGTCTCCTAAGAAAGGTTCTTTTAAATTTTTTTTAAAAAAAGTAGTATAAGATGTTATACTATTAAAAATATTTAAATTATATTAAAATTTCCTTTAAAAAATCTAATACATCATTATAAGTTCATGATGTCATCATAATGATGTACTTAAAGATATTCATAAAAAAGGTACTTGCATAGGCCAAGGGACCAATTGTGGGTCATAATAGTGAAAAAGGGAAAGAAAGGTGATATATTTGACACAAGGGGTAAGTTTTAAGATAAATGTGAATGAACTAAATTATTTATAGATGCCATGATCATCATTTCCTTTGGCTGAAGATGTCCAATCTAATACACAATTCAGTTTGGGAATATTTTAAAATCTAAGGGAATCATTGCAAACATTCCAAATTTGTACCTTGCTCTATTTTCTCAAGATAATTATGTCTCTCCTACTTAATAATTACACTCTCACCTATGGATGAAACCATACTAACCACAATCTTAATTTTCTTCCAATAATTTCTTGTAATCATTGAGGATTCTTGTCACACTTTGTAGATGGGGCAGAAGAATAGGTTTGGACTTGAATCAACATAGCTCTTACTACAAGATGAAGATGTGGTTTGAATATTTTAATAATAAGAATGGATGGAATTTATAAAAAAAAAATCCATGGATATGATGAATGATTAATAGATGAATTTGTCACAAACTTGAAAGGGGAGCATTCCAAGGTGAAAAGAATAAATATTCTAGTTAGTAGTTTTGTCATCAACCAACTATCTAAGATATCTAAGATAGGGATAAACATATCTAGTAAATATTATTTTAAATACCTAATTCAAATATTTCATGAGGAATAGTAACTCATGCTTGAATTATTCATCATTCCATAAGGGGTCACTAAGGTGATCAAGAGAGATTGTTTTCCAAACCTTAGAAGAATGTAACCTACTGGATCATCAAGTTTTTCATATGGCTCTTTAGGAAGAGATGCCATGAAGATTGTAAATAATCTTAGAAATGGAAAAAAAATGAATGGAGGGTAAATATTCCTTACTTTATATATGGAACCATCTAGGTTATGAAAAATATATCTGTGCAAGGTATATCATTTATTAGACAACATAGGTTGATACAATTAATATGCCAACTCCATTTATTGAAGAAGGTAGATGGAGAATCCAAATGAGATGAATTATTTAATAAAAATTTAGGACAAAAATAAAAGTAAAAATAGGGCCATTGTATGCTTATTTCTTTTCTAATCCATCCACCCTTAGTCCCTAAAGCACTTACACACTTGGAGAGGAGATTTTTTTGTAAAAGATAGTTGAATACTTTTATTTAAAAGCATTTATATCATGGTTAGGTGTGTTTAAAATCAATATTCAAATTGATCACAATGAAATATCTTTTTATAAGTATAATGTGTCATCTTGATGTCATAAACATAGAAAAGGGGTCTTAAAGGTGATTTTTAAAGGGTAAGAAGGTATCAAAAGTGCACTTGAAGGTATAAAAGGTCAAAATGTCATATTTGAACCCATTTAAGTAATTTTGGAGAGTAATAATTATTAATGTATCATAAAATGTCATATAATGTTGTGAAATCCTCCATAACCCCCTTTAATCCATACAAAAGAGTCAAAATGCATTGAACTTCTTAATTTCCTTCTCTTCTTCACTCTTTGGTGGTTTTCATTTCTCCTTCAACATGGAAGAGTGCCTTGGGCACCATGAAACCATTTCATCCAATCATGGTCATGGATGTTTCATGGCTTCATAGATGTTTTTTAGGTTCTTTCAATGAAAATGAGATCCATTCATGGGTAAAAATGGCAAAAGGAGCAATGAAAAATAAGCTTTCATGAAAGTTGTAGACCTAGAAGGTTATGGGTTTTAGAAATTGTAGAGGTTTTGTGAAGTTTCATGCATAGGAATGAGATTAAATAGAATTATTAAAAAATTTACTAGGTGTATCAACCTCCTAGTAATTGTTTTAGGTAGTAAAAAGCAACAAAGCTTCCAGACATAAAGTTTTTCATAAGATTGTAGGTTGTTATGAGGGATTATTGAGATTTTTAGTGATATATGTTACTTAAAAATAATAAATAAGGGTAAAATTAAGTCCCTTACATCATTACCAAGCCTTCACAGGATTTCAGGGAGGAAAACTTATCTCTCAAACCCCAAAATAGGGTAAAACTAACCTCAAATCTCCTTCACAAGAACCTAAAAACTATTTTATAAGACGTGCCATCTTCAATGAGGAGTTTCATGGGCCTATACATCCATTATAGAGGGAGGAGGATGTAATATAGGTTATATTATAGGTTTTTAGAGGTAAATAGAAACATATAGGCTATGAATCATTGTTAAGAAGCCAAAACAGGCTAGTAGGCAACTCAATAAGAGCACTGTTTGGAGCTTTATTTCACTTCTTTTGATGCATGAAAAATGATGGATAATGGATGAGATTAGGATAATTTTTTATCACCATCTCAATATAAATAACTTGACTAAGAATATTTGAAGCACATAGATCCATCAAAAACATCACAAGTAGTCTTGAAACCCTCTTAAATGATGGAAACTCATGGATCCATTTCTAATGTTTGAATCATGATTAGGTGAAGTAGATGAAGTAATTAAGGGTATTAAATAAATTTAATTTTCCCTTTGGATCCATTTAATCATATTAAAATCCATTAGGACCATAGCCATGGTTTTAAGGGTGTTTCAAGTATGAGAGATACACAGGTCTACATATTAAAATGGGGGGTTTGAAATATGTTTTAAGGTGTTCTCACTTGAGTAAAATATCCTTGAGTAGGAAAATTTAATCCCGTTTACCTTATAATATCATTAAATAAAAATTTATAAGTCCTTAATAACCAAAATTTCAAGGTTTTTAGGAGGTTTTTTAGGCTTAGAGAGACCAACAGATCTATAGACAAAAGGAAGGGTTCTTGAAATATTTTGAGTTGTTTCCAACTTGAGTGAAGGTTAATAAATAAATCATATAACCCTATCCTACATAAAATAATATACAAATAAATTTAAAATATCTAATGGTAGTGATCAATAGGGTTACATGAGGGTCTTAATCTAGAAATGGCTTTTACAGGCCTACAAGATCAAAAATGAAGTTTAATTCATTTTAAGATGTATCTCTTTATGAATGAAACCTAAAGAGATAAAAATAAATATTCATTGTATTTAATATCATTGGGACATAGATTAATACCTAAAATATCTCAAGTTATATGGTATTGAATAGGTTTCAAGTGAAGGGAGCACACAAAATTGCAGGCCCAAGTATGAGGCTTTCAATGAGTTTTTTGGTGTTTCTCTATAAAATCAAGGTCATAAACAAATTACATAACTCTAAGATCATATATAAAAGAATTTTTAGGCCTATGAAATCCATTTTCCATCATGACTAAGGAGGTTTCAAGATGATAGCATGACCTCTAGTAGGTCTACAAACTAGCTTTAAAGAGGGATCTCAAGTTACCAAGTCTAAAAGATTATTTGAGGAGCTCTAATACATGTGTTAGGGTTTCTTTAGAAATTTTTATATCCATGAATGTGAAATAAATTAATTCAAAAAATAAAATATCAAAATTTATATGACCATATAAACCTCTTAATGGAACCCATGTCCAAACCAATAAAATGAATAATGCAGTCTTCATACCTTCTAATAAGTCCGCACTAAAGATTTTATTTATATTTCAATGGAGGAAAGACCTATAAGTATGATCTATCCATGTGTCATAATAAAAAATAAGGAAGTTGTAGGTAGGGAAGTAAAAACTAGGAACAAGTTCCCAATGAGAATAGAAAGTCTTCATGGTCTTGATATTCCATCACCTCAAGTGGATTTCCATGATACATAACATGGTATTATTCAAGAGATAATAGGGTTAAGAGGAATTAAAGTCTAGGAGAATCATATATAATCTTCAAGGATATGTTTCCAACTTATTGTCTCAATACTATAGCTAACTTATAGGTTCCTTAGAAGCCTACTTAGCCTTCCTAGTTTATTATAATGCCTTGTATCTTGTGGGATACATGTGAAGATTCCATGATTCAACCTTTAAGATTTAAAGCATGAATAAACCATGAATTTTTTTTGGAAATTATATCAAGATCCTTAAATCACAAACTATTATATGGGTCTAACAATGGAATATTTCAAGCTCAAAAGGACCTATAGCTAAAGTACAAAGTTTTTGAAGGACTCATATGACTTTAAAACTTCTTAAAATGGATTTATATAATACCTCAAAGGGTCTAACACATTCCTAGGGTTTTTCATGGGATTATTCAAAATCACAGTGTTAAGGAAGGAGTGTTTGAACAAACAAAAATCTCCCAAGCAACATTATGTCAGCAACCTATTAGATCTTCAAGGTCTCTAAGCCTCAATAACCTTGATAGAGGTTATTAATCATGATATGAAATGTTATTTTAAAGTTTTAAAGCCTATTTAATAATTTATAGGCCCATAACATATCCTATGGATTTGGGACATTTTAAACAAGATTGAAGTCCTTAATAAATAAACAAAGAGGTTTTATTGTTTGCATAAGAGAGTAAAATATAGTGAAATTGTGATAAAGGTCCTCAAGTGTTGATTAAAGAGGATTCCAGGAAAATTATAATGGTATGAGTATGTGATATTATGATCAAGATTTTGAATTAGAATGTTGATAGGTTCTATATCTTAAACTAAACTCCATACCCATCCATAACATCTTGATCAATGTTATTGATGATTACAATGAAGAGAGAGGGTTATGAGCTCTTAAAACCTAACCTATAGTTATGTATGGTACCTTAGTCCTCAAATTTTACCAAATGATCTGCATGTGTAATAGAATGTGATTATATTATGGCCTCAAGGCTAAGCAGATTGTGGGCAAGATGGACCAACTTTTCATGAGTAATATACAAGGTCTCAAGCTTCATGTTGAGCCCCCATACTATTACATATAAATCAATAGGCATGTGAAATAGTTAATGACCAATTTTCAACCCATATTGAGGAGGTCTAAGTTAACCCGTAAACCTCATTATGAAGGCATAGAATTAAAAATCTAATAGGAAAGTTTAAGTGAGTTTTAAGGTCTCTTAGTGAGATGGGAAACCACTTGTATACCTAATTGGTAAGTGGATAACTTAAAGAATGGTCTTATATTGGAAAAGTATAGAGTTAATAGAGTTATGAAGTTGAATCAAGTTTTCAAGAACCTATCGAAGCTGGAAGGCTCTTTAAAGACAATAATGTTGTGATAAGTAAATCTCAAATCAAGAAACCTATCATGAAAGAAGAAGAATATAAAAGACTTCCTAAGGGATGAAAAATGGCTTCAATGATCTCCATAAACTACCAATATCATGATATCAAGATGAAATCATACTACCTATTTTATAAGGTAGATGTATCATAAGTTAAGGTTACACATAGATGCATCAAGGTTGCATCAATAATACCTATATCCCAAGAGATATATGAAAAAAATAAGATTGTTATAAGTCACCAAGAGAGTGAAAGGACAAAATGAGATTGTCAAACATACAATTATAGGTTTTTGCTCTCTTCAAGGAATCATATAGGCATATATGATGGTGGTCCAAGATTATAAGCTTTCCAAGAGACCTTATAATAGAATCTAAGGTTTATTTTAAACACTTTAATTTAGATCATGTCTTAAGAATGGGAGGTACATTGAATAGGCTTTCAAGCATCAAGTCAAGCCCTTCATGAATCCAAATGGAGTAAGTGGTCATAAATAAAATGAATGAGATATGGAGGTAATTATAAAATTTATCTCATAATCATGTAACTCCTCCATTAAGTGCTCATCAAAATAATTCAACTCTCAATCCCAAAAATGGCATATGAGGCCTATTTCTAAGTCAACCATGCAACAAACTTTGACATGTAGGAATGAATAAAGAGGCGAGTTGGAGAAATAAATGTAGGATTTTTTAAAGTAGAACAGCCCTATAGGATCATATTCACCATCTCAAGAACTAAAAAAGACAAAAATAAAAAACAAGTAAGCCTTATCCTCTATTACTACACCAATTTTCATGAGGGGATCATCAACGTGGCAAGCTAATGTGTTGAGGAGGGTCTAATGGCCTTATTTTCTACTTGTTTTCTCTCTTGATTATGTTGAATTATGTTGTAACAACTGAATTTATGCATATTAGTAGTGATTTATCTTCTTATTTTCTTATAAATAGGGATGTAAATGTCTCACTTTGTATCCCTCCTTCTAGGTATGATAAGACTCTACTCATTTGAGGATTTGTAGTACTTGCTCAAGATTTTATGTATCAATAAAACACTAAAGTCACCTCTCTTTATTTGTTATTTCACTATGTATTGTAGAATATCCATTATATATTATGGTCTTTAGTCTATTTTTCTTATTTTGAGGTCAATTTAAGATGTTCATTAGTATCTTTGGCTCAATTGTAAGGAAATTGTAGACAACACAACCTTTATACTAGTTGGTCCTTTCATTATACCTCTATTATAACATGTTTATTAGAGTGTGTAGGTGAAATTGGTCCTTTAAATGTTGTTCTTATGTTTTAGATTAGGTGGAGGAGACCTCAAATCTTGGTAAATCACCCCATTTTAAGTTTTAGTTCAATTTATTCTCACTTTTCATGACAAAAGGCATAGTTGTATATTATATTAGGTCTTGTTAGTGTAGGTTAGAGAGATATAACATGATATTAGATCAGGTACATCATGGTTTGAGAAGGAGTTGGCATTATCTATATATTTACCCCCTCTATATGTCACCCACAACCTAGGGGTATTTCTATTATGTCACTTGAAGTAGGTCTCAGGACCTGGTAAGGTGTACTTCAAGATGACAACATTCTCTTACACCTAGATTTAGATTAGGAGAATAAATTTCAAGTGAGGAAATATCTCTAAAACCAAAAAATAAGATGAATTAGAGGATAAGGAATTCCAAATCCATCTCTAAGGAGGCTATAGAGCCTAATACTACAAAAATACCTATGATGGAAATATCATATGATGAAGGAGAAAATTTAGAGATCTCTCAACCTAAGGTCTTGAAAAGGAGCGAAAGAATTAAAAAGACTCCAATTGATGAGTCACAATCATAAACTCTACCTTGGAGAATAATAAGACTTGTCCTCTTCAAAGAGGATGATTTTGACAAAAGTGCTTCAGAAATCCTTAGAAGCCTTAGCCATGAGCAATATGTTGAAGATCCAGATGACTTGGAAGAGATTGCATAATAATGGGTTATGAAGGCATCATCCATAAGCATAGAGGATATTTGATAAATGATAGAGGATATTGTAAATGAATAAGTAGTATAAAATAACTCTCCACCCTCTTCATCCAAGCCACTATTGGACAAAGAGAAAACTCTAATCAAAGAATAAGAGGAGTATCCTTCCAGTCGGAATGAGGAAGAATAAATGCAACAAGCCATGGAATTATCAATAGTAGAAGCATCCATGAGACAAATGTTATAGGAAATAACATTCCTAAAATAGAAAGTACAAGGTAAGGAAGGACCTATAAGAAACTAAAACTCATTCATGTAGTAAATATAGTGAAATAACTCAATTAAATAATGAAATATTAACACCTATAGACCAAGTAGACCATAGTTTGTAGACCCAATTATGTGATGATAAAATATGAATACATGGTAAAAAACCCACCAAAACTTAAAGGAGGTGAGAGCAGAAAATAAATTGTTAAGTGATCTTAAGGAAAAGAGGAAACAAAAAGAAAGTAGAATCCATGTTGTAGACATCCTATGAACTAAAGGAGAAACTTCTTGCTTGTAGAAGACCTACCTCTAGGTATGGATTATTTATAAAAGAATAATTATATATATGGTATTTATTGATAATTTTACATGGGTTGCCATAGGACTTAAAAAATGATAAGGAATTCATGGATGCCTATTAGACTAGTACACTTAGGCAAAAAAATATTTTGAATGAATTCTATTTGTGTAACTTTTTCTTAGGACACATGTACTATTTTATGATTAATTTGTTTGTGGTCCAATCTTAGCATAATTATTTCACTTATACATCAAAAAATTAGATTGTATGGATGGATAGGCCGATGAATATTTTTCACATGTAAAAATTGTTAAAACTCTACATGAGACTTATTTTCCATAATTGAGATAATCTAACCAAATATTTTTGAAATATTTTATATAATCCTATAATTAGGGAATAATATCCAACTATCTTGAGGAAAAATGCATCTCTAATTTTGAGGATCATGATCAAATTCATTTTAATAAAACCCTTACTACTTATTATCATTGGTGGGATACATTGAGTATTCCTTTGAAAATAAGGGAGTTCATTTCTCAAAAAAATCTCAAATGGCATTTCAAGAGATCTAGAGTTATCATATAACTAATACAACACTTTGGGTAACATATGGGAAAGAATGGATTGGCATACAATATAGGCCACCATTTATTCTCATATTTTTATTATCATGGTATAATACAACAACTTATGTAAAAGAACATTTTGAAATGTGGAAGACCCAGTTTAGGGCATACAAAGGTTACATCATCCCAACACAAATGCATTAGGATACATATTATGACACCTATAACCTCAAAAAGAAACTAGGAGATATTGTGTCTAGTAGGGAACAAAGGAGACCTTAGCTTTCAAGAGGACTTATATGAATTTAACTATAGGGGAAATGATGATCCCATAAAATGGCTCATTATCTCTAAATAATTACCTCATTATTCCTTTAAAATTTTTCCTTTTAAGTGGATTTAGATGTGAAAAATAGAACTAGTTATTAATATAAAATATAGAATGAATATTTTACCTTAGTTATTTTATGTAATTTATTGTTACCTATTAAAAAAACTTTATTCTAACATTTGCATGGGAAAGACACCAATTTTGTATTTATAGGTCATAATAACATACTATCGTCAAGCATCTGTGCTGCTGCAGCTAGCCTTGGAAAAAGAGCAAATGAAGAAATAATATCCTTAGAGGGTCCAAGTAAGAGGACTAGGTAGAGTTTGAGGAAGAAAGCCTTGCAAGATGCTGCTACTTCGGCTTCTAACTCCATCCAAGATAATGCTATGATTGGGAAGGAGGCTGTTAAGATGATCATGGAATTGCAATAGAAGACTAGGGTCTTCTTTATTGATTTTGTTCCTGTTCAGGGCCTTATTTCTGGATGTTGTAACTGGTTCTTATTTTTGATATTATTTCTTGGTTCTTAGTCTTAAACTTATTTTGAGTTTTTAGGTCTCTGTAAAACCTGGGTACTTTTATTGGTTTATGTTTGTGGTTTCAGGTCCCTATAAAACCTGATTTTGATGCTGCTCTTCTGTAGGATTTAGGAACGCTTTTCCTGGTGGATGTAAATGCTTTATCTTTTTTATTTCTGTTAAAGGGTTTCAGGGTCCCTTGAAACCTACTTTTACCTTAATCTAAAACATACTATAGTCAAATATAGTGTTTTGGTAACATAAGACTCTTGAGGACCAGTTCAAAATATCACCAAACCAACTTTGAAGATCACCAATATAGCTCTAAAGATGCCCAGTTTGGCCCTGAATATGCCTAGTTTAGATTTGAAGATGCCCAGACTAGTTCTAGATAATTTTAGGAATCTTGGAAAATAACACCTTAGGGTTTGGAATTGATGTAAGACATACATGCTTGAAAATAATTAGTTTTCTATATTATTGGGAATACTTATACTATATGTATATAAACTTTCCAAAAATAATAGTATCTATTTTTAGCCATGGTATTTATACAAGTTTTCAAATGAGTAGTTGTAAGTAATATGCTTTGATTAGTTAGTTAACTAAGAACAGATGGATATAACAATAAGTAAGTTGTAAAAGATAATATATCTAGAATCATGCAAGGAACTGAATATAATGCCTTCCACCAGTTTCCTTTAAATGTGGAGAGGATGTTGTTATGTTATTGTTTGGAATAACATAATATTTTTAGATTATGGTCTTGTTAATTTTTTTCTCTATCTTAAGGAATTTTTTTTAATACGTGGTAATATATAAAAACATCCTTTTGATTATAAAAGAGGAAGATATGAATAAATTATTAAGAATTAGATAGTTTGAGTATCACTATCTTCAACATTGTAATCATTTTATATAAGTAATGAAAATTTTATTTCATGAATTTTTCACAAATCTAAGAGTGTTATAAAAATCTTATTCTAAGGAAGATCAAGGGCCCACTCGACCAAATAATTAGGATGTATTTTGGTATTTATATGTTTATTGCATTATTGTGTGTTTTAAATATGTTATTCATTCTCTTTTTAAAAGTGTTGTGATCTATGTTTTCACCTACCAAGTTGTGTTAATGTATATGTTTCAAGAAAGATTACTTTAATTATTTCATTTCCAAAACATTTTCATTTTGAATCATTCCTTATTATAAAAAATAGATTAGTTCTATGTTTTCAATTCATGTAATTTACATTAGTGAAAATAGATTAAAGATTGGGTTTTAATTTCATTCAATTTTGATTCCAGTAAGAGTGTTTCCCTTCCAAGTATTTCAATTCATTAAATTTGTTTGATTTTATAAGTTATATAATATATTTAAATTCAATAAAGTGGATTAGAACTTTATAACTTAGAATTAAATAATCAACAAAATACCCAAAACAAATAGTTTTTAGTCATCATTTGTCATACCTTACTGTTGACTACCATTGGACACTAGTTAGGTTGACATGACACATTCATACAAATAAATAATATACAATGACCCTCATCATTTTTAACCTATAATTTATAACTATAATACTGAGTACACATGCTTAGCATACACCCCCATAATCTAAAAATGCTAAACCACATTGAAAATTCAAAATTATATTATGTCATAAATCTAAAGAATTGTTCCTCATGAGGCTTAGATTCTGAAGGCAAACCCATTATGATTCCCCCATTTTGAGATGAGAGATGCAGGATAGAAGAAAATTACATCAAAATAATAATATGTGAATATATAATCATGTATTATCACTTTGAAATTTTGAATTGGATTGTATCATAGTATTGAATGTAGCATTCAATTGCATATGAAACATGAGTTAGGTAGATATAAAAATGAAGAATATAAGTAACATGTGCATGATATGTGTCATGGCACCAAAGTAAGAGTAGAAAATATACATAATACATGTTATAAATCATGGAACCATATTAGAAAGCAATGAACATATAAGTAATGTCATAGAATGTCATGCAATTTGTATAGAATAAGGCCACATAAAAGGGACATGTGAATGTAATATAAAAACATAAGGCCAAGTACCACACTCAAATGACATGATGATGCCAAAAAATAAATAACATGTATATGTTTCACACAAGGAAAAGGGTCACACACAATGAGTAGGAAATTTGTAACTTATCATGTAGTCATGTAATAATTTTGAATTGCATAGAGAAAATGAGACTAATTTTCATCAGCCATATGTATGAATGTCATGGTTAAAAAATAGCATATCTATGTAATGCAATGTAAAGTATAAGTGACAAGAAAAACATTTTTATGATATATAACTCAACATGGTAGAAATATTTAAATAGATACTACATGTTGAAGTGTTCACATAAAATGAATAAATTCCCCCAGTTTAGCAACTTTGTTGGGTAAGGGGGAAACATGATATTGAAAAAGCCATGTAATAGTGTGTCCTATATCACACTCACATACCTCTTGAAAAGATTTGTCTATTGAAATTTTAAATTTTCTATCTACTTATCATGAAATAAGTAAAATATGTAAATAAGTAAGATAGAAATATTTGAAGATGTATTTAAGGTCCTAATTTTGAATTTTTGACATATAGATTTTTTTTTGAATTTTTAAACATATTTGAATTTGTTTGAATTCTTGAATTTTTATAAATATTAGAATTAAAAAGACTAATAAGTAAGGATTTGTAAATAGAATAAGTAGGAGGTATTCAAAAAATACACAACAATGTGATAGAATATAATGTGGCAAGGAGTAAGGCAAACAATGTGCCCCCAATGTATGTGGAAAAGAGTTATAACAATATAGCACAAATGATTGGTATGTGTAATATGAAATATTTAGAAAGCAAGATAGAAACCAATAATGAGTATTAATTTCTATTATAAACCTAACATAGAACATCAGATGAAGATTTAAAAGAATAAAAATACAATATACCTTCACCTACCAACCAATCAAGATATCTTCTTTACTAACTTGGATGTGCTCTTACAAATTTGGTATGTGGATGCTAAAAATTAAATATTCAATGCAAGGGAATTTTAGTAGAATAATGATATACATATTTGATCTTAAAAGTATTCACATTGATAATTTGATACAAATCCGATAGCTCAATGATGGATATACTCAACATGGATAAAGGTTGTCAATTTAAAGATTTCCCAAATGAGGAATTAATAGTCATATTTAATTTAGAAATATTAATTAATTCCAAATTTTAACGATGGATCTTTGGTATTCAATTCAAAGGCATTAAACAAGGAATTTATTAAGTTATGAGGTTGGATGAATGCTTTTATGAAATTTTAATGATTCCATCAATGAGTCAAGGTAGTTGGATGACTCACCAAGTTAGTTGAATATCTGAAGGAGTTGGTTGGATGACTCAACATCTTCAATGAGAGATTTAGGGAAATGGTTTGGTGAATCCTCTTAGTTGAGATAATTGAGGATGTGGTTTTTGACTTTTAATTTTTAATTTTAACTATCTTTATTTATTTTTTTTGGAATTATGTATGCATGATTAATTGAGGTAATTATGTTACTATACTAGGATATAATCTAGATTTTGGATGGTGGGTTGGTAAATAATAATTGTGATTTTATGAATATTAATAAAATTTAATTATGACACTAATGTGGTGTAATTTAGTTTTCTACATTTTCCCCTCTTTGAATGGGTCTTGTGACTAGAAGAATTAATGTCATTTCAAAGAATAAAGAAAATTACATCAGTGATAGATTTGAGAAGATGGATGTTAGAAGATGCCTTGAGTAGCCTAGGTGAGTGATTAGGTCATTATATTACCTCTTGATAGGTATTCAAGGATAAAGGATGAAAACATGTGCTATAAATGACTAAATGATTAAAGAGGGTTGAGCATACAAATGGAATTACTGGTTTTGATTAAATGTTTGCATGTCATGATTTAACATTAGTTGTAAATGATTTTACCCTAGCAAGGATATTTTAAATGAATTATATTAGGAATGATATATCCCATTGATTTGGATAAAAATGATTTGATTGATGTGCAAAAAGGAAATAAAGAAGTAGATAAAATTGAGATTTGGATTGTGTTTAGAGGTTAAAATGATGGTAGAGGATTGTCAAATAGGTAGAAAGTGGATGAATTAGGGGTAATAAGTTTGGGTGGTTTGGGTAAATAAATAGGAGGTAGGGTTAATTGTAATTTATTTTTTGTAATTTCCACCTAGGATTTTAAATTTGGATCTATATTTATAGAAGTGAGTGAGTGAAAATGGATTGTATCTCGGTTGACAAGCATCACAATGAGTGAGTTAGGGAGTACCAAAGGCCATAGGGGCATGGTCCTTTCATAATTTATGTTTTAAACTTCTAAAATTTGAATTATTATGTCATTAATTCTTGGGAAAATTGGGTGAAACAATTTTTTAGTTGGTTTAATGGCGATTTCATCATCAAAAATGATAATTGTTTGGTGGAATGATAATTTTGTCAAGTAGTAGATAATTGTGAAATGATGGTTTTTTATTTTTTTGGACTTATTGATGGAAAATTAGTGATTAGTGATGGATTTTTATTGAATAAAATATTAATTATTCATCATTGTGGATTTTTTTTCCAGGAGAGACTGATGTAGAGCATCACATGGTAATATGAGAAACTAATGTGTTTAAGAGCTCATAATGACCATTTTTGGTATTATGTTGGTGTTAGAGGTATTTAATGTGTGTTTTTATTATATATTTTTATTTTTATTCCAAAATCAAGATTTGAAAATTTGAATTTCTAATAAGGCCTTGTGAGTTGTTTTGAGGTGTGGTATGAAATCCAATGATTGGTGATTGTTTGTTATAGTTCGAAATAGGTTCTAGGTGTGTATGAAATGTGTATTAACATGAATATCATGAATTAAATAATGTAAATAAAACAAAAATTATTTTATAACTACCACCCTATGTGGGAGTTGGAAAGAAGAGAAGGTTATGTTACATGTTTGGCATCTTAAGAAAAATGGAATGCATGTAGATGACAGATAAAAGTTTAGTAAAGTGGTAGTAGAGTATGATTATTTGAGAGAGGTTTAGAAGACATAGGTGCAGAAAATAAAGATAAAAATGTGATTAATTTTGCCTACTTATGTAGAAAATTCTATGTATATTGTTTGTATGCAATAAAGTTAATAAAGAAAAGAATGTTTTGGGAGAGAGTTTGTGTATTATCATGAGATTCATGGTTGGTAAAAAATTTTAGGTTATGGTTTACTTGTATATATTTATTTTATTATAAGAATTTTTAGACAAGAATGAGTTCACCTTCAACACATCCCATTTGTAATCAATTTTGTGTTAATACACAATCAAGAATATCTAGTAAGTAGTGTATTATGAATGGTTATTCAAGTGGTTTTTCAATGGTTTAAATCATAAAATAAATTAAGTTTTATATGCATTGAGATTAATCCTTTTATAGGGTCAGATATCCATTAGAAGTGTTAAAGTCTAATTGAAACCTACACACAGTCCTTCAAGTGTCAACATAATTCTATAAATTTGGTTATTGGAGATGTTTTAGGAATGTTCTTGAGAAAGAACCATTGGATAAGGTAAATGGAGTTAGGGAAGACATTTTAAAAGTATTATATGTGTTTTAATAGGTATAATAATCAAAATAACCCTTTTTTTAAGCTCTCAACCTTACACATGCTTGCCAACACTAGACCTAGGGTTTCAATTTGGAAACTTAAATAATTTTTTATTCCACCCTAAAAAAATGATGAAACTTTGGAATCTATGGTATTTTAAGGTGATATATAGTATTAATGATTTTTTATGTTTATTCATGACCGTAAAATATGGTATATAAGATTGTGGTGGTACATTAGGCCTAAAGAGACCTAATTAACAATAAGGGAATGAGATAAAAATTACTTCCATTGTAAATGGTGACCTAAAACTTTAGGTAGAGTTGAAATATCATAAAAGTTTTTTTTAAAGGTTTTTTTTATTACTAGAAACTTTTTATATGGTTCATACCTACTAGATTTGTCCTAAAATAAGGCTACAAGGACTAGGCCTTAAAGAGAGAAATAGTAGTTCAGTGAGAGTTATAACCTTGAGATTGAGTATTATGTTTGGATATGTATGGGAGTTTTAATATGAAGGTGAAAGGACATATGAGGCCCAATTGAGGATTAAATAACCATGGGATCATGCTTTAGGATTTTAGGCCTATGTAACTATATCAAAGATAGAGACAAGTTTGAGGAAAGAATGGAGAGTGAGGTTTTAGATATGATGTATGAGATGATGATGATGGTGATAATATGAATATAGTTCAAAGGTAGATGAATGTTGATAAATTTTGGAATAAGTGACTAAGGACTAGCTAAAAAGGAGGCTTATGAGCCAAGTGAAGGCAATAAAAGATAAGAGTGTGAAGATTAAATCAAAATACTTGCATGAATCAAACAAATCAGAGGATAGAGAATTTTTTAAGGTATAAATCATATCCATGATGATGGATGAGGTATGTTTAGGCATCAAAGACTATTAATTTTGATTTCCCAATAAAGACATTTTGTAGTATTATAATTAAGGAGTAGATTTATGAATTACAACATCATGATATTGGAGGTTTTTGGTTTGTCATATATGGTAGAGATGTTAGAGATCCACACTAATATGGAGTTGATGATGGAACAAGTAGAGTGATAAAACTTAGATATACTTAATTTCCATTTGCATATAGGGGAAATGATAGTGATTTTTGAGGATGTATGGTAGATATGGCATATCTCAATAATGGGTACAATGGTTTACTAGTGAGAGACTTCACAGGTAGTGTCACTGAAGAGATCATTTGAGGATGAGATCATCCTAATGATTTATCTTGGGATGAATTTAGATGCTTGCATGGAAGGTAGGGAGATAAAATCATTGACTCTTATTTTGATGGATCTTATTAATAACATATTATTTTCAGGCAAGAGTGGTGGGTTGTTTCCAGTAGGTTAGTAGATGTGGTTAGTGATATGGTGGATTTTTCCATGGAGTTTTATTAGGGGCCATGTGTATTGGTTCACTTATACAAGGAGTTACACACAATGGCATACAAGAAGGGGAAGATCATTTTAACTTCTAAATCATTACAAGTATGGGTATGGAAGCACATAACCATAGAGAGGCCATTTGGAAAACCTTCAAGGAGGTAAAATGAGGATTCATTTTCATATCTATTGCATGTAATAGTGGGCAGATAACAACGATAACACATAGGTGATTTAGATTATTACAAAATCATAATGGATGATTTGAATCCACATGAGATTACATAAATTCCATATAAAGAGGTGGATCCAATATGGATTGAGGATATTTTATACTCAGATTTGATGACTATGTCATGTTATATTATGGGGAGACATGAGTATATCATCGAGATGTACATACTAGATATCATCTTGAGATAATTTGAGATTTAATAAGATGTTAATACAACACATAATACATTTTCTTGATCAGTTAGGAAGTGATTATAGTGTGGGCTAAGGATATATTTTATGGTAGAAGAGGTGAGTTGGATTTACCTAAATATTATACCCTTTCATTAAAGAAGAGATGTTCCCAATTTAGGGGTGATAGATGCATACATGGTATGGGAGGATTAGATGCATCTAATGAGGCTTATTATTCCACATCAGAGGGTGAAAACACTAAAAGAGTGAATTCATAGAGTCTTGAGGGGATGACCACAAATGGGAAGAAAACATAGGAGAAGGATACATGTGGATAGACTAGTTAGTGGTGACGTAGGAGGTGATGAAGGAATATTAGGTGATGAGGGATAGGGAGGAGCTAAGGGAGGGGGTGAGAGAGGAGATATTATGATGATTGACATTGATAGTGATGATGAGGGAGAGAGAGGATGGGGTGGATGAGATGGATAAAAAATTCTGTAACCTGTGATTTTGATGACTCATGAAGATGGAGCAGGGCCATCATAACTAGTGCAATAATCATAAGATGAGACACTAATTAATAATATGTGGTAGGATATCACCATGAGGGATGTGGAGATAGAAACTTTATAGAGTACTTTGGGATAATAATATGGTTAGTTAGCCTCAATATCTATAGAGATTATCATATTATAGAGTGGTGTAGATTTGGAGAAGAGAAATGGGACCCTAGTCACTAGAGATGTAAAGGCACAAAATACATAGGATAATCATGATATAGTACTAAGGGATACACAAAGATTGTAGATAGATCAATATGAAACATAAAATGAGGCACGATGGCTATGGGTGGAAGGAGATATAGCTAGACAGGGTATTGACTTCTCTCATCATTACAAGAGGGTATTGACTTCTCTCATAATTACAAAATTTGTTTTAAATGTTATGTGGGCCATGTAAAATGTTATTTACTATATGATTTTATATGATTAGGCACACTAGCTAACTAGAGATCACCCTTTCAGAGTCCTCTAGCAAAGGGTTAGAGTGGCAGATGACCAAATTTAGACATAATATATATATATATATATATATATATATATATATATATATATATATATATATATATATATATATATATGGGTTGATTATGTATGTCTCATGTATGTTAGTATGATGATGATGTTATGAATGGCTTATTGATGTGTTTATGGATGTATTTATGATATAATGCTTAACAGTCTCTCCTATTGTTTTAGTTTGACACACACTTAGTCACTTAGGGAGTTCATCATGGATGTTTGAAATGAATGTTTAAGTAAATATTTAGTATTAATTAGTTTGACTTACATTTTGTTGTGGATGCAATGGATGTTTGTACATGAGGTAGTGATGTAGATGTGATGAATATTTTTTTATCCTTGTATGGAGTTTCAAAATAGTTTGAGAAACCTTAATTTTAATTTGTGTACAACAAATTCATCATGTTATAGAAGACCATTGTGATTCTTTTGTAATACACATAGTGAATTAAATCAAAATAATAAGTATGAAAATATAAAACATTAAAACAACAAAAAAACAAAACATAGATAAAATGATAATAAAAAAGCACATAAAATTAAGCAAAATATTTTTATTCATGTCTTTATTTAATTTAGAAAATATATGTTTTAAACACTAATGATAATGATATTGATAGCCTTGTTTTCCCCCAAGAAATGATATATGTGAGTAGTATATATTTGGTAATGATATATCCCAATTAGGTTACATTGATCTAAATAAGTTAGGATAAGTATTTTTTACTAAGCTAAAGACAATATTTTGGGAATTTTTTTTTTTGGTATTTTTTGAGATTTTCCTATGTTTTTATATTTTTTTATTTTTGGACTAACAACTAGACTATATACAAATGGAAAACCATTTTTAGCACTAAGAAAGGAATGATTGGGGGATGATTATGGAGGGAGGATAGAAATATGGATATACAAGATTGTGTTGAGTGGTAATTATACATAAAAACATCACTAAATCATGATTACATGTGTGGTGATGCAGTAAATTAGTAATGTAGGTGTACCAAGATTTTTTTGAAACATGATTCAAGACTTCATTTGTATATTTGTCAAGATAAAAACTAGATGAAGAACTAGGTATTTGACAAAGATAATATTACCTTAGTGAGATGAGATTTGTATAATTGGATAAATTTTGGACACAAGATGGATGGGATGAACTAAGGATGACCCAAAGTAAAATGGGTACTTATAGATAATATGTATTACACATGGCACTAAAAACTAATTTTCACCATGATACTTGTCCAAAAGCACCATAAGAATGGTTTTCACTTTTGGACAATTTATTTATTTTTATTTTTTGATCTTTTTTTGACATTTGGTTGTTGATAACTTAGTGACATTCAATGACATGGTTCAACAGTAATACACCTATGATAAAGAATTAGAGGCTATTATGTATGAAATAAATAAATTGCACTATTATATCTTGGGAAAAAAGGATATAGTAATTAATTTTGACCATAATCCACATAAGTTCCTACATATATAGAGAAAGATAGAGAATTTATGCCACATAAAATGGATGACTTACCTAATACAATTCCATTTGGGGTTAACTTTCAAGAAGGGAAAGCATTTTTACATGATTTGAGTACTACCTTGACACTTCACCTTGGATAATTAATTTTATTATGATCTTCCACTTCATAAATAATACACTAAAAATTATTTTGACTATTTTTCATGTTATTGGTATCCAAATTATATATTTGTGATCCCATTGAGTAAATATGTACATTCATAAATTGGTTGATTCTCTTATCTATACTACCAACTACATTAGATATCAGCATTGCTCCTATAGCCTATCATAGCTTGATGAAAGTCTTCATAGATAATGTGTGGCTAAAAGATAAAATTAAAACCCATATAATATATTTTTCATGTTGGATGGGGTAGATCTCATATGAGATCTTAAGGATCAAGGTCTAAAACCTTACATCATATACACAAACACTCTCAATGAGCTATTTCTTAATTTCATTGATGGAAAAGATGTTTTTTTATAAAACCCAAGGATATCAAATTCATTTAATAAATATTTATTCATTTTGTCATATTTTAAAATATCCTATAGTGAATCAAATTTTTGGTACCAATTATGCATGTGATCTAATAGTGTAGTAAAAAACTAGCTAGCTTTTCTCTCTAACATGGTGACACACTTAGTGTGCCATATAAGTTCACATTTTTTTTTATAATGCTTAGTATAATTTTCAAATCCTATATAATCTAGTATACTTGCATACATATCATTAATGAAAATGTTGTGGGATATGGATTTGTGTATTTTGTGCACTACTCATTTCTTGTACACTTGAATTATGATTGCCTCCTAGATTGTTTGTGCATATGCCACCCAAATTTACTCATGATGGGGTTATAGTTACACAACCCTAAACATTGGGTTGTGTTAATTTTATATTATTACTTAGGTTATATACTATTTAACCTGTGGTTATTTTCCCTTATATTATATTAATAATAGCTTGTGTGGGTAAATTATCATCCAAACTCTATGGCATGCCCAACACCACTAAGATATTAGACCTTTCTAGTGGTATTAATATTATTACTAAGGGTTTATATGATATTATTTGATATAAAATTATATTATCTATTTAATTTCGTATAAATTCCATAATTTGAGACAAATCTACATGATTTCCTTGACTTCTTTAAGTCTAATTGAGAAAAACATGAGTTGACACTTTAGGTAAATTATGGGTGGGTGCATCCTTTCCCATTTTGTATTTTTGTATACTCATATGGTCCTAAGTAAATTCACATCCCTCCTATAGAATGTCATCTTACTCAATGACACATGCTTCTCCCTCACTAGAGTACATTTCAGCATGTAAGTCATCTTTGTCACCTTCATGTTCTATGTGGGTCTTTATAGATCTCCCTAACTTAAATCTCCCCAATTATCAGGTTTAGGTAAATTATATTTATGTTATCACCTCAGTCTTTTAAACTTGAAAAACTTAGACCTTGGTTGTTATTCTTAGATGTTAACCTTTTCCCACTTCTACAAGTCTTGCATCTGCTTTATCTTAAGCCCTTTGTCATATCTCTTAGTCTAACCAATATTATGTTGATGACCCAAGCCTTATATCACACCTAGAATGATTAAAATGTAATTATCTTCCATATTTTTAAGTCATGAACCTCTACCTAATTTCTTTCTCCCTCAACACTAATGTTCAGGATAGACATTAGCGTTAACATTAGTATCCTAACCTAATGCAAGTGTATAGTACCCTAAAGTAATATATTTTTTAAATGAAACATATCCTAATGGTTGGAATAATTTATTTAATGCAAGTTACTTATCCAAAGGGATTGATTTAAATACAATATCAACCCCTATTCATTCCTCACCCAGAAACATGGGAATAATACCTAGTATTCTTACCAAAGAGCACTCAATTGAATAAAACTTTCCTATTTCCATAAAATTCATAGAAACAACCAAAATTTTGAATGTTCAACAAGAAAGGGGGAACTTAAAGCTTGATTTTTTATATAATATTCATGTTGGTTGTCTTGGACTTTTCAAAAATAGGCTTGCCTATGATAGACTTCCATAAGAGCTCCTTATGTTTTGTGATTTGTGATAATTCATGAAGAGTAATATTGGCCTAATTTCCTTCATATACTCAATAATATTGTATCATCCTTTATTTTGTTCCTCTCTATTGTGATGTTGATCATTCCCTTTAGGGGGAGGAAGATTATTATCAACCTTTGGATTTGGAGGAATAATTATATTGTTAGGAAGAGTAGAAGTATTAAATGAATACATGTTTCTCATATTATAATTGTTCCTACTGAACTACTGGAATGCCTACACTCCATCAAAATTTTCCTCTAGTATATTGCCATCTTCATTAGGTAAGGAGGAATCAAAAGTATCAAATACCATAATTAAATTGGAAGGGATATATTCATGGGGGAGATATGGAGGATTCATCATTCAATATTTTCTAATAATCTCCCTCTAAAATATTTCAAAGGCTACACAAAACTCTATATAATCAAAATCTCCGTGTTGAGATGTATTAAGGACACTACACCAATTGGGCAAAGTTGTTTTCATGATATTGATCTCTAGAAAATTATTGGATTGTTGTTGGTCCACATTATTAGTGGGCATGTTTAAAGACCTATTTTATCTTATAAAGGTAGAATTCTAATTATAATTCTAATTAGTGGTATTTCCCATCCTCTTTTGCATATTCAAAAAATCATTGATCAGCTTTTGAACCATTCTTTGTATAGAATCCAATTCAGCTTTGTTGGAGTCATAACCATGAGAAAATATAGTGTTTGTGTGAGCTTGATGATGATTCTTCTATTAGTTATTCCTTTGTGTCTAATTTTTCAATTAATCATAATTATGATTAGTTGTCTATTGCATCATGGGCAACAAAGTGTATAACTAATTCCGATTTAATACAAGAGCATTCTGATTCACACATGGAATTGTATTTAAGGATGGAAGTCCATTGTAGAATTCTTGACCTCCTAAATTATGGGGGCTAAGCCATGGATTAATCTTTTTGTCAATGTTGATATCTTCTTTAAATACCAAAGCTAGCATATTAGCAACATCGGCTCTTTGTTAAAACACTATAGTGATAGGATATAAGTCATTCTTATATATCTCAAGCATTAGATTCTCATCTAGTTTATACATAGCAATCAATCAAATGTGCATTTACTAAAATATTTCATTGAAGTATTATATGGACTCATTGGGATCCATTTTCATACTAGTAAAGAGATGATATTATAGACTTAGATTAGTTACATATCTAAATTATAATAGGAATGTACTTTGACACTCATCCCATGAGGTGATGTAATTTTCATGCAAATTGAGATACTAATCATAAGAATAATCTTGTAGAGTAAATGGAAAAATTATGCATGTAACATCCTCATGGATAAAATTCATTAATCTCAAAGCATCCTTGAAAGATTTGATATGTTCTTTAGCCATTCTCCCACTTGAGGGAGAGAAAGTAGGCAAAAAAAAAATTAGATTCCTTGGTAGGTCATGTCGCTCCCTAGGGATAGTAATGATGGATTTGATTAACCAAGGTTGATCCATAATAATATTGATAGGTGGGACATTCCTTACAGGGGAAGGTGTTTGGGCTCTTTGTACCTCAGGGATGACATGTATGGGTCTAAGCCTTCTAAAGTTTGACAATGGTGAAACCAAAAGGCTAGCTTGGTCCCTAAAACTTGTTAATATCTTGGGTGTCTCTATAATGATGGGTCCCTATTTTATTGGGAAAGCACATAAGTGTTCCCTCCTTCTAGCACCATATTTTTATTATTCTATTGATGTGGGTTTTATGCACACCTCATAGAAGTTTTAAATGAGGTAACTTCTAATGTTTTGGGATCTCTATCAAACTAAGTTCCACTCTGGGGCACAATTTATAGGTATGTTTTAGAACAAATGGGTGGTGTAATACCAAGTTGAGCCTATGGGTTGTTTAACCAAGTTTATGGATGAATGCATGGATTCTAATAAAAAGGACAAATCACTAGATGAGTTGGATGGTTGGAAGACTAATATATGGTGGGAAGATCTCAAAGAAATTTCAAAAAGAGGGAAGGGTAAGGTAGATAGAAGGTTTTGTGTCATTTAAAAAGAGTTTCTTATTATCTCTTTGGTGGACAAGTATCTCAAGAACCAATGTTTGATGTTTACAACTTTTGTACACTCACAAACAAATATGACTAGAGTTTGGGATAATCAAATATATGATACTTACTAGTATTAACTAAAGGTTACTCTCTTTAAGGTTGTTATTGCACACCTTTATATAAGAGATTACAACTTGGAATAAGAAGTTATATAGGGAAGATGTAGCTCACACCTAAATTACTATATCTAAGGGAGATACCTATACACACCTTGGATTATCGATTAAACTTATACTAACTACTTAAATCAATGAAACATATCAATCTTCAATATCTATTGCACATCTAAGACTAACATTCATTAATAAAATAATAAAATTCATCTGTAGCATTGGAACACATCAAAATTATTGAATCTATACAAATAAAGAAAACTCAAATTCATTGACATAAAAAGGGAAGAAGAAATAACATAGTTGCATGACAATCAATTCCTTTATTTTTTCCTATATATTCACTCAAAACTCCAACCCTTTGAAAAGAGGATTCTACATGTATATATAGATCTTGGGGAATGGGTCACCTCATCCTCCAAGTTTAGACCATGCATTTACATATTGATAGACTATAAGATAAGTCTTAGTTATATGTTAATAACTTATAGATATCTCAGTCATTCAACATATGCATGCTACCAAAAAAATTAAATTAATTATAATATATATATATAACTAGGAATTAACTATTTAGTTATAACCATTACATGTAAAATGTATAAAATTACCCTTCATGCTAAATTGGATCTTGATTTACTTGTCTGAAAACTATCATCAAAACTATAGTGATACTTTTGCTTGATGATGTAATAACTAGAGTAGCACTTGGAGATGCACTGGATGATTGAGTTGTTATTACCATGAACACTATAGTATAAGGTGACACTGATGTGACTATAGTTGTTGGTGTTGTATGTGGATTCAATGTATTTGAACTAGTAAGTGGAGTTTTTTGGGCTACCTTATTTTTAACATCTAAGTCTTGGTAATGTTTGTATGCCTTAGCGTGTTATACTCAGATTAGGTTCATATCTAAGAGGTGCAGCCTAATCACCCTACTTGTTTGCTCTATTAGCTTGGCATGTTCCATCTTTGTGGCTCTAAATACAACCCAGAATACTTCTACTTATGTCAACTTCGTCCTAGATCTACTCAACTTGGCCTCAATGTCTTCTAATATCAAACCTTGTAGACTTTTCTTGAAGCTAGCAAAGGCTTACTTAATCATTTGATCAAATGCAACCTGAGTCACCAGCTTACCTCTATTATATCAAATTACAATCAATTCCAACTTTGTCAAAATATGTTCAACCTGTTTCTCTTTCTCAACAAACTTATTCACTAGAGCCTCAAAGGATAATACCCAATCCTAGGCCTCCTACATTCTTATTAATGATAAATTCAAAGCATTTGATGCCTCCAATGGGGTCATCAAGTCCAAGTGGCTAAATTTATTATTAGGGGTATATAGTACTGATAAATTTAACTTATTATCACCCTCTTTATGAATTTTAAATAATCTAGTTATATTATTGACATGAGGAGCCAAAGTGACTCTCAAAGAATGAATAGAATCAAGAATCTCACAAAGCCTAAGAGTTTCATTATGCACATCTTGCTCAATCCTTTGGGGAACTTGAATCACTTGTTGTTTCTCTATGAGATTTTTCAACCCCTCTTCAAGCTCTTGTGTAGCCATTTTGGTCCCTTCATGTATGGCAAGGATTACTTGTGTGTGGGTCTCCATATAGGACTTAAGGTCCTCAATATATGGGGACTGACCCTTTTATCTATTATGCCTCTTGATAAGGGAGTAAAATTATTCCCTCTCCTCTATGATCTAAGTTTTACCTGAGTTATCTTCAAGTTTTCTCTTCGTTACCCTCTGTAATGATGTTTTGGCCTTATCAAATAGAGAGATCACCATTAGTAGTTTAGTTATCTTAGATTGGGCCTATTAGAGGATAAGGCTCCTAAGTCCTTAGCCCAATCTAGAAGAGTGAGATTTGAGGGATCTAAGGGCTGAGCTTCCACTTGTGTATGTTCTTCAGGCTTAAGCTTACTTTTAGTGGAAGGATTGGGTATTGATAGCCATATGATTTATGAAAACAATAATAGAGCCATTAAGCATGGAATCACTTGAGTGTATGATGTTCATGGGCACATCATTATATTTTCCATCTTCAGTTACCGATTTGTAAGAACTTTATCCATACTTTACTATGATAACATAATGACCCAATTAGATAGGTTCAAGATTTCCTTTATTTTCTTGATCAACATTGGTATTCCTTTTATTCTAATTTAAAACAAGATATCTAATCTCAAATTATCTAGCTTTGATTTTTTTAATTATAGTTTTAGTAAATCCTATTATGATATATGTGTAAATGATCAAATGCATGGAGTCTTTTATCATCTAGAAGTTATAGCTCATGTAGCCTTGAAACTTTTTATTCTTGATCATTAATTATATCACATCTAGAGATACATGATGAGGCTATCTTTATCTCAATTGATAAAATAGACTTTGTTCTATATGCAATTGAATAAAGGGTTACCCTCATAGGTGTGTTACTACTAGTATGGTAAGCCCATAAGGTGGGATAAAATTTAAATGAAAGTCATGGCCAATGTCATTGATAACATTTTTTAGTATTTTAAGGATGTTCTTGTTATATGTCTTTTCTTACTCATTACCTTGAGGATAGTATAGTGTGGACCATCGATGTTAGATATGAAATTATTTTCAAAAATCTTTGACATATATATTCTAGAATGACTTACCATTATTAGTAATTATAGTAGATGGGATACTATAATGGAAAATGATATGATTTAGGATAATCTTAGAGATTTTTTTTCCAATTACATAATTAAGAGGGATTTTTTCCACCTATTTGGTGAAGTAATCAGTGGTGGTAATTATGTGTTTATGACCATAAATAAAATAAGGATTGATTTTACCAATGAGATTAAGCCCCCATGCAGAAAAGGGCCACAAAGTTGTGATAGGATGCAAATATTGTGATGGACCATGAATAATATCCCCATGTTTTTTACATGATACACACTTTTTGACACATTCGCAGATGTCCATTTCCATTATTGGCCAATAATATCCTATTCTTAGAAGTTTATTGGAAAGAACCATTATGCTAGTGTGCATACCATAGATTCCATCATGGACCTATTTTATAGCTAAAGTAGACTCATCTGAATTTAAATATCACAAAAAATTTATGTCATAACCTCTATGATATAATTTGTTACCAAAGAATGTAAAATAGGAAGTTCATTGGATAAATGATTTTTTGTGGTTATGGGATAGGTTTGGATGTATGAATTTTTCATGGAGGTAGGTGTATATGTATTAATTCCAAGGGTAATTTGGACCAACAATCCCACAAAACATTTCAAATTTAGGTATTTCATATGCTAGAACCATTAGTTATTTGACCAAGAATTGGCTTTTTCTAGCATCTGGATGCATGTCAAGAAGAAAACCAATGGTGGAAATGACATCTATTGCATTGTTATTTTCATGAGGAACATTCTCAAATTGAATAATTTTTAAGGACTATTTCAAACTATCAATCCTTATTTTTTAGGGGACAAACTTCTTGTCTTTTTCTTGATATTCATCATTTGCTTTTTTTTATGATAAGTTGTGAGTCACCATATACTGGTGGGTGTTGGATATCCCATTGGATGGATATGATTAAAATAGAAACAAAGGATTCATACTCTAAATTTTTATTTTTATGAGGTAATCCTATTCAAAATTATTTTGGGATTAGATTACCTTATGGAGTAATGAGCAAGATACCTACCCCTAAACCATGATTGGTAAAAGAACCATCAAATAATAATTTCTATTCTAATAACTCGTATTGAGATAAAATAGAATAATTTGTAAAGTCTACGGGTAATGGTTATTTTTATTTCAAGGGTGCCTCTATCAACTGATCTATAATAATTTTTCCCTTGATATCAATTTTATTTGCATATTCAATGTAAAGTTCACTTAGAAACATGACCCATTTTTCCATCCTACCTATAAGAGTTTGTTTTCAAATGAGATACTTAAGTGGATCAACTTTGGAAATGATTTTGGTTTGATTGTTAAGCATGTAATTAATTGAGGAAAACTATTAAACATGCTTTTTTTATTATTAATATTAATATAGAAATGATAATGGACAAGGGTGATAATTAGATCTACAATAGGATAATTGTGTACTAAACTTAGATATAAACTATACTAAATTTCTTATGTTGAGAATAGAATAAATATATAAAGTACAAATAAAATATGTATGAAAAGGACAAAAAATTAATATACTTGGTTTTGATACTAGCATAGTATTGGATCTAGAATAGGTGTAAAGTAAATTGGAAGATGACTCTATAATAGTCATTACATTTTAGATCTAATGCTTTTAGAGCTCTAGACAATAATGTTAGCCTAGGATAGTTGCATCAATGCTACTTTTTGGGTTTAATACAAATGTCCTATAAATAATACCTACTGGAAAAGGATGAAACCACCTAGATGCTTATGTTTTTAGATTCACCTTTTCTTTGGTTCATTTATATTTATGTCATGGACTATCACTCCTCATGAATTTTAAAAAATCTAATTCTTCATCTTCATAGTGACCTTGGGGAAAATTAGGTTAGTGGGAACATGGTGTTGAGTTGACCCCAAATACCCCTTTATTAGAGACACTACCTATATAGATAATAGTCTAAAGAGGGCCTAAGGATGATGTAGTTATACCCTATGTGTTGGCTTATGTGTCAATCATAAAATATGTGTACAACAAGTATAATAATGACCTATATTTTAACTTGGCAAATTGAACTCTGTTTTGCCATCAATGATATAGGGGGAGTTTACTGAAAAGTGTTATCATTGATGTCAAGGTTGATGTCATTGATGTGACAAGGAAGCCATGTGACAAGAGAGAATTTTAAGGAAAGAGAGAATTTGAAGGAAACTTAATGTATCTTCTATTGGTTGATGTCAAGGTTCAGGTCAGCTTCAAGTTTCCAGTGTTATCACAAAGATGTATGATGGTCAAGTGAGTATTAAAGCATGGTCATGAGGCTTTAGATATGCTTAAGGACATGAGAGAATGTTAGTCAAAAATATATTATTGAACTGGTGTGAGAATGTTTTCTGAAGAGTGCTCTTATTTGATATCATGAAGGTAAACATGTTTTGAGTACTAGTTCTTGAGTATAAGGTGTCTTGAGAAGCCTAGTCTAGACTCTATGAGAAGGTGTGCATAGTGAAGTTTGGTGAAGTGAGTAAAAAAAAGCTTTTAAAAGGTTTTTTGACATTGTGTGATCATGTAAGTAAAGTATAAGTAATTATATAAGTGTTTCAATATTAGTTATCAAGTTTCAAGTGCTTGAGATGCCTAAACATGGCACTAGTCATGACATGTAGAGACCTTGAAATTTATGGCTTTAGAAATCCTAGGGTTTTAACTTGTTATGATGGACTTTTAGATCTAAAACTTTACCTTGGGATTTTAACCTCCTTTAGTCACAAGGGCTTCATTTATATATGCTTGCAAGTGGATTCATATTTTATTGTCATATTTTAGCTTCCAAATAGGTCCATTTTAAAATTTCTCAAAAGTATTTTTTACTCAGGTTGGTATACTCAAAACCTCTTTTTGTTTGCCAAAATTTGGTATGGATTTTTAAATTTTTGTAAATTATTAGTTTTAGTAAATATTAGCATATAACATGAATGGTGTACTTATTTTGTAATAAATATTTTTATTTCATCATAAAGGATATCTTATTTAAAACCCTCTCTCAAATCTTTGAAATAAATTCCTAATTTATCAAAATTTTGATTCTTTATTTGGAATATTTTAGTGTTTGCCTATGAAGTATTCTACATTGTTTGGTCAATTTCTAATTCACAATAGCTCAAATTTCAATTTTTTTAGAAAGTTTTCATAATCATGTATATATATACAAAAACATCTTTTTTTTACAAAATATTGTATAGATTATTCAAATTTAGCAATTTACTATTTTTAGTAAATGTATATCTACATGCCATACATGTGATTTTATTTCCCTATTTTTTAGGGTTCATCTCATTTCCTAGTTTTTCAAAAAAACCTCTCTTGGATTTTTAAAAAACACAACCAATAGTATGAAATCGCTATGTCCTTATTGTATCATGGTTGATTACTTCTTAACATTTATAAGTCTTTATTATCCTATTCTCATATCAATTTTTAGGACATTTCAAATGGATACAAAGGAGCCTCTTTCTCTTCCTAACCTTAAGGAGGGTTATAACTCTCATCCCTCTAATCAAGTCTATGATATCATTTATCCAAGGAGTAATGTGGTCCATCCTATGGTTTCAAATGAAGGAAATCAACTTAAAATACCTAGGATTTGTGCTTGTGAAACCTTAAAAGATCAAATTACCAGTATGATCAAGTTTATAAAAGATTTACAAAATTAGATTGCATACATGAAGAACCCAAATTATGCTACCATGAACCATGTGTTTGCATTTTTACATACAAATTATGTGCCTAATAAAAATCAATATTGGAAGCCAAAACCAAAGTCACATAATGACAATTATTCTACAAGTGAACAAAAGCCTACCAAGAAGTAAAGTGAGCTTTTAAGAGAAATACTTAGAAATAACATGATTAAATTACCTCATATGCATCTTATATGAAAATCCAAATATTATTGTGCATATCATATAATGTATGGTCACCATATTGATTTTTGTTTTGTATTGAAAATAATATGCAAAAGATAAATGATCCCAAAGTACAAATGTCAAATGAACTATAATGGGTACCAAAAGAACCTTAAAAATAAAAGAAAAAGTCTTTACCAAATCTACTTCAATATTCAAACAATTCATCATTAAATGTGGATGAGCCTTCACATGATGTGCAAGTTTCCAATTTTACAAATTCTCCAAATGATATACCAAATATTCCAAAGAATGATCCAAAGCAATAAAATTTGAAAGAATGATCCCAAATGGTAATGTTATATAATGATCAAAATGCATATTTTTATAATGATCAAGAGAAGATGTGCAATGTTTTTCTAGTTTATATCCCATAGGTTTCCAATGATTAGAAAAATAAGAAACATCCATTTCCAAGAAAGAAGCTTTGACTTGTGTTGCAAATGATTTTTAATACATAGATATTCAAATTTTCAAATAATTTTTTCAAAAGCCATTTATTCAATACAAAACACTGATCTTGACATTATCCTTTAATACTAGTTACATATATGACCCTAATTATAATACAACTTTGTGTGACCTTTATAAACCTTGATGTGATCACATTATTCTATGTACTTCAATGTTATATCTACCTAGACATGTTCCTTTTATATGTTACATGGTTCCATTCACATATTATACAATTATGTTATCCTTTTGAGGTCAGGTAACTACTAGTTCCTATTTTTACCTCACCACAAAAGGGGAAACTATTAGGGGAATGTCACTGAGGCATGTTATCCACACTTGGCATAATTTTTAGATTCATTATGGGCTTGTCATAAAGGCATGGCTTCCACACATTCAAAAAATTTATAATCAATGGGGGCATGGTTTGGAATCATGTTTTCCACACCTATTTAGTATTCAACATCACTAGATTATAGTGGGGGCATGTTTTGTAAGCATTTTCTCCACATTGGTACTTATATTATTTATAAATTTATCCATATATAGTGGGGGCATGCTTTGGAATCACGTTATCCATACTTACATAGTTTTTTAAATTGGCCAAAGCACAATTTTATGATTCAAATTTAGAGTTATGGTAGAATTATAAACATTGGTACAATTTTTATACATAATTTAAGCATGAAAAATGGTAGAATTATAAACATTGGTACAATTTTTATACACAATTTAAGCATGAAAAATATATAAGGTGCATATGCTATGAAATTTGTGACAAATCTAATTTAGTTTTAGATTACAAAACTATTTTATATACTAACACCCTGGTCAAACTTTTTAGTATAGTTGAGGTGATTAAATCACTAAATATTTATATTTTTTTAGGTTGGATTTGATTATATCATCTATCCTTACCAAGTTATAAGTTTCATTGGTTTGCATGGTTAAGCTAATCTCAACTACTAGGTGGTAACTCAAATTTTATCAAAGTTTAGGGGCATGGGAATTCTCTCTCTCTCTCTCTCTCTCTCTCTCTCTCTCTCTCTCTCTCTCTCTCTCTCTCTCTCTCTCTCTCTCTCTCTCTCTCTCTCTCTCTCTCTCTCTCTCTCTCTCTCTCTCTCTCTCTCTCTCTCTCTCTCTCTCTCTCTCTCCACACATACACACACACTTTCAAGATTTATCTATATTTATCCTAATGTCAAATTTAGAGCCTTACAACTATACATATTTTTCAAATTAACTTGCCAATAGGCAAGGCAGTTACATTGTCACACATATGTACTCCTAAACCTTACTCTTTCAATATCAATCAATTTCAAGTAGTTTAAATTATATATTATATTAATTGATTATATATTATAACCTACTCTTGGTTTTAGTTCAGTCACCAGTAAAGCACTCAAGCTAGGCACACACAAGGATAAGGTGTGTTATACACACCCAGGTATGCATTCCTTTACTTTAAACTAGAAATTTCATTACTATATTAAAGGGGCAAAAAATGTAGATGATATTTATGTTTATATATCACCACAATATTGTACAATTAGAAAACTCAAACCTTGGCTATTCCTCTCAGTTTTAAACCTTCTCCCTCTTTCACAAGTGTTGCATCTAATATATATTGTGCCCCTTGGCCTATCTCTTAGTTTGAATAGTCTTATGTTAATGACCTAAGATTTATATCTTGCCTATAATGCTAAAAATGTACTTATCTTCCATATTTTCAATTTTTGAACTTGTACCTATTTTCCTTATCCTTGAACACTAACATATGGGATAGACACTAGCATCAATGTTAGTGTCCTAACAGGATGCAAGTGTCTAGTGCCATAAAGTAATATATTTTGTAGATAAAATGTATCCTAATGGTCAGCCTAAGTGATTTAATGTGAGTTACTTATCAAAAGGGATTAATATAAATACAATATCAACACTCATTCATTCCTCATCTAGAAACATAGGGATAATACCTAGTATTCTTACCAAAGAGAATTCAAAGAGAAATCAATTAAAAAAATATTCCCTATTTCCATACCATTCATATGAATAACATATATATAGGTTTGAAGTATTAAAAGAGTAACTTAAGAGCCTAATTTTCAAATTTACAAGATAAATAACTATTATACTTTCTTTGTATATATTATATGATTCATACACAAGCCAACACATATGGGATAACTAAATCAATTTAAGACCCTTTTAAGATTATTGGATATGTAGGCAACATTCTATAATAGAGGGGTCTTTTGGGTCATCTTGACACCATGTTCTCACTCACCCATTTTCCCCCCAATGTCACTATGAAGATAAGAATTAGGGTTTTGAAAATTCATGAGGAGAAACAATCCATGGACATAGATCTGAATTCACCATAATGAATTCAAAGTCAAACCCATAAGCATCCAAGTGGTTGCATCCTTTTATAATATCCATTCTATATAGGGCACTTGTGTTGAATCCAAACACAAGTGTCAAAATAATCATACCAGGCTAATGTTACTATTGAGAGCTCCAGAAGTGTCATATCTAGAATCTTATGATTTTTTTAGAATCATATTCCAATCTACTTTATATCAGTATTATGTTATAATTAGAACTAGTTGAGTATATTAATTCTATCATTTCCATACATAGCTTAGTTGTACTTTATATATTTAGCCTTTTATCAACATAAGAAATTCATGTGTGTTTATATATGATTTTATCACCTAATTGGCCTACTTTAGATCTGATTATTACCCTCGTGTATTATCATTTCTATATTCTTAACCCTATATACTCCAAAGTTAGGATCTTCATATATTTTATGGTTAAATAGTTCCATGGTATAAATTAATATTCCACCTTTATAATATATGTGTCAATTGAGTTAATGATCCTTTAGTATTTTTATGCTAAAAGTATCTAGCCCTCCACCCTTCACAACTACATCATATGAACCTTGCCAATCATTTTAATTTTACCATCCACTTATCCCATGTGAAGGATATTTTTATCCCTCCATAGGTCTATTCTAAATGCCACTATATACCATAAACTAGTTAATTTCCAAAGGTATTTTCATAATATAAGACCTTCTAGGCTCATTAAATAAATGATACTCTACTTATTTTATAAAATAATATGTTGAAACTATGAACTCCAAAAGATATCTACTCATTGTGTTACTCCACCATATGCCCATTGCTCTAGTCTAGACTATGTCATGTGCTATAACTATTTAATACATACATTATTTTATGGATATATTATATAATATTTTATAATATGACACATAACATATACAACAATCCATGTGTGAATATGTCTAGGTGACTCATAGAAAAACACTTCATAGAGTGTATCAAACAAATTCTCCTCCCCAAATTCTTGGTATTTAGTGCTCATAACTTGGGATGATTCCTTACAAAGGTGCACTCTAAATAATTTGTATATATCTCATTATTTTAAATAAAATGTGATGAATCATCTCTAAACATCATTTTATTCAACTAATTCAACAATATTATGGCAATGGAACCAAAACTTTTGGATTTTATTTTATGTGTCAAACCTCACATCTACACCATCGTGCTTAACCTAACATGTGGTACTCACTATGTTGGCATATCATACAAGTTATATTGTGCAATAATTATAGGTGGTAGGGAGAGATACTATTAGGGCATGGTTAAGTTACTCACAAAATATGATATCTCATTTATCTGTGTTACTAACTGAAGTCTCATGAGTGAAAACCAACACTTAAAAAAATTAAGTAGTAAACAATAATTATGCAGTAACTCAAATTAAAATTATTACCATCACAAAATAAGATAAATAAACAACTTTAAAGATAACATTATTAATTTATGAATGATTTTACTATTTTTTATTAATACTCAATTTTATAATGAATGATTAATTCTTAGTAAACTCAACATTTATAACAAGTTCATCAACATTTTTTTTGGCACCAATACTAATAGAATCAACAATAATGAAGGTATCAAAAACTTAAACTATAAGGCAATGTGGTATTTTATAAATTTAATTTACCACATTGTGGTTACATATAATAAATGTGTGTCCTTATAAATATGCACTAATTTATAATAATAATAGGATTTAATTTATTTATATTAAATTTATTTAGCTAAACAATACTATATTCATGCCATGTTATGATAGATTTGCTCATAAAAATTCATATAATGATTTTTCTTTAATTTAGACCTACTTGAAACCCCACTCCACCTTTTAGCTCCCTAGATTGGTGTTCTTCGTTTTAAACTCTATGGTTAAATAAACCTCCTTCCCATTGACTTTGATTTGTGTTTTGTGTCAACCAATATGCCAAGATTGGTGCATCCCAAAACTTGGTAGGTCATTCCTTTTTTATAACTATTACATTTTTGGTACATATGTGCAACCACTTCCTTACACACCACTAATCCTATTGGCACTCTGTCATAATTCATAAAAATCAAGGCCTCATATGATATTAATGTGTCTTACACCCATTTCATATACATGAAACTCTTTCAAAATGTGTGATCCTCATGCACCATTTGAGTGAAAAAAATATGAGGGGTATTTATATACTTGGAAAAAAATGAAGTCTAAAATCACCACATAGTAACCCTTTTGTCCTTAAAAAACCATTCAATTGTATATCATTCTTATAAAACTTCTATCTCATTCTTTTGAATCTCATCTTCAAAAATGCCCCAGTTTGTGAATTTTGGATATATTATTTTGACCCTTTTAGACATTTCTATGGACAAATTCTATAGTGTGAATGACTGGTATTTATTTTATTATGACTCTTGTCTTGTTTCTTGTATCACTAGGTAAATCCATTCACATATCTTATGCATTGTGGTTTCCTCATCCATAGATTTATGTTAAATAATTTTTAAATCTTTGTTTAGTTCCTAGATCTTTCCTTCAATTTTATCTCATAGCTCATTAGTGTCCTTAAATATTTTTATCCTTTCACCCTTGTCCTTTGTTTGGAAGAATTTTATCTACAACTCTTTTTGATTCATCTAATTAGTGAGAAAGAGAACATTAATGAACTCAATTTGGCATGGAAATCCTTAAAATAATTAGTTTTGTTGGGACCTCATAATGTCTATTGAAATAGGTATATTCAAAATTCTAGAGAGAGTTAAAGGGATTTTGCCCTCTCATTTTAGGACTATTTTTAATGCAGTCCAAGGCACGAGTTATAGTTGTTAGGATCCATTATGTATCCTACTTGGAATGAGTATCTGAAAGATACACTAATACTACTAGAATAATAACACTGTTTAAGCACACTTAACAACCTAAGAATTAATCACCTTGCTAATATAGTACCAACAACTTATCATTACAAGGTGTTTGACTCAAAGTGTTAGCTATAAAACCAAAAAAGAGGAGAAAGGGTAAGGTATAAAGAGAAGGTTCCTTAGCTAAGTATGGAGACACTAATTTCTAAGAATAAGTACAATCCGAACTATAGTTTTTCCAATGAATGTTAAGTTTCACATCAACTTGAACTTCAACCATATAAATAAGGGAATCAAAAGAAGCATCATGTAATCAGTTCATACATTTTTACTTCACAGGTAAATGCCTATAAGGTTGTTGTTAATAAACACACAAAATTATAATTATTTTTAAAATATAGAAAATAAAGTAATTAAGTATAATATCTTAAAAATAATCATAATTAGATACTACATTATAGATGGAATCATATCATAGTTTTTTATGCTAATATTCTCCATTTTCACCATATATATTGAAAGACATCCATAAAGTAGAAACAACAGAATATAATGAAAACTAAAAGAATGTAAAAATATAAGTATATTAATTCCTTATGCCATGTATTACAAAATTATCGACCTAGAAACAATACTATAGATTAGTATTTATAGAAAAGAGTGAAGGTATGACACATATCTGCATAGAATCCCACTCCAATCCATCATGAGGGACTATTTCAGATAATTTGGACTTATCTATAGTCCAAATAAAAAACAAATATCAAGAATACTCCTACATTATTCAAAATTTTATAATTTTAAATTATCTCCAATCTAATAAATGGGGAATAGATCCAAATTATTACCATATTCTACACATACAACTTGCATGGAACCCAAAAACTATTCAGTTTAAAATAGTATCTCTTATCCAATTTAGGGACATAAGTCCAGATTATCTGAAATAATACCTCATGGATAAATTATTACAATACTATAGTGACATACCCTAAAAGTGACAAAATAAGAGAGACATATAAAACATGACAACCACTTTCCCATTTGGGACCACGAGAGAAAAATGGGATCATTATTTAGCACTTAGAGGTGGACCATTTTATAATTAGATCTAGGTGCTTTGTTGAGTTTTTAGTGTTTTTGCAATGATATTTTCTTCTCTATCAATCTTAAATAGGTTAAAAAGTGGTTCTATGAAAATAACCTCAACACACGTCAACAATTTGGCATGTTCCTTTTTAGGGCCTCAAGAGAAACCTTGAATACATTGACATGGCTAATACTAGATGTGGATTGTGTGAAAAGATCCATAATATCCCAAGCTCTATCATTATTAGACTTTACCATATTCCTTCTCATGGTTATTTTAAAGTGTTGTAAGTGGACTGTAAACTTGTCTATGATAATTAAAGTTCCATCAAGATGTAAGAGAACATTTATTCCCACATCCTTGAAGTAATCAAGGATTTGGTCTCTATTTTTTCCAATATCCCAATGTATTCTTGAATATCCCTAAGCCAATAGTGTAGCATAGTTTTCATGCTCCTTGTAAATGTATGATACACTATGAGATCTATGATGGGAATGGTTATGATTTTAGGGAACATCCCCTTATTGATGATCACTACCATTATATTTCACTTATTATCAATCATTATAATCTTTAGGGGACAAGGTAGAAAAGGGGCAAAGTTTCCTTTTGGAGATTCCTTTAGAGAAAAGACAAGAGATTCCTTCAGACATTTTGTCTGAAGGAAATCCAAAGAGTAGACAAAGGTTGGATTCTTTTATACAAAATGATCGAAGGAATTCCTTTAGACATTTTGTTTGAAGAAATTCACAAGGCAAAAAACCAAATAGAATAAAACCCTTCAGAAAGAAATCCATGATAAAATGACAAGGGCAAATTCTTTCAGATAAAAGTATGAAGGAATTCCTTAGAACATTTTGTCTAAAGGAATTTTCTCAAAGGGAAACCCTAACCAAAAGAAAGTAAGTGAAAAAACATAAAGAGAACATTTCCTTCAGACAAAATGTCTAAAGGAATTCCTTCAGACATTTTTTTTTGAAGGGATTGAGAGGCCAAGGTAGCTCAAAGGATCCTGAAGGGAAAGCACCCTTGCGAGGGACTCTCATCTACCAAAAGGAGGACTTAATTCCTTCAGACATTTTTTTTTGAAGGGATTGAGAGGCCAAGGTAGCTCGAAGGATCCCGAAGGGCAAGCACCCTTGCGAGGGACTCTCAGCTGCCAAAAGGAGGACTTTTTTCCAAGCCCCAAAGGGACACCTTCACTTTGGGAGGGTTCAATGATAGAGACCTAAACAAAGAAAAGTTTGAAGGAAAGTGAAGCCGAAGGAGTTGCTAAAGGGGTGATCGGCGCGCGAACGTTAACTTTGTGGCAATGAAATAACTATTGGTCTTTAACTGATTGAGTGTGGATCTAAAGGAATTTAAAGGCCTTAAGGCCAAAAGGGAAAGATCACTGAGGAAGGATCCTAAAGAGCCAACGATTGATAGAAGATAGCCTCGAGGGTTGAAAGGGCCAAGAAAAGGCAAAAACTAGGAAAAGACAAAGGTCAAGAGTGAACTCAGTGACCCACCAAGAGAGGAGTCTCTATTGTGCCACATGGAAGACAGAAGCTCAACCTTCTATCAAGGGTGAAATCCATAGTGTCAATAGTTTTTGGCATGCCTGGTGGGACCCATTTTAATGCTCAGAAAAGTTTTAGGATTGGTTCTGGTCCTGTTACAACAAGAATGAACCACTAATCTAGCACATAACTTTTAATCAAGTGATTGTGGGACAAGTTTTTATTCCAAAGAGTTGAATAATATTGGTGTATTCTTTAACCAACCAGCCTTTGGAGGATTTTCATCAACACTAATGGTGACTTCAAGTTGAATTAGCTGGTTAAGCAGTCCTGGTGCCATCAAGAAATCACATTTTTGGTATGTATAATTCCATTACTCAGTAGTATGGACCTTGTGTTCCTTCATATAATTTTGATCAAGCTCAGGTTGTTCATGGAATCACCTCAAGAAGCTCTCCTAATTTTCCTTCAATATTAAGGGAAGTAACATTGGAATTTGAGAAGTAAGTGATGGAGATAGACAAATTGGATGAGCAGTATAGATATCAGTAAGAGCTTCTGTACAAAGAGGAGTGTTTATTTAAGAAAACTCAGGCCTTACAATCCATGAAAGAGGAGGTATAAAAATGGAAGAGTCCATTCATTCAAGGAAATCATCCTTGTGTGCCTTTTCCCATTCCAAAGCAACCCCCTCATATTCTAAAGAAAGCCCCCTCTTATGCACCAAATCCTTTTTACTAGATAACACTTACTCTAGCTCATCAAATGCAGTAACCACTCCTGCTCTTAATCCCTTACACGTAGATTTACAACATAAAATGTCATTAGAGAAACCTCTCATGGAGACTAACCTTCTCAATTCTTTATAATGTTGACCCTCTTTTGATGGGCATCACCCTATATCTTTTGGAAAGCAACACATCTCTCTCGAAGTAGCTCTTCATGTGCAGAGTAGACCCTTCCCAGTCTCCCTCAACCTCCTCAAATATTTTAGCATAGGAGTGCCTATCATGAACTAGCTTAGGACCTTGAAGAAGATAAATTTGTTGCATGTTCACAAGGGAAAATTTCCAATCCCAAGGTCATGAGTTCGAAGAAAACAATGGAATCATGTGGTAGGAAAAAAGAGGAGGCGAGGCCTATTCATTTTGATACAAGCCTTGAAGAAGATGAATTTGTTCCTACTCATCATGATGATGCTTGTGATCTCTAAGAAAGACTCTTTCAAGAGAATATAGCCAAGAAAATTTCAGAATTGGAGTCCAAAATAAGGTTCCTCAACCAAAGTGTGATGGATGGTTCAGGCCAAGCAGAAGATCCTACATCTGAACACACCCCATCTACACTCCTCCAAGAGAGATATCAATCCACATCTGATATAGATAAAGTGTTAGCCAAATGGAAGGAATAAAATCATTTGATTCTAGCTCAATGACTACCTCCTCTTCCACATGAGTTTAACCATCAGCCTTCCACTTCATCCCTTCTCAAGGAGGAACCTATTTTGCAGGAGGCAAGTGAAGAAGAGAGGATCCAATTTGTTTCTTCCCAAGAGGCTATCATGAGTGACAATTAGGATGAGATCATCATGGATACTCCCTTTGAAGACATCATCAACAATGGAAAAGGCACGGGTCATACATACATGTGGATGTTCTAGCAATATGAAGAGGAAGGTAATCATGGTGAGCTCTCTCCCCCCTTGTTTGATGAACTTCCTTGTTTCCTTGATGAGGAATATGACCATGCCATGGAAATTGAGTTGGAGGAGAATAAATAGCATGTCTGAGAACAACTAGAGACTCCAGTCTTTGAGAAAAAAAAGGAGAGGCATGTCCATCTTGAGGAAAGCTTTGAAGAAGAGAGCCTAGAGCAAGAAGGTGATGTTCTGTGGGATGAGCAAGTAGTTTTTTATCTCATTTCAAAGATTACAATAGTCACCCTTCTTCAATAAATCCATGATGAAGTAGAGGATCAGTTTGATAGGGTTTTCAATGAAGCAAAAGGGGACAAGTCAATCCATGATGCATATCAAGGGGCTTATGGTGATAAGCTAACAACAATTGATTTTTTGATGAAACACACCAACATGAAGGACCAGAAATAGACAATATTTGAAGAGAAAGATGAATACATATATGTTGGAAGCATGTTTGACCCTGATTCATTTAGATACAAGCCAATCAAGGTGGCAGGCAAGAAGAGTAAGTCACCAAACCTCCATTCCATTCAGCCACTTGTCTGGCACCATACATTTTCTTGCCATGAAAGAGACTTAAGAAGTTTTCCCTTTGATCCAAGAGGGAGGAAAATATACCTAGTTAGCTATACATAGTAGTTTTTTTTTTTTGATTTTATTTCCATGTTTTCCCTAAGTGATATTTGCATAGGTATAGTGTTTTTTAGCCTTTGTTGTGTGTGTTTTCCTTTGTGTTGAGGTAAAAACTTTGATTGGTTCATAAGTCTTTAGAATGTTGTTGCTAACCTTTTCAAAGCTATGTTTTGACTTCGTGCCCAATGGACTTTGAGGCTGCCAGTCTTCTTTAAGCATAGCAAGCATGCTTCCCCTGGGAATTGCCAAATTATTGACCATTTTTGGTCTTGCAGACCAAAATCGGTCTCCCTTTTTAGTTCTTGCCATTTCCACACCTAGACATGAAGGATAATGAAAAAATATGATTCTGTAACTCATTTTCTCCTCTTATCATACAAAAGGGCTTAGCTTCAAGCACTTGGTATAGAAGGTATAGGCAGAGTTGGAAGGAGTGATTATATAGGAGTTTGCAAAAGGTGCTAGTTTCATGAGAGTTCCAAAATTGAGTGAAAATTTTGTGTTTTAAAACATCCAAGGAGCTCTATCATGACTTATTGGGTCTAACAGAGTAAATAAACTACTTCAAAGGGTTTTTAATCAGTAAAAAGACCAAGTTCAAAAGGCCAAAAGATCATTTTAAAAATCCCAAAGGGCAAGTGCCCTTGTGGAGGGCAGGAAGGTGCCAAATGGGGCTAATTAAGAAAGTTTTGAAGGACATCTTAGGGCCTAAGTGCCCTTGTGGAGGGTAGGAAACACTTAAAAAGGGACCAAACTGGACAAGACAGAAAAGGGGTAGAGTTTCCTTTTGGAGATTCCTTCAGAGAAAAGACAAGAGATTCCTTTGGACATTTTATCTTAAGGAAATCCAAGGAGTAGACAAAGGTTGAATTCTTTCAGAAAAAATGCTCAAAGGAATTCCTTCAGACATTTTGTTTAAATAAATTCACAAGGAAAAAAACCAAACAAAAGAAAACCCTTTGAAAAGAAATCTGCAGCAAAATGACAAGGGCAAATTCTTTCAGACAAAAGTCTGAAGGAATTCCTTTAGACATTTTTTCTAAAGGAATTTGCCTGAAGGGAAAGCCTGACTGAAAGAAATCAAGTGGAAAAACATAAAGAGAACATTTCCTTCAGACAAAATCTCTAAAGGAATTCCTTTGAACATTTTGTCTAAAGGGATTCAGAGGCCAAGGAAGCCTAAAGGATCTTGAAGGGCAAGCGCCCTTGCAGGGGAATCTCAGCTGCCAAAATGGGGACTTTTCTCCAATCCCCAAAGGGACACCTTCACTTTAGGAGGGTTCAATGATAGAGACCCAAACAAAGAAAAGTTTTAAAGAAAGTGAAGCTGAAGAAGTTGCTAAAGGGGTGACAGGCATGTGAACATCAACTTTACAGCAATGAAATAATTGTTGGTATTTAAATGATTGAGCATGAATCTGAAGGAATTCAAAGGCCTTAAGGCCAAAATGGAAAGACCATTGAAGAAGGATCCTGAAGAGCCAAAGATTGATAGAAGATAGCCCCAAGGGTTGAAAGGGCCAAGAAAAGACAAAAACTGGGAAAAGACAAAGATCAAGAGTGAAATCAGTGACCCACCAAGAGAGGAGTCTCCATTATGCTATGTAGAAGACAGATGTTCAGCCTTCTGTCAAGGGTGCAATCCATCGTGTCAACATGAAGGGCATACATAACATGAGATTGGCTTACTTGGGAGGTCCTTATAGGTGAAGTTGATGCAAAAGGTGATGGAGTGGCCACTATGGGGGTCCCTTGTAAGATTAGTGGGTAGAGTGATGAGAATTTTATATATCTCATTATATCTCATATAAACTATCCATAAGTGTTGACTTTTGTTTATATATTGCATTACATTTAAAACCTAAGGTCTCATCTAAGTAGGAAATGAGTGAAATTATATTTTATTCATATGTGATACATTATTGATTCTCTATCTTGTTATTTGTGTCTAAATTAGATTAAATGAGCAAAAGTTTGTATACATAAATACACCCCTATGGAGGGATCATTTTAAGGAGTCATCAACATTTTTTGAAACCAAGTTTGGCAACAATTTTGAAGACTCGATATAGAACACATTGAGCTCTGAAGATTCCTTGTCAAGCTCCAAAGATCTATAGCTTCAAAGATGCTCTAAAGACCTATCCATCCATGCTTAAAATATGCCCAGGCACACTCTAAAGATCCATCTATACACTACAGATAAATATAGTAATTCTAAATATATCTAATGTATATATTTAGATTTTCCTTCTATATATATATATATATATATATATATATATATATATATATATCTTATTTTAGACATTAATATTCATAGTGATGGTCTAAAATGATCCAAATATAAATGTATTTCTATTTTATAAAATTGGACATAATCTATTTGGATCTGTGTTAGTTGAATCAGTTCCAATACCTCCATATAAACATGGGATCTAAATCCTAGATCTTCTATTTTAAATAACTAGATTTAGTTATTTAGATTACCAAACTTTGTATTTTGAGAATAGTCGTGAGATATATTTTAAATACATGTCTCCTTCTCATTCCAGATAATAAATTGATAATCAATCAAAAAATAGAGAACAAAATTGAGAGAATAAGTATTCAAGTTTAACTTCATGCATCTATATATGTTACATTTTATAATGAAATAAATTTCAGCATTCCTTTTCATTATTGAGTGAAATTTGATACTATTCTGACGAAGGATCAAGGGCCCACTTCTCTCTGAAGATCAAGATAATTGGAATTTTTAGTTTATATATTAAAATTATATTTCTTTTGATTCAAGTATATTTCATTTTACTACAAGTGTGATTTCCCTTTTAATGCAAGTGTGATTTCCCTTTCAATGCAAAGTGTGATTTCCATTTTAATGCAATTATATTTCCATTAAATGTAAAGGTTGTTTCAATTTAATGCAAGTGATTTTTATTTATGCAAAATATTTTTTTCAATTTCATAAGAAGTAAAGTCTATTAACTCATCTCCATATTCAAAATCTATCAAGAAGTAGTTTAGGTGACAATAGATAATCAACATTCTCACACTCTGAAATATCACACTATCCTACCTAGCTAGGTAAGTCGAGTGAGGACACTAGTCTTATGCCAAATTTTTAATTTATGGATGTTGATGGTGTGAACTAAAGAATCCTTTTAACAAGGAATGTCATAGGATAATCTTTAGTCAGCAAAACTTTCTATATTTACTTTTTTGAAATATAGAATTATAATCTTATTCATTGTCCTTAAGATTTAGACATCAATAGTGGAGTAAGTCCCCCAAATAATGAATTGTTAACTCTAATATCCAACATCTCATTGCATATAGCCTTAGACACTGGCCATAGTAAAAAATAACACTGATCTATTGATTGGTTAAATGAGAGGTATAATGATAACCTATCATTTTTGGTGCCATTGACAGGGAGTACTCATCAATAAGTGTTATTAAGTCCTCTATTAGAGTTATATAAGGAAATTCAAAAACATTCATATACCCTAAAAACACAAAAACAATCCAAGACTCTTTAAATTTATGAACCACCCAAGAGATTCTCAAGGGTGGTTTATCTCTAAATAATCCCAAATAAAATAAGAAAAGAGGATCCTGTCCTTGATGGAAAGATCAGAAAATGAGAGAAAGGTAATTTAAATTTGTATACAAACTTTTTATGATTCCTCTCCTAAACAATTTTCATCCTCACAAATAGATGCTAAAAGAAGAATTTTATTTAGGACATCTTCTCTTATAGGGAGAATTAATCCTAAGAATCCCTTTTATAGAATAATTAGATTTGATCTACAAGATCTAAAATAAGAAGAATTGATCACCAAAAAATATTCTCCTCCTAAGGTAGACCATAGGTTGAAAACCCAAGAAGAGAACCTAGAGTGGATTGATAACCAAAGTTGGGAAGAAAATATGGGACATGAACATGCACATGTAGAAAACCTTGATCGAAAGCCTCAATAGGACAAAAATTTTTCCTATCCAATCAATTGAGGTCCTGATGACATAAGCTCCATGAAAAATATATTACCATTTATTTTACCTAATTTTAGAGGTAAATCCTCAGAGGATCTAGATTATCTCCTCTTTGAATTTTAGGTTCTCTACCAAATATATGACTATGTCACAAACAATCATAAGTTGAAGTTATTCCCATACACACTTAAGGATGCAACCATGAGATGGTTCATGGGCCTTGAGGGTAATTATATAAGCACTTTGGATGAAATGGAAACTAATTTTTTTATAAATATCAGGATTATTGTAGAGTTAGAGAATGAAATTAAGATTTTTTCAACATAAAACAAAATGAAGATGAAACCTTAGAAGATTACCTTGATAGGTTTATATTTGCCCATAAATAGATTGGTTACTAACTCATAGAGGAGGTCATCTAGATAATCTTTTTTTAAGTCTTAGATGGTGATGCACATGATGCTTTAAACCTAATGGGAAAGGGTGGCATTGACAATTCAACCTTTCATCATATTTCAACATTATGTACTAACTATTCTAGGACAAGACCTAGCTGGAAATCATGGTTAGGAAAATCACCTAAAGTTGGCGTCTCAAAGCAAAATTAAATGCCACCAATATTGAATAGTTGTCAATATATTATCCTAGATATAGACTCAAAAATGCGATAAAAGATTATCCTTTAGATAAAATAGAGGCATGTGGTATTTGTGACCTAGACCATAAAACCAAGAATTGTAATCATCTTCCTACCATAATAAATGAAGTAAAACAAGCAGTATATGTAGTTGAGGAAGTGAACTTTATCCAAAGATAATGAATCCAGTACCCTCAACCTCAAAATCAATGTGGTTCAATATTTTCTTCCAATCCATGGATGACACCATGGGCTGGACAAATCACACCACAAATTTGGGGACTGCCACCATAACCACAACCATAGGGTAATCAAGAATGGATGGCACAAATGTCGAGAATGCCTCAAAATATTTAACAACCCTAGGCATAACATCAAAACCAACAACCATGCTGGGTAAAACAATCACCACATCAATGGCCAAATCAATAATATCAAATGCAGAGAAAGTTTCCTCCACAATTGGATTTGATGCCTTCACAATCTTGGCCACCACAAATTGATAAGTAGGTTAACCAACCATAATTACCTATCCAACTAATTTTAAATCCTAAGAATAGGAAAAATAATCCTATTTATGGAGTTGATCAAGAAAGTAGTGTTGTAAATGGTTCAACTAAGTGTAATAATGTTCAACTCAGGTCAAGAAAGGTAGTAGGAGAATCACCCATTATAATAACTAAAATTTCAAATGATGAAAATACTAATGATTCACCTATAGTACAAAAACCAAATGAAGACAAGGTAGAATCCACAACAACTTCAGTCACACCAACCACAATTCAAAATCCCCCTGTTGTTCCATTTCCTGAGAGGGAAGAAAAACCTAGGGAGGATTCTTAATTGATGCATGGATTAAAAGAGATGAAGATAGAAATTCTAGTTTTAAGAGCCATTAATGATATTTTTGAGTTGAATCAAATCATTAAAGGATTGTGAATCAAAGCACCAGGTAGAAAGAAATAATATCCTAAAATAATTTAGGTAACTGGTAAATTGTTGATTTACTAGTAGGAAACATACTTATTCCTAAATACAGAGACCTTGGTGTCCCATGATGACTATGATAATTGGGAATAAGTCCATACCAAATGTGCTTGTAGATCTACGTGTTTTCATCAATATAATCACTATCAACATAGCATAATATTTTTCCCTCACATGGCTTCATCCTACCACTACAATCTTACAAATGGCAGATCAATCCGCTATTGTTCTTGAAATAACTATAGAAAATGTGCTAGTCACCATAGAATCCTAGGAATATCTTGAGGATTTTATGATCCTTAAACCTAAACACAAGAGGGTAGGATATCCAATCATTCTTGGAAGACCTTGGTTATCTAAAATCACAACATGAATTGATTGTAGATCTGAAAACATGACCATTTTCAATGGAATTCATGTGAAATAAATATCTCTTTATCCATCTACTAGACCTTCACTAGATATTTTTAAATAGATATAGGCGGATCATCCTAAACAAAATTAGAATAGTGTGTCTTCCTTAGACATGGTTACCATAAAATAACATGTCCAAGAAATTGAGGAACAAAAAATAGAAGATTTGGAATAATATAGCCTATCTCTAAAGTCTGACAACCTAGCTCTAAAGTCTGATAACATAGTTCCAAAGTCTAAAATCCTAGATCTTAATACTAATATATTACCTTTGAAGACCAATAGATTAGCTCTAAAGACTAATAACTTAGCTTTGAAGATGAACAATCATGAATGTGAATAATTTAACTCCACTATTGAGAACCAAGACAATGTCATAAGTTCCCTAAACATGTTATATGGTCTATAATATATGTATAGACACCAAAATAATGCACACGATAGTTCTAGATGTTGAAACACCCCTAGATTAGACCATTACCTAGCCTCCATCCATGACCCTGAGTTAGTTTAGCTAACTAGCTAAACCAACTCACTAACCTGCCCATTTCACCCCTCTTAACCTTAAACCCTCGACCATCGATGGTTACCCTAACCATCGATGATCAGGTCCCTTCCCCATCTGAACAAAGACAACTCAAGCTGGCACATCAAAATTTAATATATTTTTCTTCTCCATTTCATGAAGCATAGGAAACATCAACCAAACCTCCTAGGGAAGATTCTACCTTCAACTCTCTTTGCCTATAAAAGGAGGGGAGTAAGAGGTGGAAAGAAAAAAACACAAGTAAGCATATAAACATCTAGGCAATTAAGCCATCAGCCAACAGCTATCAAGAGATTTTTCATCAAGATTTTTTTTATAGGTCTTCCCTCTAACCATCCAATAAGCATAGCAAAGACCCAAACCTCTGTCAAAATAGATTTGTAACCCCTAAGCACCATTTGCCAAAATTGTTTTTTAGCCTACCATCAACCATCAAACAACAAACTAGTGTTTTCTTATTTATAGGTTATTCTTCCTAAGACAAAGAGGATCTCTCCATAATCCTCTAGATCATGTGCACATAAACAAATAGGTTCTTCTACCATACCTTGTAATTAGTTTCTTACTTCTTCCTTCTAATAAAATAATTAAAAATTGAGATAAACATTATGGCATGCCCAGTGGGACCTAATAGCATCTAAGTGCCCTTTTATTATTTATTAGATGCTCATACAAAGAAATTTAAAAGTTTCATTTTTGGGCTTAAAATAAACCTTACATACATTGATTATTTGCATGTTTAGATCATGTAGTTAATGTTAAAATCCAAGTAATTTTATCATAGATTCACTTATTTATCACACACCATACCAAACCACTTAAATCAATCAAAACATCTTAACAATTGACATAAGGCCCAACTAGGGTTTCATCTCCTAGTGGATCACCTTCATCATTTGGATATCTTACTTGGAGGTCATTACCAAGAAGAGAAACCAAAAATTATCTCTTTGGTTAATTTTAAACTCTATAAATTGGTATATACTATCTAAACACCTAACACCCTTATTGTTATGGTATTTGAAGTGAGGGGGTAGGCTCTAATACCAACCCACATATTGATTTTCAACATAGATCCTTTTGAGAGCCTTAAATATTTGAAACTAACCATAGACTTCTTATCTAGTACATATTATACAAACCAAGTTCTTTTTCATACTTTCCAACTAAGGCATAAGCCACAAGTGAGATAAAAGGCACCCTAAGATTTTAAATTCACTCTAGTGTATGTTTTTGATTGCCTTGGGATCTTTTTCTTTTGTTTGATATGTTTTTTAGTTGTGAGCTTTCCTTTATTCCTTTCTATTTCTCATATGGTTTTTACTAGATGATAATTAAGAAGCCATACCAACCAAGAGCCACCTTCCTCTTCTTCTTACATGGAATATACCTATAATATTGAGGGTTCTCCCCATCCTTCCACCCAATACCATGCCTTAGATAGTTGTCCAAGGTGATGCAGATTTCTCCACCTTCATTGATAAGAACCCCATGGACCTCCAACACTACCTCAACACCTTGTCTCATTGCACCCCTAGTTTGTTTCCTCCTAGTGATCCACCTTATGGGATACCTCCCCATATTATGGTTACCACTACCTCTACCCAACCTATGATCACTCGAACATCTTCCTCCACCAATAATCCACCTACTACCTCCACCCAAACTTAATCAAATAACCCAACCAATAACCAAAAACCCCCTACACCAACCAATAACTCCTCCAACATAGGGGGAAATTACCCTTAGTTACCCATACTCCACTCACCATGGGAATATCTTCTACCCATACTACCATTATCTCCCTTGTCATTGCCAACCCACCAATATCCACCCCACTTCAAAATGTGGTGCTAGCTATACCTTCTACCCTTCCACCTATCAATACCAGAGTCACCACTCACCCCCAACCAACTAACCCATTCATACCTCCAACCTAATCCATATCAATTCCCCAAACTACCAATCTAATCATACCTTCTAACCAACCCACATCAACCCCTCAAAAAATACCTATGCTACCCTACCCACACTATGTTCCTAATCCATAAGGATAGATATCTCCATCTTCCACCCAACCTCTTATGTCTATTAACCCATGTGTGGCATCATCCCAACCTTCAATTATCACACACTAATATGTGGTATCTTCTCAACATCTTACCAGTTATCCATATATTACATCCACATAACCTCAATAAAACTTACCATACAATTTGGAACTCCCCAAACCTTAAACAGATTTGGTCAAACTATTGATGGACAAAATGACCAACCTAGAGTCATCTATCTCTAGGGCTCACAACCTCTTATCTTATGAAAAAATATGTAATGAACCTATTCACCCATCCATCCCTATCTAAACTTACCCTCCTCAATCATAATTACCCAAATTTTCTAAATTCCAAAGCAAAGAGGACCCCTAACAACACCTAAGAGCATTTTGGCATTCTTTCTACTTGATTGATTATGATGATGCTCTACTCCTTCATACCTTTCTTATGTCTCTATTTGGAAAAAAATTAGATTGGTATAGTCATATCACTAAGAACTTCATATTTTTCTTTTCCCAACTTGCCCAAATCTTTTTAGATTATTTCTCCATCAATATATCTAAGAAAGTCTCCATCATCGACCTCTACTCCATCAAGTAATTTGATGACAAATCAATTGCTGATTTCATAGCTCAATGGAGAGATATTATCAACTAGCTCTCTTTCTCTTTTCCCTAATTCAATTTGATTGAAATTTTCTCTCAGGCTTGTGCTAAACACACTTTCCCCACTCTATAGGTTCAAACCTTCAAAAATTTTGATGAGGCTTTCACCATGGCACACAAACTATAAATCAGAGCCATTGATGAGGGGAAGTTAAAATTAAGAAATAAAAACTCTAGCTTAAAATCCAATGAACCTTCCTCATCCAAATCCACCAACTAATATAATTACCCCAACGCCAAACTAAAGGTATCCACAAATATAGTGGTCCTTAAAACCACTCCACCTTTAGTTATCAACCAACCCAATGAAAATAACTCCTCTAACCCCTCCAATCAACAAACCCAAAATCAAAACTAGGCTACCCCAAAACATTACACTCCATTAGGGGATTCATATGCTTTAGTTTTGGATAAATTACTCAAATCCAACATCATACAGCTTCCCATCATCAAACCTCCCCAATAATTTAATGCTTTTTACCATGTGCCCAATTGGTACAACAAGAATTATCTATGTGCTTTCCACTATGTCAATGGATATGACATTAGTAGGTGTAACACCATAAAAACCATTGTCAAAAATTTTATTGATAAGGGAGAACTTACATTGGATAATCCCAATGTACCCCTAAATCAGTCACTCAATATCTTTTGATAACCTTTTTCCAATCATGCCCCTTCTACCAACCATGATAACAACAAACTAGAATCATCTCACGCTCGTGAGGTCCATACGATCAATGTAATTATCAGTTAACCTATCATTAAGGAAACCATTGCCTCAACTACCTCTTCCTCCATTACACCTATGGAAGTGGTAGAACCACCCTCCATTCCTTTGGATACCCAAATAAAGGAAGCATCCATCTCCTCTCTTTTACTTTATTAGATAAAAAACTTACCCACCTCTCCTTTGATATAAATACCAAAGGAGACAACCATTGCTATCACACCTTCCTCCCCCATCATGGAATCACCCACTCTCTCTTTGAAAACCCTTCCATAAGGAGATATTACCTTACCTACTCCCTCCATGGAGGAAACATCTTCCTAAACCTTGGAACCTTTCACCAAGGATAAGAGTGAAGAAACCATTCCCTTACCTCAGCTTATGGGCCTAATCTTTGAATCCGATGCCGAAAGAACTAAACCAGTTTACAAACCCTTTTCTAGATTGGTCCAAAGCCTAGAATTCTCTTCTCAACCCAATTTGGATCGAGCCACATTTTGGAACAACCTTGGCCTCCCTTATCAAAATAAGTATGAACCTTCAACCTCACTTTCATCCAACATTAAACATATCATCACCTCAGTCCCTTCATCAAACATCTCTCCCTCCAACACCATTGAAGAACCATCCCAACCGTCTCCATCTAAAATTATCAAATCACCTTACACCTCTCTAATCAAACCTATCAAGAATCTAGGGGTAATTTTTACTCATATCCTTCTCTACCCATATTTTAAGTTGGATTTAAAACCATCTGCTCCACCAAAGAAGACCTTAACCAAACTAGCCAAGAAGGTGGAACCACTCAAACTCCCACCTAGAACTAGAACCATACCACCCCTTCACCTATCTTTAACCTTATTTTGATTTAGGTTTTCCCCTCATAAAGTTAAACCTCTAAACCTATATAGAATTTTCCATGTCTAAACCTATCATCAAAATAATTTGATACCTAAATATCATTTGGGTCAAATATATCTAGCATGCAGAATGCTCCCTAGAAGGAAAGCTACCCAAATCTAAATTGGTTAAAAGGATATACTACTCCTTTGAAGGATATATACCAAAATTAACAAATCCAAACTTAGACCACTCTATTGAAGGATGGCTAAGTTGGTTTCATCAAAAGCAATCATTTAAAGCTTCCTACATTGATCAGTTATTAGGAATATAGAAAGTAGAGCAATAATAATGAAATAAAGACAAAATTAAATTTCAAAAAACACAATAGAATAAAGACATAGATTTAATGTGGTTCACCCAATATGGGCTATGTCCACATAGAAATTATCAGTACTTATTATTATTTAGTCCAACAAATAAAGGGAAAAACCTGCAATACATCCACTACAATATCCTCTTCACTCTCTACATCTATTTTGCCTTATTACAATTCCCTCATATCAAAAGGAATATTTCAAATTAGGGAAAAAAATACATTAACTTCATTTCTACCATTATATATAAAAGCTAATAGTAAATGGTCCAGATTAACTATGAAATTATAATATTTTATAATGCATTATTCACAAAATTTTACTTTGGGGGCATTTCCCCTAAAAACCCACTAGAGGGGGCTCCAAAATAGGTCGTCACCCCCCTGGATCCCCATGATGACCATAGTGGGGGGCATTGTCCCCCCACACCCCCCTATCAGGAACTGGGCATTAAAATAAGATCAGGCTCCACTATCTAATAATCTCCCACTTGGAGACTATTATTGCAACTCCACCACTACAACTCTTACTTGGAATTCTCTTTGAACTTTAACCTTGGCATGTTTCTCATCTTCCTTTTTATCCTTGAATACATATTAAAGTTGAACAATTCTCTAGCTTATCTTTAGTGATTGCCTTTGTTAGCATATTTGTAGAATTCTGACTTATATGGATCTTTTCCAACTTCAATTGACCATCTTGAAAAATTGAATGAATGAAGTGATATTTGAGTTATAAATGTTTGGTTATTGAGTGGAATGCCAAGTTCTTTGCTAAACAAATCTCACTCTAGCTATCACTATATAACCTGTAATCTTCCTGCTTATGCCTAAACTCTTCCATGAACCATTACATCCATATCATCTCCTTTCTATCTTCAATAGTTGTAACATATTCTACCTCAATAGTTGACAAAGCAACTATCTTCTATAATTTTGAAATCCAACTAACTATTTTATCACCAATAGTGAATACATAACCTGTGGTGCTTCTCTTACCATCTAAATCTCTGGCCATGTCTGCATCAACATATCTTTGTAAGGTAACATCTAACCCTTCATAGCACAAATGTCTATCAATGGTCCCTCTCAAGTACCTGAGAATCCACTTGACTGCATCCCAATGCTCTATTCTTATATTTTTCATAGACTTGTTGACAACTCTCATTGTATGAGCAATATTTGGTCTAGTGCACACCATAACATACATTAAATGTCCAACTGTTGAAGCATATGGTACTTTGGTCATGTAATTGATTTCTTCCTATGTTTTGGGACATTATTCCTTTCTTAATTTGAAGTTCCCTCCCAAAGGTGTACTCACAATTTTTGCATCTTGTATATTAAACTTGATTAACACCATCTTAATGTATTCTTCTTGAGACAATGTCAATTTCCTATTTTTGCTATCTCTTGTTATTCTCATACCAAGGATTTTCTTTGCATCACCCAAATCCTTCATTGCAAATGAATCTGATAGTTTTCTTTTCAATTCATTTATATCATGCATGTTAAACCCTACAACATGCATGTCATCTACATACAATAATAAGATAATATAGATGCCATTATCTAATCTCTTAAAGTAAACATAATGGTTAGAATGACATCTACTATAACCTTTTTCTATCATAAACATGTCAAATTTCAAATACCACTATCTTGGATCTTGTTTTAGGCCATATAAAATCTTATTTAACCTACACACCATTTTCTCCTTAACTTTGACTTCATATCCTTGTGGCTGATCCTCATATATTTCCTCCTCCAAATCATCATGAAGGAATGCAGTCTTCACATCTAACTATTCAAGGTGCAAGTCTTCTACTGCTACCAAACTTAAAATAGTTCTTATAGAAGTCATTTTAACTACTAGAGAAAATATTTCATCAAAGTCAATACCTTTCTTTTGTGCAAACCCATTTACAAGAAGTCTGGCCTTGTACATCTTTTTCCTTCCATCTTCTTCCTTCAACCTATAAACCCATTTATTCTATAATGCCAAGTTTGGTTGTGTACCAAGGAGTCCATCTCCTCTTTCATGCCTTGTTCCCACTTCTTTTTGGTTTCTACCTCCATTGCTTCTTCATAGCTTTCTAGCTCACCACCATTAGTTAATAATAAATAATAAAGTGAAGGAGAGTAATGTTCAGTGAGTTTACTTACTCTAGTAGATCTTCTAACTACACTTCCAAGAGTTTAAGGTACTTGTTGTAGTTGTTACACATTCTAATTTTTTGGCACTTTTGGAATTTCATTTCTAGTAATTTTATCAAGCATTTCATATTATATAATTGACTTTTCCTATTTCTTTTCTTGCAACTAATCTCCATACATGACATTTTCATTAAAGATCACATCTCTACTCTTAATGATTTTTTGATTTTCAATGTCCCATAAACGGTAACTAAATTCATTAACTCCATATCCAATAAAATTACATTTCTTGGATTTTGCCTCAAGATTGGTTCTATTTTCTTTTTCAATATGGACAAATGCTTCACAATCAAAAGTCTTTAAAAATAAATAATCTACCTTTTTACCTATCTATACTTCCTCTAGAATGCCACCATCCAAAGTACTTAAAGGCCCTCTATTTATTAAGTAAATAGTAGTATCCACAGCATCTACCCACAACTATAAGGGTAACCCTACATGTAATCTCATGTTCCTTGCACATTCCATGATTGCCATGTTTATCCTTTCTAACACACCATTTTGTTGTGGTGTTCTTGGAACTGTCTTCTCTCTATGAATCCTATGGGGTGAACAATAATTATCAAACTCTTTTCTATAGTATTCACCTATATTATCTGATCTGACACACTTTAACTTATTTCTTGTCTCATTCTCAACTAAAGCTTTCCATTTATTAAAAGTATCAAAAATATTAGATTTATTTTGTATGCAATAAACCCATTTTTTTCTAGTTGCATCAGCGATAAAAGTAACATAATAATAAGAGCCACTAAGGGATGATACATGAGCTGGTCCCCATACATATATATACATAAGCTCTAAATTTTCATCCTTCGTTGTCCTCCCAACTCTGAGAAATATGACTCTCTTTTGTTTTCCATACACAAAGTGCTCACAAAAATCCAAATCCACCTTCTTCAAATCTAACAAAAAATTCTTTGAGTGGAGAACTTGCATCCCCTTCTCACTCATGTGCCAAAGTCTGTGGTGCCATAATTTTGTATCTAATTCTATAGAAGCTAAAATAATGAAAGAGTCAACATCACCATTAGATAAATACAATGTACCTACCTTCTCTCTTTTTTCTATTACCAATGATCCTTTAGTGACCTTCCATAAATTTTTTGTGAATATAACTATGCAACCATCACTTTCCAGCTGCCCTACCGAAATTAGATTTCTTCTCAACTCAGGAACATGCCTCACCCCTTTTAACAACCATTTATTTTCATTCTATAATTTTATTTGTATCTTACCCTTTCCTAAAATTTTATAGGGTTCACCATCACCCAAATAAACCTACCCAAAATCACCTTGAACATAGTCTAGACAATATTCCTTATGGAGTGTAGCATGAAATGAAGCCCCTAAATCTAAAACCCAAGAATCATTAATATTATCTAAATAAAGGATTAAAGCATCTTGTAACACATCACCTACTACATTTTCTTCCTAATTTTTATCTTGTTGTCCATCTCCTTATTTTCTTTTTTGAAACCAAAAATCTTTCTTCAGGTGTCCTTTCTTCCCACAAATCTAGCACACCAATGTTCCTCTAGATTTAGATCTACCCTTCTTAAACTTCCCACAATTCCCTAGGCCCTTTCCTCTATCTTTTTATCTTCCCCTATTCTCCATAGTTAAAGCATTACCTAATGTCTCACCTATGCTTTTCAATTATATTTCCTTGCTAAGGATAACACAAATAAGATCAACAAACTTTAAAGTGTTTGAGCTAGAGACAAAATTGCTCACAGCCATGACCAATCCATTCTAGCTTTCTAGCAATGAGCATAGAATCAAAATATCCCTAACCTCATCATCAAAATTTACTCCTATAGAGCTTAATTGATTTATGATCATGTTAAATTCATTTAAATGGTCAGCAATAGACCTACCTTCTGACATTTCTAGATTAAATAAACATTTCATAATAAATACCTTGTTGGAGGCTAAGGGTTTTTCATACACTTGATCTGATGACTTTATCACATCTATTATTATCTTTTCTTTTGAAATATTGAAGCCCACTATTATTTCTAAGCATATCCATATTATTCCTAGTGCCTTTCTATCAAGAACCTCCCAATCTTCATCTTCATAGTTGCTAACTTCTTTGTTATTTTGCCCAATTTAGGGAAAAATCCTTCTGATATAGATAGTCCTCTATTTGCATCTTCCATAGCTAGTAGTTTTGACCTTTAAACTTCTCGACCTTAAACTTTCCTTCTTCCATCATTACTCCCACTTGAACTAGGAAACCTCTTTTCCTGTAAGTTTATCTGCCAAATAAACCTTTGGCTCTGATACTAGTTGTTAGGAATATAGAAAATAGAGCAATAATAATGAAATAAAGTCAAAATTAAAATTCAAAAAACACAACAAAATAGAGACATAGATTTAATGTGGTTCACCCAATATGGGCTACATCAACACAAAAATTATCAGTCCTTATTATTTAGTCCAACAAATAAAGGGAAAAACCTAAAATACATCCACTGCAATATCCTCTTCACTCTCTACATCTATTCTACCTGATTACAATGCCCTCATATCAAAAAGAGGGTTACAAATAAGGGCAAAAATGTACTAACTTAATTTCTACTGTTAGATCTAAAACCCAATAGTAAATGGTCTAGATTAACTATAAAATTGCAATATTTTATAATGTATTTTTCATAAAATTTTACTTTGGGGGTGCTACCCCTGAACCCCCACCAAGGGGGAACCAAAATAGGTCACCACCCCCTGTGGACCCCCATGGTGACCATAGTGGAGGGGCATTGGCCCCCACACCCCCTATCAGAAATTAGGCATTAAACTAAGATCAAGCTCCACCATCCAACATCAACTTCATAAACCTATCAAAAAAAAATCAATAAATAATGATCCCCTATCAAAATCAGAACAATCTATCCCAAGAAAACTACAATCAAATTTCATGTATATAGTATCAATAGAATTCCCACATCGATCAGTCTACACCTTGTATTAAAACATAGACTTGTCTATTATGGTTCTTAGGTCACCTATAAAAGGGGAAAACCAACCCTCAAGAGGTTATACTACCCTTCACACCACCTATCATCCATATTTTCCTTTGTACCATCTTTAAATCAAAGTATTTATGAGCTTACTTGACACGATGTGATCGAGCCACCTTTTTATCAACTAATGCGTTCTAATGTGAAGAACTCAAAAGGCTTATATTCCTTAGGCTGATCTAACTTAGGTTTTTTTTCATCCTTACCAATGAATAAGCATCATGTCTTCTCCTTATCTTTGCATAATTGGTTCATGTATTCACCTAGACGTATGTCTCTTAAGTTTCATCTATTTTCCTATATCTAGTTTTGTTTTCTAAACTTACTTCATGTATTATCATCATCAAAAAAACTATAATCATAATCATAAATCACATGACATACCCATGATCATAAATATAAATCATAAAAACATCATAAACATCACATCCATAAATCAAAACATCATAACCATATATAAGACAATAACCATAAACCACATCACATATCCATGACCAATAACCATAATAAAAACATCCTAACCATATATAAAATAAAGCATCACATAATCATAATAATATATAAACCATTGATCATAACATCATCCATAATCATCACATGCCTAAGTTATTGAGTCTACATCTCATGAGCATAAACATAAAACATATGAACATCAAAACCATAAACCATAAAATCACATCTATATATCATCATCACATCATATATATCATGTTTCAACATAAAATGATACATATAATAATGTGTATCTCTCTCTCAAAAAAAAAATATACATCTCATTGCATTGACTTGTAGGCCAATATCAAAATCATATACATCTACACATATCATATCCTATGCCCCTGCAACACCACTACCACTAGCCCCTCCTACACTACCACTACCATCTAGTGCTTTCCCCCTTGAGGTGACTGCCTATCCACCCACTATAGCAACCCACTGACCTGGAGTCACCACACTTACACTAGCTACCAAACTGGGTTGTTATTCACCCCATTTGGGCTATTTAGGACACTATGTCAAAACTATGGTTCACAATAATGTAACTTCTCAACTATGGCCAAGTACCATGCCATAGGGATACTACCTGGTGGTCTTACTAGTTATATGGCTCCTCCTCTTCTCTATCTCAAAGTGTCCCTCTCCTGAGTCACCAAAGCTAGTGAAGTCCTTGCTTGGTCCCTCTCACCCATAGTTATGGTTAACTATCCCTGTAAGGTAGAAACCTAGCCCTACAATGTATCCACATAATCTTATAAATATATGACCTATTCCTATGTAGTATCTATCATCACTTCTAATTTTCCATTAGGGCCACCTCCTTGTACTTGTACCTATGGACCCCCACCAGTTGGGTTCATGTCTATAGCCTACCTACCCCTATCATCCCATCCAAAATTTATCACTACATAAAGGGCCTAATACCATGCTAGGTAGCCATCAATAACACCCACATCATTAATCTTTGCTCAGGTAGTTAGCTTCTCATAATTTATAACTATCTCCACCAGTTATGGTTTTAAAAGTAAAAATTCAACATTCCTCTTGCCTATACCTCAAGAATGGAGCTAAAATCCCCTACACCAACCAGAACTACCTATGAAACCTATTAAATGAGATGAGCTCAGTCTCACCCTCTCTCCTCCCAAAAATCCACTTGTATCTTTGCATCGATAAAATATGCCAAGTATAATGGGCCCACCTTAGAAAGCTGACATACAACCTCCAAACTACATCTCCAACCACCAAGGCCTCTAGTGGCCTTATAAACCATTAATATATTGCATACCCCCTCTATCTCTTGTGAGTACATAATTTCCCCTCCACTGTATAAAGCCCACCTTGAAGTCCATCTAGGTGTATCCCTCCCATGGCAGATCCATCAATCTTAGAACCTAGATATGCTCATAAGCCCAATAGTGCAGCATAAACCCCACACTAATGGCGTACCTATGGTGCACTTTGAACCCCTATAGCTCCCTATATATCTAAACCAAAAAAATAGGCACCCACATAAATTTTTCTAACCCAGTAACATCTCCACCAATACTCCTAGTAGTAGATACAAAAACCTTCCATTACTCAAATTTGGTACCACAAAATGTAAGATTGTCATCATCATCATCAACAACCTTCAATCATTTCTATCTCTCTGATATAATGGATTGTAGCTAAAACCTCTAACATTCCACCTGGTGAGTGTATGATCATCACCTTATAGTTACTTCATCATCTCATCCTTCTCCTCTCTCTTAATATGATATATTGTTTCCCCCTAAATTGGTAGCCATGTAATCTTGTGTATGTCCTTTATCAAGATAGTCATCTCACCAATCAGTAAGAGAAAGGTGTTCATGGATAGATCCCATCTCTCAATGAGGGTTATGATCATCACTGCATCTCATAACACATGTTGGTAGTGCATCATCATGCTGAGGTTGACCTCCTCCATGTATACCTAGTCACCATTTATCATCCCTCCATGGATCTCTATAAAGATCTAAGGAACCCAATCCTGCATCTAGATCTGATCTTGTGCCTGTAAAATTTATTATAAAACACACTTAGTTTTTTTATAAACTACTCTACCTGTGAACCTCATTCATCCTACCTAATAACAAGAACTTGCCTCCTATATCGACTTACCCTATTTTCTATCCTATAGTCTTAAAACATAACACATTACCCTTACCCTAAGTAAAAACCACTTAACATCCATCATTAGCATCACTAAAATACATTGCCACTTAGAAATAGGCTACTACCATTAACTTCAAACCCAACCTTTTGTCTTGAATACTTGACCATCGACAGTCACTATGACTGTCGATGGTCTAGTGACCATTCGGCCTTCGATTTTTTACCATTGATGATCAATTATGACCATTGATGGTAGGGTATGACCACCAATAGTCACTATGTGTGATCATTAATAGAAATTTCCCAACCCCACCTACCATAAACCTACCCAAATTTCATTCTAACCCACAACCAATCTATCCAATATCTACCTTAACCCTTTTCACCCTAACCTACCCTTCCAAAACCAATTTTCCATACAAAATTTTCACAATAAAAACCATAACCTAAAACCAATGGAAATAAACCAAACCCGCCCAAACCATAAAAAATCAACAAAAATTCAACCACAATGTAAAAATTAAGCTAACCTATCAATTCAATGTTGCCCTTACCTCATTCTTCGATCATTATCAAAGATGAATTCTAGGTCTCATTACCTAGGCACATCCCTATCTGCCCTACATCCTCAGTCCACCACTACTCAACATAAATGTTGAATTAGCCAATCAACAACCACCCCATCATCACTCTCACAAAAACTCTAAATTAATAAATACATAGGAATTAGGAGAGTCAAAAGCAAAAGTGAAAATGACTAATCATTTTCACTTTTTATCCTCTACATTTTTAGGGTTTCCCCTTGATTGTCAATGTTTAGGTTGATTGTCGATGGTCAATTTTGAGACCCTTAACCATCGACAGTCATGATCTCCTCTTTTCAAAAAATTTGGCACCTGTATCACACTACCCACTTTTAGAGATTACCCTCTCTGCTTATCCTACCAACCAACCATATCCACTTTAATGTTGGTCATTTTGGCCTAAACTATCACATATTTTATGATGAACTTGCCTAATCCTATTGATCATACCAACCAACACTGCCATGTTGAACATTTGACTTTGCACCACCTAGTGTACATTAGATCATTTATGTTTTATCAAGAGCACTTCCTACCTTGGATACCTTTGAACACACTAACCCTATCTAGGATACTTGATAAGACTAACCCAATCAACTATGCCTAATGTTGTGACCCAATTATCCCATCACCAGTCCTTTTAGAGCTAACCTTTATTTTTACTAACCATGGCAACTTAGTCTTTACATGATCTTTACTATCATACTTAGTTGTATTTTATGCACATGTTTGTACTTCAAATTCTTGAATACCATTGTCACCAACTTTGTGACTCACCATAAACCACTTATCAAACCTTAACTCGATTCGGTTTCATCTCATCACCTCTCAGTTTGAAGGGGAACACATCCTCCCATATTTAAGGAAACCATACCTTCAACCCATAATACATTTTTATTTTAAAACTTGATAACACAAATTATATAAGAAAAAGGGGCAAAATGTAGACACTAGAAAATTGCACATGATAGTTCTAGATGTTGAAACACCCCTGGATCAGACCATTACCCAGCCTCTAACTATGACCCTGAGTCAATTTAGCTAACTAGATAAACTAACTCACTGACCTAACCCTTTCACCCCTCTTAACCTTGAACCCTTAATCGTTGATGGTCACTTTAACCATTGACAGTCACCTTAACCATTGATAGTTAGGTCCCTTCCCCATCTGAACAAAGACAACTCAAGATAACACATCAAAACTTAATATATTTTCCTTCTCCATTTCATGAAGCATTAGAACCATCAACTAAATTTCCAAGGGTACTTTATACCTCCATCTCTCTTTGCATATTAAAGGAGGGGAGTAGGAGGTGGAAAGAAAAAAACATAAACAAGCATACAAGTATCTAGGCAATCAAGCCATCAAACAAAAAATATCAAGAGCTTCTTCATCAAGATTTTCTTTTGCAAGTCTTCCCTATATCCAACCATCAAGCATAATATAGACTTGAACCTTTACCAAAATTACTTTGTAACCCCCAGGCACTGTTACTCTACCAAAATTACTTCTCAGCCTATCATCAATCATCAAGAAACAAACTAGTGCTTTCTTATCTATAGGTGATTATTCCCAAGACAAAGAAGAGTTATCCATAATCATTTGGATCATGTGTACATAAATAAACATGTTATTCAACCATACCCCATAATTAGTTTCTTACTTATTCCTTCCAAGAAAATAAGCAAAATTTGAGAAAAACATTCCAACCCTACCTACCATAAACCTACCCAAATTTCATCCTAACCCACAACCAATCTATCCAATATCTACCTTAACCCCCTTCACCCTAACCTACCCTTCCAAAACCACTTTTCCATACAAAAATTTTACAATAACAACCATAAATTAAAACCTAAGGCAACAAACTAAACCCAACCAAACCAAAATAAATAAACAAAAATTTAACCTCAATATAAAACTTAAGTTAACCTATCAATTTAATGTTTCCCCTACCTCATTCTTTGACCACTATCAAGGACAAATTCTAGGTCCTACTACTTGGCTACATCCTTATCCACCCTACATCCTTAGTCCATCATTGCTTAACACAAATGCCCATCAACCAATCAATAACTACCATATTAGCACCCTCACATAAAATGCCAAAGTCACAAATACATGAGAGTTAGAAAAGTCAAAAGTAAAAGTCAAAATGACTCACCATTTTCACTTTTTATCCTTCACACTTTTAGGGTTCCCCCTAACCATCGATGGTCAGGGTGACCACCAATGATTGATTTTGAGACCCCTGACTATCGACAATCATGATATCCTCTTTTTAAATTTTTTGGCACCTACACCACACTTCTCACTTTTGGAGATTACCCTCTTTGCTTACCCTACCAACCACCCATGTCCACCTCAATGTTGGCCATTTTTGCCCAAACTAACACATATTTTGTGATGACCTTGCCTTGTCCTTTTGATCACATCGACCAACACTATCATGTTGAATATTTTAATTTCACCACCTAATGCACACCAAACCATTTATGTTTTTCCAAGAGAAATTCTTACCTCAAATACTTGCAAACACATTAACCTTATCTAAGAGACTTGATAGGACTAACCCGATCAGTTATGACTAATGTTGTGACCTAGTTATCTTATGATAAGTCCTTTTAGATCTGACCTTTATTTTTACCAACTATGGTAACTTAGTCTTTGCATGATCTTGACTATCATACTCAGTCACATTTTGTGCATACATTTGTCCTTCAAATTCCCAACCACCATTATCACCAACCTTATAACTCATCATAAACCACTTGTCGAACCCTAACTCAATTTAGTTACATGTCATCACCTCTTGGTTTGAGGTGGAACACCTCTTCCCATGCTTAGGGTAACCATACCTTTGACCTACAATCCATTTTTGTTTTATAGCTTTCTAATATAAACTATATGAGAAAAAGGGTCAAAATGTAGACATTAGAAAACTATACATGATGAATTTAGATGTCAAAACACCCTTGGATTGGATCATTGCTCAGACTCTAACTATGAACCTGAGTCAATTTAGCTAACTAGCTAAACCAACTCACTAACCTACCCCTTTCACCCCTCTTAATCTTGAACCCTCAATCATTTAAGGTCACCTTGACCATCGACATTCAAGTCCCTTCCCCATCTGAACAAAGATAACTCAAGCTAACAAATCAAAATTTAATAGGTTCACCTTCTCCATTTCATGAAGCATCGAAACCATCAACCAAAAATCCTAGGGGAACTTCTACCTACATCTCTCTTTGCCTATAAAAGGAGGGGAGAAGGAGGTGGAAATAAAAAACATAAGCAAACATACAAGCATCCAGGCAATCAAGCCATCAGCTATCAAATATCAAGAGCTTCTTCATCAAGATTTTTTTTATAGGTCTTCCCTCTATCCAAACAATAAGCATAATAGAGACCCAAACCTTTGATAAAATTGCTTTACAACCCCCAAGCACCATTACTCTATGAAAATTACTTCTTAACCTACCATCAATTGTTAAGCAACAAACTAGATACATTTTTAGTTTCTAGTTCTATTCATTTGGTTTCTAACCTCTATAATTGAATTAGACCCTTTTGCATCATAATTTATAACCCCTAGAACTTAACCAGTTTTCTAATTACTTTTTGACCCATTTTTTAACACTTTTTTGAACATCTTTATAATTTGTAGCAACCATCAATGGTCATCTTGATCACTGATGATTACTATGGTAGGAAATAACAAGTTAGTTTCACCTGATTACTCCCAACCAAATTCCACTTTCTAACCCTCTACCTATTCATAGACCCCTACCTAAATTTGTGAACCTAACCTGATCCATTTAGCATTAGTATTGACCCATTATTTTCTATAATTAGTCTATTTTCTTTATCAACCATTTATTCTTTCATGCATTTCCTTTCATTATTTTATGTCATTTGATGCAAGTATTTCATCTTTATCTCTTTCAACTTAATTTTTATAAAATAGTGGATTAACAGCCTCCTAGTAAGCTCATGATTCTTCGATCTAGTTCACGCTAGGCAATTCACCTTACTATCCATGTAACAACCCCTTTATATTAGTGCTTTCTTATTTACATGTCATTATTCCCAAGATAAAGAGGATATTTTCATAATCATCTGGATCACACACATATAAACAAAAAAGTTCTTCTACCATACCCCATAATTAGTTTCTTACTTCTTCCTTCTAAGAAAATAAGCAAAAAATTGAGAGAAATAATATCTATAAAGCCATAGTTGACTAGGCTCAAAATGGGCAAATTTTAATTTTACATGATTTTCATTATTGATTAACCAATATGCTCTCCACAAGTGAAACCTTTTACAATGATTTGGATACATTTCACATGTTACTACCACACACATGTCCATTTAATGCCTTGATGAGTGCATACAAATAGTTAAATTACATTATTCTAGGTACTAAACAAATTACAATCCATCTTGGTAAATTGTTGAATATCAACAATTGGTTAACTAACCAACAAAAAAGTAAAGTGTTTGATGTATTGGTACAACACACAAAATCCTTCACTTGGGATTATAGTGATATGAAAGGAATACATCCTAGTATCTATACCCATCACATCTACACCAAAGATGTTAGAACAATCAGATAACCACAATGGAGAATTAACCCAACATTGAAATAAATTGTAAAAATAGAGATAGAAAAACTATTAGAAGTCGGTTTCATTTACCCCATATCCAATAGTCAATGGGTTTCACCTCTAGTCATTGTACCTAATAAGAATGGAAAATGGATATTTTTTGTAGACTACAGAGAACTAAATAAAGCCACTATGAGAAATTATTTTCCTTTACCTTTCATTGATCAAGTTTTGATTAACTTGGTAGGAAAGTAGTACTTTCTTTCTTATATGGGTTCAATGGGTACAATCAAATCATATTATCCCATAAATATCAAGATAAAACTACATTTACCTTCCCCTAAGAAATATTTGTTTATACAGTCCTTCCTTTTAGAATGTGTAATGCACCTACTACCTTTTAGAGAGCAGTGTTAGCCATATTTTCTAATCTTATAAATGATTGTGTGGAAGTATACATGGATGATTTCACTATCCATGGCATTACATTTGATGAAGCTTTGAATAATTTGGATAAAGTGCTTACCAGATGTGAGGAACACCAAGTATCTTTCATTCATGAGAAGTGTATAATAATGGTTGATAAATGGATAGTCTTCGGACATCATATCTCTTTTCAAGGAATAAAAGTTGATCCCAAGAAGATTGAGGTAATTTCTAGTCTCCTAATTTCTCCAACACAAATAAATGTCAAAAAAATTCTCAGTTATGCAAGATATTATAGAAGATTAATTGAAGATTTTGGAAAAATAGTTGTACCTATGTTTTCCTTACTAATAAAAGATAGTAAATTTGTATGGATTGATAAATGTCAAGTAGATTTTGAAACATTAAAAAATAAACATATGACTACTCTAGTTTTGAAAGGAACTAATTAGAAGCAACCTTTTAATATCTATAATGATTATTCCAATAATTCACTAGGGGAAGTTCTAGAACTAGGAGATGAGGAAGGAAAAATGTATGCCATTTATTATATTAGCAAAAATATTACTCCCATAGAGAAAAACTACACTACCATAGAAAAAGAATTTCTTGTTGGTGTTTATGCCATAAATAACTTTAGGCATTACATTACTGGTTACCAGGTATTTATCTATATCGATCATTTAGCTATTAAATAATTAATGAATAAACTAGTAGTAAGTGATAGAATTATTAGATGGCAACTATTATTACAATAATTTGACATCACCATCGTAGAAAAACCTAGGAAATATAATGTTGTTTCTGATTTTTTGTCCAGATTGATCACTACAAGTGAGGATGAACCTATGGAAGATTTTTTTTATAGATGAATAGTTATTTTCTATATCCACATACTCCCCATGGTTTGTATACATGAAAAATTACTTGGAAATAAGAAAGTTTCCTCATTCTTTTACTTCTGAAGAATGAAAATGTTTGATTAGATCTAGTTCTCATTTTAAGTGGTTTAAAGGCATGTTGTTTAAAACTAGACCTGATCATGTACTTCATATGTGTGTCAAATTAGATGAAGTATTTGACATCATAAGAGCATGCCATAGTGAACCAGGAGGAGGACATTATTTATCAAAAAAGACAATTTATAATATCTTTGGTGTAGGTTATTACTGGCCATCTCTTTACAAGATTGTAAAAAAGTTTGTATGGTAGTGTGATCCTTGTTTCCAAAGGATGTGTAATCCTAATGTATCTTAATAAATGCCTCTCCATCCTCAAATAAGTTTAAAACCATTTGAGAAATGGGATTTGGATTTTTTTGGAGCAATCAACCCAACATCTCAAGGAAAAATTTATTTATTATTGTGTACTGATTATGTTACTAAGTGGGCTAAAGTGTAGTCATTCACCTTTGCTAGGGAGGAAATGGTTGTTGATTTCCTATATCATAGGATCATGTTGAGATTCAAATCTCTTAGATCTATTGTTTCTAATCAAGGTCCCCAATTCATGTTTAACATGATCAAGGCTTTTATAGAACTGTACCAAATCAATCTCTAAAAATCCTCACCATATCACCCCCAAGATAATGGGCAAGCATAGGTCACCAACTGAGAGCTTGAAAACATCCTGACCAAAATAGTGAACATTAAGAAAGATTGGGCTAATAGAGTACCTAAAGCAGTCTGGGAATATAATACATGGAAGACTACCAAAATATTCTCTCTATATGAACTTGTGTTTAGAAAGAAACCTTTTTTACTGATAGAGTTTGAACTATAACATTAAAGACAACATTTGATATGGGAATTGATTTTGATGAAGCACAGAAGGAAATAATCATGCAACTAAATGGGCTAGATGAACTGAGAATCGATGAACTCACTCAAACTAATATGATCCATAAATAAAGAAAATAGTGGCATGATAATAATATAAGAGAGAAATAGTTTCAAGAAGGTGATTGGGCACTCCGATTTGATTCTAAATTATAGAATTCAAAGGTAAGCTCAGGACAAGATGGTTGGGGCCATACCTAATCAAAATTATTCACAAAAATGGCTCTATCCAACTTCAACCAATTGATGGTGAGCAAAGGACACTTTTGGTCAATGGTCATAGACTTAAGGTGTATATAAGACCTCTCAATAGGTGAGAATTCATTTTAAAAAATCAAGACCAATTTGACCTTGTGGAAGAAACTAGTTCTTCCACTAAGTCTAAATGATCATTATAGCAAACATTCAATAAAAGAGGAGTGCTAAAAACTAATAAATGGTGGTTTTCCTCCATTAAAAAATCAAAAAAATAAAAAACATAATAATTAAAAAATTTATATATATATTTATATATTTAAATTTAAATTTAAATTTAAAAAAAAAACACTGAAAAGTGAAAACCAAAAATGACACTTTTTAGAAGAAACTTTTGCAATAAATATGTAATTTTATCTTGTCAGCTAACTTATCTTCTTGAAATTGTTTATCCTTGTAGGACATATGAAAACTTGAGGAGATAAGCATGGATCCATACAACAGAGGTATAATTGTACTTCTTTCCTAATAGGTTAGACATTTTTTTTTATGTTTTACATGTATGACGATAAGGCAGACAACACTTTTTCCTTTTAGATAAGTTCTTTTGATGCCATGTGGATGTGATTGAAGTTGGTACCATATCCAAATTTCAAGATTTGATGTGAAGTTATTCTAAAATATATTTTGAAAAAGATATGACTTGATGCAAAAATCATTACAAATATTATTTCAAATGCTACCAAGTATGATTCTTTATGACACATCATTGATATTGAACCTAAAAAGTGATTTCTCATTAACATTTTACATGCTCCAAAGTGATTGGCCTTAATTTCTATCATAGTTTCATGATACCCCTTTATTTTTATTCATTGTTACATCACATCCCCATTTCCTTACCCTCCTCTGTACTCTATGCAATTTTAAGCTCAATTTTTCATCACACAAGCAAGTTTTTGAGAGTAATGTGAATAGCTCCAAAGATGAGGGAAAGAAGAAAAGTGAACTAGATTTATTAGAAGTATTTATACAATATGAATCAACTAGGGTCATTTTTGAGATGGTGGGATGACTCAAGTTTTTGAAAATATTTTAGGGTTTTCAAGAAAACATTATTTAGAAAATTTTATAAAATTTTGATGAAGATCATTTTATGGTCTAGGGAAAGCATATTCTAGTTTATTCCTTCATTATCAATGACATTTCAGGTATTCTTGAAGAATGTGTGGTTTTTATTAATAATTTAATCTTTGTTTATCTTATTCAAGTATTCATTAATGATAATGAACCCCATCTTAAGCTAGATAAAACCCCATAAGGCATGGTTAGAGGAATCATTCAAGACAATCTTCTACCACCATGGCACAATGTAACATATTGGGTCATGAAATACCTCACTTGTGATGGGAAGTTTAATGTGGTCAGTTGGGACATCATACGACTTCTTATTCATTTGAGGAAAGGAACCACTAGATCTAAATTCTAGGTAAACCTACCATCTTTTCCTCATCATGCTATAATTAATGTAGCTTAGAAATTAAAAAGGGGAATTGGGTAAATCAAACATCATGGTTTGATTCACCTCATCTATTGGTATCATTTTATAAATAAACCTAAGGGTGAGAAGGCTTGGTCCTCATTTTTTAAAAAATCATCCCAAGCCCCTAGTAAGAATCACCACGTCCTATTTCTCCTCCTTCCATAACAACAAGAATAAAGGGAAGTCCATCTTCAGTTCCTATAGCTCCAAAGATGTTGTGTGAAGCTTAAAAGTAAAAATGAGGATTTCATCAAAAAATCATAATCCATCAGTCAAATCCTAATGAAGTTGTTAGCTAATTCTCTATGAGGAGGAAGAAGGCAATGTATAGGTAACTAAAATTTTGGGAAGCTTAATCTCTCCCATTGAAATTATGGATGTTGAACAAATAATTGAAGAAACCCTTACACAGGGAATTACAATTGAAGAAGAAGAAAGACCCTCTCCCTCTATAATTGACAAGGGTAAAGTTCCACTTATAGAAGAAGACTCATTTTCTCCTTAGCATGTTCATGAAGATGAAGAGTTGTAGCACGCTATGACCCTATCACAGCATGAGGAAACCATTCAACAACAAGCAGAGTTTGATTTTATCTAATTAACACTACAAGGTAAGAATCAAACTATTTCTAGTTTGAAAATAAGATATGAGGATTTTTTTACTTAGGTTTGAGCACAAGAAGTAATAATTATATTATTTAATGTTGAACAGACTAGAATACATAATCAGTTATTTTCATAGTCTCATGAATTTAGTACCTTATAGAATTCCCTTATAAATAAGGATGCCCAAATTGATAGTTTATAAAATTATATTCCTGGTAAATATGCTCAAATTAATAATTTACAACATTCTATTGCTAGTAAAAATACATTTCTTGGTCAAAAAACTAATCACATACAGGATCTAAAAAATTAGAATGTTGAGTTGTAAGCTTCTTTAAAAGTTATATAGAGGGAAACTAGGGAAATGGCTATACAAACTAAAGGACCCACAAGGGCTATTCCTTATTTCCATATTCCAATTCATGAGATGATTTCATTTTAGAGTAAATCTTAACATAAGCTTCAAAAATTGGAATAATAAAATTCTAGGATCAAAGTAGAGTCTCAGCAGTTGTTGCAGAAGGCTCAAACTTTTATTCAAACTATTTGTAAAATTATTGACAAATTGTTATCCTACAAAAAATCTTATTCTTTCTATGTTCTATTTCTTCATGAATAATTTTATAAGTGATAGATGTAATTTATTTCTCTTGGTTTTCCCCATGTTATTGAGGATGAACATATGTTTATAGATGTCTTTCTTAAAAGTACCACAGAAAGACAAGATCAAATTTGTGAATTATATCTTTGTAACATGTTATTGGGTTACCAGTCTAGATTCTTGATTAAATTTTTTATGGGGGAAACATAATTAAGTGATTTCCTTTCTACCATGAGAAATAAAATTAATTGGGAGAAAGCACATAATAAATTCATGTAACTACAAAACACTACAGGTCTATGCATGAGACCTCATTTTTTAAAGGCTCGTAAACTTCTTATTACCTTTCAGCCTATGTATCATATGTACATGAAAAATAAATATCATGAATTTTTGAGAGAAAATGTAATATCTTTCATATATTTTATGAGCTAACATTCCTCCAGCTCCATCAATGCAAGTATGTCTAGTTGGGAAACTTTGCCTATTACTTTTAAATGCAAGGAAGTTATGAGTCCCACCACCATCAGTTAGAGTCTTTAGAAAGATAAATCGATTACTTAGATTATAAATTAGCTCTTGGATGAATGAGGATCAGATGTGTGGATTGGTATGATATTTAGGCCACCCATTCTTGTTTGTCCTATCTTCTTGGCAAAATTGGCATAATCAGGTAGAAATAGAATTTTAGGCATGGCTACATATAGTGATAAGATATTGGGATTTCTACCTAAAAATCATCATGATTGGGGGCACCACTTTAAAATATATGATCTCAATTAGTGGTTAGAATTTAGAATCTTATATTGAAGAATAGTTCTCCCATTGGTTTGCAAGAGGATTTGTAAAAGGTAAAGTGTGGGGGGGAAATGATAAGCATTATATATAGCTAATTATATCTCATATAAACTATCCACAAGTGTTTCCTTTTGGTTATATATTTCATTATATTTGGTATTTAAGGTCTTATCTAAGTAAGAAATGAGTGCAATTGTATTTTATTCATAAGTGATACATTGTTGATTCTCTATCTTGTTATTTGTGTCTAACTTGGATGAAATGAACATAGTTTTGTAAACAAAGATACATACCTATGGTGGGATCATTTTGAGAAGTCATGAATAATTTTGGAAATAGTTTTGAAGACTCAACATAAAACACATTGAGCTCTAAATATTCCTAGTTGAGATTTTAAAAGACACTCTGAAGACCTATCCATCCATGCTTTGAAGACACCTAGGCATGCTTCAAATATGTTCAACTGTACACTTCAGATCAATATAATAATTTTAAATATATATATATATATATATATATTCCTTTTATAGATATCTTATTTTAGACATTACTATTCATAGTAATGGTCTAAAATGATTCAGATATAAATGTATTTCTATTTTGTAAAATCAGACATAATCTCTTTAGATATATGTTAGTTGAACTCGATATATTGTTAGTTGAATTAGTTATAATGCCTCCCTATAAGCATGGGATCTTATTCCTATATATTATATTTTGTATAAGTGGATTTGGCTATTTAGATTACTAGATTTTGTATTCTAAGAATAGTTGTGAGATAGATGTGCTTTAAATACATGTCTCCTCATTCTAGATAATGAGTTGATAATCAATAAAAAAAATAGAGAACATAATAGAGAGAAGAAATATTCAAGTGTAACTTCATGTGTATATATATATATATATATATATATATATATATATTTATTTATTTATTTATTTATTTATTTATTTTGATAATGAAATGAAGTTCAACATTCCTTTTCATTACTGAGTAAAAGCTTATCTTGTTTTGAGGAAGGAGCAAGGGCCCACTTCTCTTCGAAGATTAGGACAATTGGTATTTTTAGTTTATAGTTTAAAAGTAAATTTCTTCTGATTTAGGTATATTTCATTTTAATGCAGGTGTGATTTCCCTTTTAATGCAAGTGTGATTTCCATTTCAATGCAAAGTGTGATTTCCCTTTTAATGCAAGTGTGTTTTCATTAAATGTAAAATTTGTTTCAATTAAATGCTAGTGATTTTTCTTTATGAAAAATGTGTCTTTAAATTTCATAAGAATTAAATTTTGTTAACTCATCTCCATATTCATAATCTATCAAGAAGCAGTCTAGGTGATAATAGACAATCAACATTCTCACATTCTAAAATATCACACTATTCTACCCAGTTGGGCAAGTCAAGTGAGGACACCAGTCTTATGCCAAATGTTTAAGTTATGGATTTTGATGGTGTGAACTAAAGAATAATTTTAACAAGGAATGCCATAGGATATATTTAGTTAGCAAAACTTTTTCTATTTACTTTTTTGCAACATAGAATTAGAATCTTATTTGTTGTCCTTAGGATTTAGACATCAACAATGGAGTAAAACCCCCAAACAATGAATTGTTAACTCAAATATCTAATGTCTCATTACATATAGCCTTGGACATTAGCCCTAGTATAAAATGACACCAATTCATTGATTGGTTAAATGAGATGTATAATTATAGCCTATCAATGATCCTCTTAAAAATTGTTGGGAATTTAGCAAAAGGTTATTGATGATTGTGCCTCTCCTCTAACACGAGCTTGGGTTGGGCCTATTGTTCCCTATGGATTCAGATTACTTTGATATTTTAAGTCACCTCAACATCATTTACAATATTTAGATGGTATACATCATCTGAATGACTTCATGGTATTAATTTATGTTCAACCTAGCCTATTCATATTTCACATGAGCCTTCACCCTACCTTGAGGACCCCATATCCTATCATCAATAAAGGGGAGATTAAATGATCATATGTGCATATACAAGGCCTGAATGACATGAAATATTTTATACTCATGGCACCCTATGGTAATTAGGAGTGGGGGTCAGGTCTTCTATCTCCTACTGAGGTAGAGACCAATTATGCCATTGATGAACTAGAAAGCGATCTCTTATTTTTCCAACCAGTTCAGGATAATGTAAGGTAGCTTAAAGGGATGTCTCTAGATGCATTATAACTTGATAAATATATGGTATTAGTAGTAACAATATGTGCCTATGGCTAGGATGGATTCCCTCATCTATTTTGATAATATCGACATGGGATTCTCATAAAATTCTAGGTACACAGGGGGATATAAATTATCACAAATATCCTTGATGTGATTCTTAAAGTGGTATATGTATAATTTTGAGAAGACTACATGTATAGGGGAACTTGTAGGCCTTTATTGAGGGCACACAATATTTTTGAAACTGATGGTGGTATATGTAGCATCAACCAAATAAGACATCATGTAGAAGTTTCCTTTCAACCAAATCCTAGGGACCTACTAAGATAGGTTGAAGATAATGATGTCCCCAAGAGTCAAAATCCTCTTACCTTCCAAGATGATGCTAAGCATAGGGACCTAATACTTTTTCACATAAAAAATATTGTTTTCCTTATATAAATGGTTAAGTAACAACATGCCACTTGAAACCCTTATATTAAATTCTTGATGGTGTAAGTGTCAAGATCCTCATTGTTGAGCTAGTGGTTATTATCCTTAGACAAATATTTTAAAGTTTTATAGATGTAATGTGTCTTCATCCACATATTAGTAACCCCAATTTCATATGATATTTCATATTCTAAGAATTATAGTATCTATTACAAGTGGCCCCATAAATTTATACAATTTAGAGCTTGTTGTTAGGCAAGTTATTGATATCATTGGTGCATTTGGATGTCCTCAACAAGTTGGATAAAATATATCCATATGGGAAACCTTGGTCTTGGTATCAACTTTTTGAAGGCCTAAGTGTAATGAGGTCATTAACAAATTTTACATCATCTTCAGGCTCATCATCATTTTTGGGCATCTTGACATGTCTCTAATTACCTTTAATATCTTGTTGTAGTGATTATATTGTTTGATCCCTTGGAATAATGTGATGTCTCTAAACCCTTTCTCTAACTTAGGGTTGGAGGTAGAAGATACCAATTAAACTTTCTTACTTTTCTAAGCCTTTCATAATTATCTTACAATTGGCACTCTCATGTGTGAGATTTTTCCAAATATATGCCTTAGGATCTCTTGATAATACTCAAGGAGAGGGTTATTTGTAATTAAAATCATAGAGACTATATAATTATGAGATAAATTTGGATGGTAACTTATATGGCTATGAAATATATCCATAGTGATGGCATTGAGGTCTCATGGCATACGAGTTGATCTCTAAGTTGATGGCATGATTTTGAATTCATTGTTTCTATTTTTTCTTATATTTGATTTTTGTGAAACAATCCTTAATTATATTGGTTGGTAGCGATGGGACTCAACTAGGCATCAAATCATGACCTACCCAAATGGGCCAATAACTTTAGAGTGTGGAAAGCACATGCCCAGTCTTAGCACCCAAGATACATTCAAATTTATAAAAGTTTCACTTGTAATATGGTGGTCCCAAGGGGTGATGTTATTGATTTGGCATAGTATAAATTCTCTAGGTGTATGTAAGTTCATGTTGCATGTCTTGATTAGATCAAGACTCCCATATTTACTTCATTATAACACTTCTATGACCTAAATTGGGACCTTTGGCCACTTAACATATAAAAGTACATGTGGCACATTGTAATTAGATTGGAAATACTTTACTCTGACACTTAATTAGAGAAACACCAAGTAACATCAACATCATTATTTTGTATTCAAAAAATTTATTTTCTTGGTGTATTTTTCTATTAAATCTATTTAACATAAAACATTATAGTGCACCCATCTTCTATATTTTAAACTAAAACCTAGATTGTGTTTAGGGTTTCTTGGGATATATCCTATTCTAAATATTCCATCAAATATTTTTTCCAATATGATATCAAAGCCATTATTCATAGGTAGTCCCTAGGTATTTCTCTAGTTTTTATCAAGCTCAGCATTATCACAAAAAATCCAACTAGCAAGTTCATGTGCCAAACCTCATTTGGATTTTTTTATTTTAAATTGATCTAGATCCACATTTTTATGTCAAACCTTGTTGGGGTATTTTTAAAAATGTTGTCTAATCGATAACTATGTTTTTGTGCCATACCTTAGAGGGTTTTTTAAAAAACATTGTTTAATCAAGAACTACATTTTTGTACCAAACCTAATTGGGGTTTTTTCAAAATTATTTAATTTCTTACCTCATCATTATAGGTGGGGTTATATCTTTCATTATCTCCCCTAAGCATGTGTATATCACTATGATTTTCATGATATTCTTGAGTTGGATCATTCATAGGCCCTAATGGATTATTATATTGGTTTGAGCCTTATCCAATCCAAAGATGGGATTGAGTATGGATAACCATTGTAAAAAGGGTGATGAGATGAAATGTGATGAATGAGATAGAAGTATTCAAATACTACTTCCATCTAGAAGTCAAATTACTAATGGTCAAAAGGTGATGATGTAAGAAGATAGAATGAACAATAATTACCAAGGGACAAAGTCTTTATGCTAGCCACCAAGTGTAAATGATTACATGTGGTAATCTCTGAGTGGGTGAAGTATCATAGGCTATATGTGGCTCTGACACCTTTAGGACCTAGTTTCGTACTATTGGCCACCTATCATAAGGAAGTACATGTGTTGTGTTTTGATTGGAATGGGATTCCTAGATTGTAATCTCCTATGAAACCTCTAAGACTTGAAAAAAATTAAAAAAATACTTAATCATTATAAATAATTTTTTAAAGGAAAGGATACCTACATGTCATAAATAACCTCTAGGAAGGTGCCAACTGGACTCTGTGACATTATTGATTTTTTGAAGGAAAAAGTTGGTTCCTAACAAAATTAAATAAAGAAATATATTAGAATCATGACATGATCTACCTTTTCAAAATAAAATCTCATGAAAGATATATAGATATAAACAAAGGGGGGCTATATCAAAGTTCCATAAATATTGAAGACTGGAACCTGATTATCATTCACTTACAAGGATCGGGCCCAAGGTTCAAGATTAAAATGAAGTTCAAAATAGGATCAACAAGGAGTTAATTCTTTAATATTTCTATCTTATATGGGGTCCCTTTTTATTCTATGAAAATGGATGTGTTCATTAGAACAAATGATGACTATGTGGGGAAAATGTTATCTAGTGTTTAGAATCTAGAATTACATATTCTCACCTTAAACTAATTAGATAAATAATGGAAACCAATTTAAACTAAATAAAAGAAGAAATGAAGTGATTAATTTTGATTTAACATAAAACATAATGGGTTTTAGTTCCTCTAAGAGGTCATCTTGTGTGAAAAAATCATCCATTGCCTTTCATCTCTTTTTTAAATTTATGACAAAGCTTGGATATAACTAAGGCACTTAGAAATACTAAAAGGTAATGATTTTGTAGACATTATTTGTGTAAGGGTTATCCTTAATAATTTATCTACCTCTAACCAAGCATATATATCATCAACAAAGATACCTCTAGTTCCACTTTGGGCCTTACTCTATTGCTAGCATGGGTAGAAACCCTGAGATGAAGGTTATTAAAATCACCCTCTATTAGGAATAGACTTTATAATTTTATTTGATATTCTAAGAATTCATTTTATTTTTATAGTTTTTTGTATTTATAATCCAAGAGTTTTGGGAACCAATGCATCTAAGACAAATTATTGATTCATCTAGTTCCTACCACCATAAAAGACTCTTTACATTTTGTGCATTTGATGCAACTTATTAGTATATTTATAGTGAATTTTTGACTTATTTTAATTGATAAAACTATTAATAATTCACTTTATTAGGTTTTAATCAATGACTTCATCATTTTTGGATAATACAAAGGATTTTCCATGTTTATCAAATGTTTAATAATGAATACAAATTTTTCTAGTTCTTGTTCCTTGGACTACATTTCCATTGCTTCATCAAACATTTGATGGGGGGATCATGGGACATGGGGATATAAGTCATATAAAATTAGGGTGATGAAATCAAATAATTTTAAATGAGGTTATGGGAAGACACTCAAGGATAGGCACATAAAAAAACAAACATACAAAGCAATAAAAATTGAGTAAACACACCAACAAACACCAATTTCAAACACTCAAACAAAATCAAACTAATATAAGATTTTTTCTCATAAACTACACTTACTTATACTATAATATGACTTAAAATTTCATATCCAATAATTAATGCTTCAATAACTATCTAATCATAGGTAGATTAAAGTTATTTCCTTGTAGATCACTCAGTTTGAAAGCATTTTTCCTTAGTAACTTAGTAATTTTAGATGGGCCAATATAGAGTGGATCTAATTTAGAATGTTGGACTTTATTTTCATGTTAATTTTCCCATAATAGGACTAGATTATATATTCTAAGTGATTTTACATTTTCCTTCTTGTTAAACCACCTATTGACAGTGTCTTGATGTTTACTAAAATTATAAATGGTATCTTCTCATGTGTCTTCCATTTGAACAATGATAAACAACCTTGAGTTTACTTTCTCATTATTCTCCATGTATTACTACATGAAATTATATGTAGGCAACCTAAGGGTCACTATGAATATGGTTTATAGGCCATATACCAATAGGAAAGGTGAATTTTTGAGCGCTCACTTATATTGGGTGTAATCAGCCCATAGTGCATACTTCAATAATGAGTGTCAATCTATGGGTTGCTTCTTACCCAACTTCTTGACTGCATCCATCAGATTATTATTAGTAGATTTATCTAGCCCATTTCCATATAGATAATAATTTGATCAAAATTTCAATTTGATATTATTTTCATAGGCCCACTTAGTGAATTTAATTGATTGTAAAGTGGGACCATTGTCATAAATTAGTGAGGTTGGTATGCCAAACCATTTGGTTATATTCTCTTCAAATAATTTTATTACTTCCTTAGTAGTGTTGTTCCTTGTGGCTATGGATTTAGTAAGTATGAATTTATGACATGTTGAGGAGTTAAGATTGATGACCCCAATGAAATCAAGTCCCCATTAAGCAAAGGGATGATCTTCCATCACATGATAGAGTGGCATTATCACATGAATCTCCCTCCTAAAATGCTTAAAATTCATGACAAGTCTAGATATGGTTATGTGCATCTTTAAACATGATGGTCCAATAATACCTAGCTCATATAATTTTTTTATTTGTTGTTATTTGAGGGGTGGATATTGTCCAAATTTTCATGGAATCTAGTCATAACTTCCTTGGCCTCTTATTATGATAAACATCATAAATATATACCTTCATAGTTATTATGATAGATCACTCCTTTATTAATTATATAGTGAGCTAACTTTAGCCTAAGAGATATTATTTGTATATTGTTTAGTCTCAGAGGGGGATTCCCATAAAGTATATAATGGATGATTGGATTATACCAATATTGGCTAGTCATTTAAAATTAATCCAACTACACCACATTGATCTTAGGGTCAATATTTATGATTAAATGAGTAAGGCCTTGATTTATTACCATTTTGGTGGGTTTAATTTCTAAGTGTTACTCATTTAACTTGTACATCCATCAGCCCCTACATTCCCCCATTTCATTTTGTCCTAACATGAGTTATATGATTGAGTCAGGGATAATAGCATACACCTTATTTTGGAGGATATAATGTCAAAAATAAATCATATATTTCACTAATGCATAAGCATTTTTATCCAAGGTGTAGTTAAATTATGTGCCCTTCAAATTCATACTCATGAAGGCTATAGGATTCTCTTCTTCACTATTTTTTTGAATAAGCACAATAACTATGGTATGTTTGGAGGTGAAGGAATAGAGGTGGAAATCCTTTGTGTAGTTTGGGATAATTAGGATTGGTGCTCACATGATGTAATCCTTAATGTCCTAAAACTCCTTTTTAGATTGAGGGTCTATACCACTTTAGTCTCCTATTTTAGCATAGAATTTACATGTTTGACAATCCTAACAAAGCCATATATAAACTTGCATACAAAATAAATCTTTTCAAACAATAAATTCATTTATTTTTTGTTGTTAAGAAAAGGTATTTTTGAAATTATAGGAGAGGGGAAGGGCCCCCTACATATATATATATATATATATATATATATATATATATATATATATATATATATATATATATATATATATATATATATATGGGTAACTCAATAGATAAAGGGATATCACTCGAACAACAAACCTATCTCCCTATTTATATATTATATTGGGACTCTTATCCCTATATAAATATGGGTATGGGGCTCTTGACCATTTAGAGAGCACATGTCTGATAGTAAGAAGTTATCTCCTAAACCATTAATGGTCAATGGAGATTTATTATTTGGTCATAATGTGACCAAGGAGCTTATCTTTTGTGATGGAAAATATACTTGTCTTTGGGATATGTGAGACACCATACCTTATGCATATCTCAAATATTTTTTTCATGCGGTGAATGTGATCAGACTTATATTTTGAACATTAAATTATCTCATCCATGTATATTATTATGCATTTACCAATTAATAACTTGAAGGAGAAACCCATAGCTCTCTATAAAATGGACCCAATGTTAATAAAGGTTGAATGGAATATTTTTTAGGTGAATATGCCCCACTTTGTTATAAAGGTAGTTGTTATTCACCCCAAAATCCTACATTTAAAATCACTCATGATATTGAGTGTTCCAGGGATAAAAGTGAGGGGAAATGCATGGGATAAATATATCCCCTCATTAATTTTAGGATTAATGATGGTTTAATTCAAGGACCAAGTAGTTTAACCCATTTTGTTGTGAGATCAGCAACTGTTACCACTAGAAGTTCAATTGATATGAGCACTCATTTTTCATTAACTTGATTACTAATTAGTTATCTAAATATTATTGTCTATTTGATTCAACTGATAAACCAATTAAGATTTAATTTAATGCAATTCATTCCAATATCTAACTTAGGTTAGAATATCATCAAAAAGGATAAGAAGAGGGGAGTGTAAGGTAGAAAATAGAGGGAATATTTGATCTAAATGATCCTTTTGATGCCAAGGAATTTAAAGCATGTCTGACCATAGTTATACTACTATGTGCCTAGTCTAGCTTCTGCATAAATATGAGCCACTCATTGGGAAACCTTCTAAGGACACTCATATGAAATCCATTTATCTAATTAACCCACTCTAACGATATTATAAATTATAGTCTATAATTATTTCACATAATTAATGAGAAATAACTAAAGTAAGGCATAAATAAATCTGATAAACTAGCTATGATAGTTATCGCTCAACACAATTAAGACAATTATCTACAAATATGAATGCTCAACTTGAAAATACTTCACCAAATGTAACCATCCAAATATTTTTAGTAATAACACAAAAAAAATTTGAAACACTTTAAATATGAAAGCACATAAAACATAGGATGTTTGGAAGAAAACTAAAAATAGATCACAAAGAACTAGACTAACATATGCACAATCTAATTACAACATCCATCTCTATGATCGAATCATAATATTAATCCTAGCATCAATTAACCAATTAATTCAAAATATTAAAAACATTACATGATAAAAATATAATCAAGTATGTATTTATCATTCTCAAAGTCTCATGATATAATCCATATCTTTAGGTAGGCAAATAATGTAACAAAGTAAAGAGGAAAAGTTAATTTCATTCTTGGCATGATTCCAATAGAGTTTTGGCACAAAATAATACCAACCCTTTTCAGAGGGAGAACAATGTTCCTTAGATAATTTTTTCCTATGAAGCTCACTCAACCCACTATTGGGGTGGTTAAAAAATTTAGTGGTGATTCGATAATGTAGTTAGGATTCTAAAGATTTACTTGCTAGAGCATTTTTTATGCTTAAATGTGTATCACAAGTGGTCCAAAGTGTTTAATAAACACTTCTCATTTCTAAACTTAGATATTCCATTTCATGATTTGCATGTTGTGATAATCCTGCTATCTTTGGTGGAATAGAGGTAGAGCAAATGAACTATTTCAAAAATTTATATTAGTTGATGGGTAGGAGCCATCGTGGCCTAAAGTTTATCTTTAATAAAATGAAAGTAATTTATGATAATTAGAGTGAATTATGATCAGAACTAAGTCTAAATCTAAACTAAGATGAATTATTCACAATGAATTTAATCTAAGGTGAATTGATACAAAAAAATGAGTAAAAAGAAGGGTAGGGCAGAGAAGAGACATGTTATTGATCTTTAATAAAAACATCATGACAAAGTTCCAATTCTATTTGAACATGCATTTAACCAATATATGACATGAATTAGCATAGGCTCAAATCCTATCAAACATTAGGTAAATATCTAATGATAGTATGAAATATTACAAATGGTTAAGCACGAGATATACTGAGAGGGGGGGTGAATCATTATGTCATATATCTTATAAAACTTTCCCTTAATAAAATTCCACTTTAACATACATTCAAGATATGCAATAAAATTGAAATAATAAACATAACACAAGATAGAGAGAGACACCAGATTTAACGTGGAAACCCAATGTGGGAAAAACCATGGAGAACAATCCCAAGTATATGAATGAGCACCTACTCAAAACATAATATTCAAAAGCACCAACTTTCTAGAGCACCAACCCCTTTGCTGAGCACCAACACAACAACTATTCATGAGCACCAACCCACAAGAGCACCAACCCCTTTGCTGAGCACAAACACAAGAATAATTCATGAGCACCAACCCACAGGAGCACCAACCCCTTTGTGTATACCACGCAACTATCTCTCAATGCTGTTATCTCAAGAAATGATAGTTCATTACAATATCTCTTTCCTCTCTCACCTTTGCTCTTTTAAGCTAGATTTAACAAGTACAAATCATACTCATCTCTCTTATTACTCTTCTAAGCTAGATATTACTATATCAAATCAAACTCTATCTCACACATTACAAATGGCTTCTCAAGCCTTTATTTATAGCTTTCCAAATGACCTTTGGCCTTCCCCCTTTGTGACCCTTCAATACTCATGCAAAATGGTGCCAAACTTGCATGACCCTTCATATCCTTGCATTTGAAAAGTCATGTGATGACCCTTCATAAGCAAAATCATCCTTTCCTCTTTTGTCCTTATCTTTGTGACTTTTCATATTCCTCAAAGTGTCCTTTCATGAGAAATTGGACCCTTCCTCTTTTATCTTCACTTGATGACTCTTGGAATTCCCCAAGATGACTCTTCATGGGAAAATGCATCCCATTCTTCTTTTGTCTTTTCCCCATGACTCTTTGACTTATCCATGGGCCCTTCTTTTGTCTTTTATGCAACCAAAAATATATCCATTAATATTAAATAAATATTAACACACATTAGCCAAGATATAACTATTACAAACATCATTAAATGCAATGGGGCCTTTATCACCAATAATACTAGACCTTTGAAATAAATGACAATATTTCCAACAATCTCCCCCTTTGTCATTGATGGAAACCTCAATCTTGAAGCTACCACATCCTAAAACCTGCACATACTATCATATGAAAACATATAGTAACTCCCCCTTACTGTAGTAACCTGTACCTGTTTCCTGTACCTATTTTTGCACCTATACCTATACCTATTATTCTCCCCCTTTGAAATCAATGGAAAAGGGCCTACTTGGAGCTAAAACTTAACTCCCCCTCAACTAATGCTAAATTTCAATGGTAGGAACTAAAATAAATTACTCCCAACTCCTCTTGCAGATCCTTGAATGTGTCCTTTAATCGTGCCTTTGAGAAGATATCTAATAATACATATAAATTGTTGCCTATCCTTTGAGCATTTGCAATCAACTCATTTGAATCTTTTCTTCTAATCTCATAACCTTCTGCATAAAACTTTAATGTGTATCCCTGATCACATATTTGACTTACACTCAATAGATTATGCTTAAGACAGTTTACATATAAAACATTCTTAGTCTTGGTTCTACCATTATCCAAACTCAAAGTACCTTTTCTAGCTGTCCTGGTAGTGGTTTTATCTTAAATTTCACTGTGCCACCATTGATCTTCTTAATATTTATGAATTTACTCTTATCTCCTATCATATGCCTTGAACATCTGTTATCAATGAACCATGGCTGATCTTCATTTCTTGCATGCAAAGTTGTATGAACCAACATAGAATCTTTAGGTTGTTTCTTCTACCATGAACATGTCTGAACCTTCTTCTTGATGAATGGAACCTTGATACTTTGGTCCTTATTGATTGATTTTGCATGAGTTTCCTTATCCTTATTTCTAAAACTATTAGCTCTTTTTCAACATTCTAATTTCTTATGACCATATCCATTTGAATATACAAGAAGCATTATAATAGCCTCTAACCTTAACACTGGTGCAAAATTTTCTTCAAAATCTATTCCCTCAAATGATAAACAAATTAATCTTCCAACTCACCTTCTTATCATGCAACATAACCAAGACCCAATAGCATCCACCATGCTTCAATTTTTCTTAAAAGTGTCTCCTTAAAGCCTAGAAGAGACACCCCACACAAAGGGTCCTAGAAATAAATCTCAAGAGATTCCCACATCTCCTCTATTTCTTCCTTGTGTCTTTCTCTTAGAATCCATTTAAGCATGTCTAACTTATTTGACTTACTAACCTCGTCATTTATGATGTTTTTCATCTTCTTAACTCTTGCAACTATCTTATCTTGATAAATCTCATGCTCAAATGTAACCAAAGATTCTTCACAATCCTTATTTGATTCTTTATCTACTATAGCAAGTAATTTATTTTCACTCTTAAACTCAACCTGATCAACCTTTACTATTTTAGGTCTCCAAACCTGAATTTGACTCTTCTCATATTTTCTAGGGGATATGTATCCTTTGACATACCTTGAAGATCTCTTTACTTTATTTGGACATAATTTAGTAATATGGCCAACCTTATGACAACAAAACAAACAACATTTTTCATACCTTTTTCTTGAATGTGACTGAGATCTCCCTTTGACTGATTACTTTTCCTTATATAGTCTCTTGCCCTATGCCCAACATGATGACAAACAAAACAATGGCCATGAAAAGAATTTGAAAACTTGAAAGCATTGGGCTGCCTGATTGGCTTCTTTAATTCACCTTTAAAACTTGTATCCTTCTTACCTTGGACTAATATTTCATTATCTTTCTCAACCTTTATTATGAACTTCTCATGATTATCCTTTAAATAACCTAACTCAACCTTCAACTGATTACACTCTTCTTCTCTTGATTTCAAAATTTAATTTGTAACCTCTAGCTGAATCTTAAGATCCTAAATAAACATCTTATCTTATTTTGCTTCTATAACCAACTTAGACTCCAAGATACACACATGTTCCTTAAGAGCCTCAACCATAGATTTCAACTCTTGATTCTCCTTCTTTAACTGCTTGGCCATCTTATGCTTTCCTTGGTCTCCCTTCAAGATGTTAAACCCTTTTTGAAGGAACCTACTCTAATACCAATTGTTAAGCATGGGATATACTAAGAAGGGGGGTGAATCAGTATATCATATATCTTATAAAACTTTTCCTTAATCAAATTCCACTTTAACATACATTCAAGATATGCAATAAAACTAAAATAATAAACATCACACAAGATAGAGAGAGAGAGAGAGACCAAATTTAACGTGGAAACCCAATGTGGGGAAAACCATGGAGAACAATCTCAAGTATATGAATGAGCACCAACTCAAAACACAATATTTTCAAGCACCAAATTATAGGAGCACCAACCCCTTTGCTGAGCACCAACACAGTAACTATTCATGAGCACCAACCCATAGGAGCACCAACCCCTTTGTTGAGCACCAACATAGCAACAATTCATGAGCACCAACCCATAGAAGCACAAACCCCTTTTTTGATCACCAACACAACAACAATTCATGAGCACCAACCCACAGGATCACCAACCCCTTTGTGTATACCACACAACTATCTCTCAATGTTGATATCTCAAAAAATGATAGTTCATTACAATATCTCTTTCCTCTCTCACCTTTTCTCTTCTCAGCTATATATAACAAATACAAATCATACTCATCTCTCTCATTGCTCTTCTAAGCTAGATATTAATATATCAAATCAAACTCTATCTCACACATTACAAATGGCTTTTCAAGCCTTTATTTATAGCTTTCCGAATGACCTTTGGCCTTCCCCCTTTGTGACCCCTCAATCCTCATGGAAAATGGTGCCAAAATTACATGACCCTTCATATCCTTGCATTTGAAAAGTCATGTTGTGACCCTTCATAAGCAAATGTGTCCTTTCTTCTTTTGTCCTTATCTTTCTGACTTTTCATATTCCTCAAAGTGTCCCTTCATGAGAAATTGGACCCTTCCTCTTTTTTCTTCACTTGGTGACTCTTAGAATTCCCCAAGATGACTCTTCATGGGAAAATGCACCCCATTCTTCTTTTGTCTTTACCCCATGACTCTTTGCCTTCTCCATGGACCCTTCTTTTGTCTTATATGCAACCAAAAACATATTTGTTAATATTAAAGAAATATTAACACACATTATCCAAGATATAACTATTACAAACATCATTAAATGCAATGGGGCCTTTATCACCAATAATTCTAGACCTTTGACATCAATGAAAATATTTTCAAAACAAATAAGGACTAGATTTACTTTAAAGATTCACCCCTGCAAGCAAACAACATTAGCACATACCCAAGAAAGGTAAAGAAAATGAAGTAAAACTTATAACTTTCAACTAATCTATCATAACCAAAAATTATTAACTCTACACTTAAAGATGCACATCTAGAATTCACAAGAACCATTTAAATCTAAGATTTAGATCAGACACATGAGAGAAAAACCATGATAGTAATTCACACAAGAAATTGTGGACAAACTTTGCATAACTCTTTATATTAATTTTCTCAAAAGTTACAATATATTTTTGTCTCAAAAACTACCTCCCTTTACAATTGTCAATACTTCTTTACGTAAACAATTCATAGGTATGTTAGTCAGTAATGTCAAATTACATGTGTACATGTGTATAAGACAACTATCCTTTCTATTGCATTCTAGAACAAATGACCTTTCCTAATATACTAACCTATAGGAAATGTGTTTCAAAAATGCCTTTATAAAAGGAATATTCCTTTTCAAAATATCATACAATTCTAGTTACAAAAATAGTATTCCTAATTCAACTAACTTGACTTTGGGACTCCTATTCTAATGCAGTCTTCTACCTTCCCTGCAAAATCTTCATTCGATAATTTTATTCATTAATAAGCTAGTGATCAATAATAGGTATCATGAATGATTCATTTTCCTAACTTTAAATTCTCTTGAGATCTATATCACCCCTTTCCAAAGCTTGTTTGATGCTCCTAGCATCTCCTATCTTCTCCTTGGATGATAAAAGTAGGCCCATGATCTTTTTATTGTCAACCCTTATATTTAGAGCTATGGAATTAAATTATCTATCCTTAAAGACTCTTCCTTCTATATCTAAGGTCAAATAGATTTCCACATCTTCTCTAGAGACACTTTTATAGGCTACCTAGCTGTGAGCTTCTCTATATTTCTTGTTAGTGGTCTGTAATTCAATTTGAGATCAAATTATCTTTACATAAATGATAATCCAATCTCTTATAGCTTGACTTTAATGAGCACAGGGTCAAATCAGGAACTTTATATTTGTTAGGGCTTTCCTAAAAGTTATTAAAATAATTTAATATTGGTAACTATTTGAACTTATGTGAGCTTTGTGACTTAGATATCAATTGGACTACATACTTATACCCTTGTATTTTCTAGCTCTACAAAATCTCCAACTTGGCATATTATACTTATATGGATCTGATGTGGCATCACCATGGCATCTTGCTCATTAATATTTAAAATATGACAATTTCTCACCCTTAGACACATGTTATTATTTTATTGGTTATGTACCCTTTAAAAATTCTACCTCACCTTGCACCGTTAGATCTATTTACTTGGATCAACACAGTTTGTTGATCTCAATCTAAGAACTTGAATATTATTGGATATTTTATACATTCCCCATGGTTATGAAACTTGTCACTTTCACATCCATTTTGAGCTTTATTTAAATGTCAATGTCAATCTTGAATCATTGATCTCATTTTCATTAATCAATCATGCTCCATTGATCTTGATCTACTTCATTATGCCTCCTGCTCCATAGACTATTGATCAAAATGTGTACACTCATCTACGTAATGTCAATATTTAAAATATGATTGCACTTTAATCTGTGGCTCATGACTATGCCACATGTCATCTCCACATTCATCCTCATGGATTTTGACTTTTCAACCTTCATCATACACTATTAGATTTATTTGGCTTGATCAACATGCTCCATCAGATCTTGAACTACAGGTTGGAATGTTATTGGTTGTTAAATATTCTTTCATTTAGATTGTGACACCTATCACATTCTCACTTATCACTAGGATTTGAATTATCAACATTGATCTCACACCACCAGATCACCTTTGATTGATCAATCACATTCTGTCAGATCATCCTTTTCTACATACCATTAGATCTTTGGCAAGGTTCCCACCATGCTGATACTTATCACCTCCTCACTTATTTTGGGGCTCTATTGAAGTCTTGACTCAATATGCACCATTAGATCAATATTTATTGAGCAAATACATACCATTGATCCTATGGTCAATGAAAATATTAAGTCAGGTTCAATAATATAGGGAACTTAGGTTAAAATTTTTAGACTAAAGTTTTGTTCATGTTGATAAAAACAATAAAACCTCAAGATAAAATATTTAAGCTAAGTAATAAACATAATAAATGGGATCCTTGTGAATAATAAAATACATAGCATATAGTTTTAGCCTAAGGTTTTTAATATTAATAAATACAATAAACTTTAGGGTAAGGATTTTAGGCTAAGACTATAGTAAAAGGGATTTCTCATTTAGTTAGACCATGCTAATGATAAAATTAACCAAGGGGTTATGGGACATGAAGAGACCAAGTATAAATTTTTAGCCTAAATCTTGTTCATGTTGATAAACATGATTAAGTCTTAGTGAAAAAATTAAACTAGGTTTATGGCACAGTTAATTATTCCCATGTAAATTGTTCCCATGTAAATTAAATTTAGTTCAAAAGGGACCTAGGTTAAAACATTGGACTAGGGTTTTACATTATATAAATAGATCCAAGTAATATTTGATAGACCAAAGGCTAATAAAATATGAATTTAACATTGAAGCACAAAGCTTTAAGAATGTATATTCCCAAATGAGATTCCATTGAACCTGTAATACAAAAACATAAACAACTATTTTTAACAACATTAGAAGGGGTAAAACCATGATCATCTAAAAAGATGTCCATTAATCTAAATGAGAGTCATGAATAATGTGTAAACATGTTAGTGTTATTATGATCAAGTGATTTTTTCAATTTAAAGTACAATCTTGCAAATTTCAAAATAAGGGTCCCCATTTTTTAGACATGGGGATATGTTGACCTCAATAAATAGTGACTTATGGGAGAAACATAGCAATATGTTAGAATTCAGAGATTCTAGTTTAGACTAATAACTAGTTTATTCATTCCATTTGATCAAGTACCATTATTAAGATCAATTCATGGTTAAAACAAGTCCTACACATGTAGAATTAGGATCAAACATTAAAACCTAGTCATGATGTGTGTGTACTTTGATTACACTTACTGTTTGCCATGGGATTTAAGGAACAACTTCTAGATTTCATGACTTTAACCATTAACACTTGAATTGTATCATATTTGGATGTGTATTGAGGATCATGCTTTAGCTTAGGGAAGGCTTGGGCATTGCTCTACTACCAGCTAGGCATTCATAGCCCTGATAGATATACCTTTGTCTCCTCTCAAGGTCTTGTTCCACTACCATCTAGGCATCCATAGCCCCAATGGAGTTTACCAGAATCACCTTTAGTTAGAAAGATTTTGATTTTTTCTATAAAGATTTTTTATTTTTTGTATTTTTCAAATCATTTTAACTTTCTAGAAAAGGTTAGGAACTAGGTTAACTAGGTTTTGGGATTTGATTGAATGTTTGGCCTTTAGACAATCATTTTTAGTTAAAAACTTTGTCCTAAGTAATGATATTTATTAAGTGCAAACATGACTGTGTTCCAATAATTCAAGCTTTCATCATATATGTGCATTCTTTCTTAGAACCAAGATTAGATCATAACAAGGATTAAAATCTCAAGGAAGAATTAACCTAACCATTAGTATTCACTAGTTTCTCCAAACTATAACATCTATCTCATATTTTAATAATCCATGATCAACCAATGTTGGGGAGACATACCTAGACTTCTAAACTTTGAGGTTCCTTTTGAGCATGTTGATGTATTTTGAGTTGAAGGTTGTCTAAAATAAAATTATTAAAAGCAAGGAAAAAATTAGAGAAAAAGGAAACACACCAAAAAATAAAAGCAGATCAATATATACAAACACTATGTACAAACAAGGGACAAGAAGGAAAGATCAAGAAAGAAACTAATCTAGCCTACTTACACTAAATCTAACTAGTATTATAGTTCATTCCATGAAGACTCCAAGTGGGACAATAGAGAATTAGTTCTTGAGGTATTGCCCATTTGTTGGAAATGTGAACTCTACTCCTTGAAAGTCTTTCGATTTGAAGGTGTTATCTCCTAAGGTCTCAACAATCTAATATGAGCCAATCCATAATGGTTTGAACTTCCCATGTTTTCCTTTTGGCTCTGAGTCCTTATCCAAAATAAGAACCAAATCTCCTTGTCTAAACACCTTTATCTTTGAATGTTTATCAAACCACTTCTTGACTATGGTTTGGTGCCTACTAAAATTAGAAAAATCTTCCTCTCTTGCATCTTCTATCTGTATGATATCCTACAAATTTGAACTTGCAAATTCTTGATCCTTCTCCATGTACACTTGCATAAATTTATAGGTTGGAAGTTTGAGTGTTATGGGTAATATAAGTTTTGACCATACACTAAAAATAATGGTGATGCCTTAAGAGCTTGCTTGATTCTAGTTCTATTTACCCAAAGGGCGTACTTAAGTAAATTATTCCATGTCCTTGGTTTATCATCTATAGACTTATTTATGACTTTCATCAAGTTCTTATTTGTTTATTTTGACACTCCATTACCTTGAGGATAATGGTTTGATGATAACTAGGCATTTTTTTGTGTGTAAGTGAGAATGATTTTCTTGAGTATTTTAGCATATATTTGAAGAATCCAATGCTCATTAATTTTTTATATATGTCTCATAGGTTAATTTTAACACCTTTTTATGCATGATAAACTCCTATGAAGGTGTTAAAAATCAAAGGCTTTTGACTGGGTTCTTAAGGCATGTGTGTAGTTTTGAGTAAGCATGTGAAGTTGATCAATTTGAGGTCTTATGCCCTATTTGGTGAATTATAATAAACATGATGTTGAAAATAAGTTAATTTATATTATATCCATGTGATTTTTTTTGGGTTATGTGGAAAAGTTGATTATATGCATCATATTTTCAAGACAAACTTTTTGGTATTAAGAAGGCCTAATTGCAAGTAGACCTAATTGGGTGGTTCAAGGAGTAAAATGAGATAAATGGTGTTGGGGACCTAATGTGAGTTTATAAATGAGATATTTTAGTAATTTTTAAGTTTTTCATCCATTTTTGGAGGATCATGGTGTTCCAAGATGGCTAAAGTAAAACATGTGCTTAGAGAAGGCATAATTGCATTAGGTCTCTATTAAGCCTAACAATGGTTTTGGATCTTAAGGATAATGATCGACCTATGTAATGGGTGTTTCAATTATGAAATGTTTTTTTAAATATATTCCAATGGTGATCCAAGTATGGATAGGTTATTTTTTTACCAATATGGGTGAGAGAAAAAGTCAAGTATAAAGAGAAGGTCTAATAGGGCTAATTTGACTAGTTACAAAATTAAGGAAATGAGCAAATGACATAGAGTTTTGAAAACTAGGTAAAGGGATTAAATAAAATAATAAAGGTGTGATTAATATTTCATGAATATATAACTACATTTTTATAGGTGATTATCAAGGTCATATGACCTAATTCCACCAAGGAAAGGGCTAATTGAGCTAGAAGGCCTAAAGGGCTATTTGAGTGAGATAAAAGAGTGAGAGAGCAAATGAACGAGGTCATATTCAGTTGAGTGAGAAACATGTGTCCAATGGTGATCAGATATTCAAGGTATCTAAATTTATTCTATGTTACCTAGGAGGTCGGTGCCTCCTTACAATTTGGTGCTTGTTAAAGGACTAGTTGAGTTAGTGCTTGACTAGTGAGGGGTTGGTGTTCTTTGTGGTGTTGGTGCCTCAGTAAATGTTTGATACATTAATTATAGGACTATATTAAAAGTGGTGTTTTATTTTATTTTATTCCTTGAGATTTTTCCCACATATCTCTTGTGTTTCTATGTTTGCTTTCATAGATGTTTGCATATACATTGGTTAATGTATATATGTGAATGAATGCTTCATGAATGATAAGTGAAATTGAAGGATCATTTTAAGGAAACTGATTCACCCCCCCCTCTAAATATATATACTTACAATATTTGGTATCATAACCGGTCCTTTTAAGGAGGCCTAATAGCCTAAAAGAGATCCTAAGCAAGCAAAGATGGCTAGTCAAGCACAAGGTGGTTTCTCTACAAGCAAGGCTCAATTGTTTAATGGATCCAATTATGCTTTTTGGAGTGTCAAGATGAGGACATATTTTATGTCTCAAGTTCATGATGTTTGGAAATCAATTTTAGATGGATATAATGCACCCCTTGTTCTTCTTATAGATGCAGTAGGCAAGAAGGCTAGTGATAACAATTCAAATGTAATGAATGGTATTATGTGTGGCCTATCAGAGGTAGAACTTATGAAATTAATGCACTATATGTATGATAAATAAATGTGGGAAAATTTGAATATTATCTATGAGAGAGAATCCAAGGCCAATTTGGCTAAGTTGCAAACCCATAGAAGATATTTTGAAAGCCTAAATATGCATGAATATGAGACCATTGCAACCTACTTGTTGAGGGTTGATGAAGTGGTCAACATCCTAAGAGGCCTAGGTGAAGAATTGAAATAATTTACTATTATTCAAAAAAATTTAAGATATATAACTCCCAAATTTTATTCTAAAGTGTCTATTATTGAATAAATGCAAGATCTAGAAAAGTTAGAGATTGATGGACTTCATAGCACCCTAACAACCTATGAGATGAGGACAAGTGATGGAAGACCTACAAAGAAATAAGTTTCATTCAAGGAAAAAAAGACATCAAAAGAGAATAATACACAAGGTAAGGAAGTTAAATACAATGATGAACTTGATATTTATGATGATGAGTTGATAACTATGTTTGTAAGAAAGTTGAACATAGGCTCAGGTAAATATAAGGGTAAGTTGCCCTTTAAATGTTTCAATTTTGGAGAGATTAGACATTTTGTCAACAAGTGCCCTCAAAATAATAAGGCAAAGGATGATGAAGAGAATGATGAAGGTCATGATGATGATAAAAATTCCTATAGGTATGATAAGATCAATAAAATTTTTAGAAGGTATGATTACAAGAAGAAATTTTTAAAGAACGAAAGAATATTTTTCACTAAGGAAGATTGTAGCTCATCTAATGAGAGTGAAAGAAGTGATTTTGAAATTGAACATGAAGGTGATGGTCCTGATGTCAATGAAGTACTCTTCATAGCTAATGATGGAATCTATTCAAATCAAGAAGAGTCCATATGGATTGGATGTGCTATTGGTGATGTAGATGAAGAAGAAGATGAGGTAGACTTTGAGGCTAAGTTGATGAATACTCTATAAGAATTGAATATGGTTAATAAGAATAATAGGGTGATGAGGTCTCTTATTCAAATACTATAAGGATAAAATAAACTTGTTTTAATCTAGACTAAGAAATAACTCTAAGGAACAAGAGGAAATAGTCAAACATATAGAGACTCAACTTGAGATTATGATTGCAAGCCTAAAGGCCAATGAAGAAGAATGTGCAAGGTATGTAACTGAAGTGGATTCCCTGAGAGCTGAATTTAATTAGGTATCAAATAAAGTTAATTATTTTATGAGGTTTGAAAATATTACTAATGATCAATCAAAGAATGAGGGTGATAGTAGAATGAAGGCTAATTCTATCAGGCAACCTAATACTATAAGGTATCCTAACCCTTTCAATTGTTATTATTATTCATGTAACCAATTTAGTCATAGATCAATGAATTTTAGAATGCCCTCAAAGAATGAATATGCATGGAATTATGATGAGAGTCATTATTTAAGATGTATGTGTCATGGTGTGTTTCCATCAAGAAGAATAGTGTGTTTTAATTGTCAAAAATTTGGTCATATTGCAAAGTAATATAAGCATGGATTCTCAAATCAAAACAAGAAAATTGACACTCTTAGAATTCAAGAAAGAAGATAAGATAGTGATTGGAAACCTAAGGTAACTAAGGTTGATGACCAGTATATAAATACAAGAGGACTATTTGCCATGGTGGAGCATAGTCCATATGTGAAGGAGTGCCAAGAATTATCTCTATCAACTCAAATTATGGATGAAGGAGTCAAGACCACTAGACCAAGTGAAAATGCTATTCAAATAGAGATTCAAGAGGTCAAGACAAAAGGGATATTCAAGCCTAAGAGGATCATGAAATACGTTTAGTCTAGTAAAGACATGGAGATCTGGGAATCTCATGAGTTTATATTAGTTTAGTACTCAAGAGAATAGAGGTGACTCCATTAAGCTTCATGGAGGCACTCAGCTAGTGAGCAAAAGCATGAAGGATGCTTAGTATTAGGAGGATTTTTTATGTTATTTATTGAATTTTAGATCTAAGTTTTAGTTAAGAGTCTGTTTTAGGTGTGATCACAAGAGATAGGTCATAAAAAAAAAAATTGTATGATGACTTGATCAAAACAAGTCATATTTTTGATAATATATGAAAATCTCATGGAGGTAAGGGAAGCCAATCATGATTCAATAGTAGGTATGTAAGCTTAATCCATTTTAAACCTATTTGGAAAGAAAAGGTGTGTTTTTCCAGGTCTAAGGATTAGATATTTTCCAAGAAGATGACCCTTTGTCGTTAATGTCAAAGGGGGAGAAAGTTCCAATTCAAGAGAAAGATCAATTTGAAGAAGATCCAACTTGTATAGTTGTGAATGATTAGCTTTTTGCAAATATTTTCCATCAATGAAAAAGGGAGAGATTTTTTAGGTATGTTTATATTGTTGGTGTTGGGGAATTGATGTTGTCATTGATGTCAAATTCAAAGATGGGTGTCAAGGTTAAGATTTGAGGCCATGTTTGGTGGAATGGTATAGAAGTCTTATGATATGACAAGAGAAAATTTGAAGCAAAAATTTTGTTTATATATTGAGATATAATTTTAAGGAAACCTATAAAAATAATTAGGTTGATGTCATGTCAAATTCAAGATCATGATGCAAGGTATGTTGCTTTTGAGTACTAGGTGTATTAAGAAGCCTAGTCTAGTCCTGTGAGAAGATATATGCATAAAGCATGGTGAATATTAGTTAATTGTGTTATTACATGAATGAGATAGTATATAAATTTATGTATAAATGTGAAATAGGTAAATAATCTTTCATAATAATTCCAAGGTCAATTTTGATGCTTAGTCCTAGCATTGAGAAACCTAGTGAGAAGGCATGGGCCTGGTAACATCATGAGATGAGAAGTATGAGACTTGTGTAAAGAAGGTTGGTAGTGTGTCAGAATGGTATGACATTTTATTACTTGAGTATTAGGTTTTTAGAATAATATAAGTGGTTTCAAAGTGTGTTCAAGTTCTAAGTATGACTGGCAGTTCAAGATCTAGTGTGTAAAGAGACCTAATGTGACCTAATGAGGGGTCAAGTTCAATTCCCAAGGTACCAAAGCTCATAATAACATTTTAAATTTTTTTATATGTTGTTTTAAGTGTTTTGACCAAGTTTTATGTCATATTTTAAAGGATAAATCATGAAAATTGGTGTTGAGGTCTTCTGTGTGCATAGAATGGGGTGTTGTATACCCAAGAAGGATTTTCTTATGCTCATTGGCACATGCAACCTTTGCATGAGATATTGATAAGTTCATATAATTTTTGGAATGTTACTATATTTAATTTATTGGAATTATTTTTATATTTGAGGGGCAATCCTTCATGAATGATTGCTAAGAAGGGAAACCAGTCAAACCCCTCCTAAGATCCTCATAATGACCCGATAGGAAATATCTTGTTGGATATGGATTATAATGGTTTTTTTGACCTAGTTTGATGTTTTTAAAATGTAAATTACTCTTCCAAGTTTCTCCAAGTGGTTTTTTTTTTTCATAAGAGTAAGTAGAAGTTATAGGAAACCCCTTGTTTCTCAAAATTTTGATATAGTAAGCAGGGTTAACTAGGTCAAAGCATGCAAATTATTGGAGGATGATGTGTGAAAATTTTAGTTTGTGCCAATAATTTTTTTATCAAGTTTTAGACCTTAAATAGGATAAATTTTTTGTGAAATTTTACCTATCATCAAATAGGCCTAGTGAAGAAGACAATGACAAAACTAGGTAGAAGTGATAATGAGATTAGGGATTGGCTGCAAAGGAATAGGGATGGATCGAAATACATGGGGTTATTTTTAAATACATATATCAAATTTTCCCCTTGAATATAATTTTTTATGATGCACAAAAACAAGAAAAAAATTGTTTTTAAAGTGACCTATCTAACACAGTGAGGTTTGTGTAGGATGAAGACATGAGAATTGTATGTAAGACCGATATTGAACCATGTAATATATATATTACATGGTTCAATATCAGTCTTACATACCAATATCATGTCTTCATCCTACACAAACCTCACTATCTTAGACATGAGATTGGTATGTAAGACCGATATTGAACCATGTAATATATATTACATGGTTCAATAGTGGTCTTACATACCAATCTCATGTCTTCATCCTACACAAACCTCATTGTCTTAGACAGGTCACTATATATATATATATATATATATATATATATATATATATATATATATATATATATATATATGATAATTAAATCCCATATTAATTTCATAAAAGTGTTCACAAAGTTTTTCTAAATCTTGATCTTCATGGCCATGTTTTTGGAGCTATAGGCAGTTTTCTGTGTAAGTGAGAATGATATTCCTGAGTCTTTTTTAAAAGATTTGAAGAGTAAAATGATCATGAAGTTATTAAAAATTTATCATAGGTTAATTTTAAAACATTTTTATGCATGATAAACTCATATGAATGTGTGAAAATTCAAAGGCTTTTGATTGGGTTCTTAAGGTCTATGTGCAATTCTGAGTAAGCATGTGAAGTTGATCAGTTTGAAGTCTTGTGCCTTATTTGGTGAATTATAATGATTTTTTTTTAAAATTTAGGTCATATATGTATTATATCCATGTGAATTTTTTTTAGGTAATGTTTCAAAGTTTATTGTATGCATCAGATTTTTAAGATAGACTTTTTGGCAGTAAGAACACCTAATTGTAAGTAGACCTAATTAGGTGGTTCAAGGAGTGAAATGAGATAAATGGTGTTGGGGACATAATTTGAGATTATCATGGGTATATTTGATTAATTTTTGAATTTTTCATCCATTTTTTTTGGATCATGGTATTCCAATATGGCCAAAGTGAAATATGTGCATAGAGAAGGCCTAATTGCATTAGGTCTCTATTAGGCCTAATGGTGATTTTGGCTCTTAAGGGTAATGACTAACCTATGTATTGGGTGTTTCACTTGTTAAATGTGTTTTTTATCTATTTAAATTATTATATAATTATGGAGAGTTTCTTTTCTGACCGAGATGGGTGAGAGTAAGAGTCAAGTATAAAGAGGTCTAATAAGTCTAATTTGACTAGTTAGAAAATTAAGGAAATGAGCAAATGACATAGAGTTTTTAAATATAGGTAAATGGATTTAATAACATGATATATGTGTGTTTAACATGTCATAAATATATAAATATTCCTATACAATTTATGAGAAAGGTCATATGACCTAATTCTACCAAGGAAAGGGCTAGTTGAGCGAGAAGACCTAAAGGGTTAAATGAGTGAGATAGAAGAGTGAGAAGAGAAAAAGAAGGATGTAATATTTATTTGAGTGAGAAATATGTGTATAAGGTTGATAAAATATTCAATGTATATTATTTTTTTATAATATACCTAGGAGGTTGGTGCCTCCTTACAAGTTGGTATTTGTTAAAGGACTAGTTGAGTTGGTGCTTGACTAGTTAGGGGTTGGTGATCCTTGTGGGGTTGGTGCCTCACTAAATGTTTGATCCATTACTTATATGACTGTATTAAAAGTGGTGTTTCATTTATTTTTATTCCCCAAGAGGGTTTTACACATATCTCTTGTGTTTCTATGTTTGCTTTCATAGATGTCTACTTATGCATTGGTTAATGTATATATATGAATGAATGCTTCATGAATGATAAGTGAAATTGAAGGATTTTTTTAAGGCAATTGATTCAACCCCCCCCCCCCCCATCTTAGTAGTTTTACTTCTAACAATCCTTACTTAAACAAACATGGGAATGCAAAAATGGTAAAACAACATTGATGAGTGAGCAATAGCAATCCTTACTCAATCATGAATGGAAAAAGTGCATAAAATGGAAAACAACATTGGTGAGTGAGAAGTAACAAGCCAGCCTCACTCAATAATGGAAAAACTACATGAAAGTAGAAACAAACTTAGGTGTCTACAAAATGGGTAGTACAACAATAACAAATGGTAAAAAGAAATTGAATCACATCAAAAAATGTAGAGCCCTGGTGTAAAGAAAAGAATCCACAGTTGCTCAAGTATATTGTTTTGTTCTAAAAATAGATAAAATTGAAACAAAATAGTTTTATCATGTGTTTAAGATATGAATAAGATGCAATAGAGAAGTGGGAAAACATATTTAGAATCACATTTTCCTATCAAGGGGGGAAATAAAATGGGTGGAGGGGAGAATGAAAGAATAACCAAGCTAGAGGAACTCTTTATCGAAGTCAAGACACTCAAAATAATTTTTTCAAAACAAGAGGACTTTTGAACTTAAGGAATCTAAAGAAATTTTCCTCACCACACAAGTCTTAGGTCAATAAACTGAGTATGTAGATCATACCATGAAGGTTATATGCATGAAATTAAAATGGACCTACCTTCTCACAATGTGTCCCCCATTCCTCAGGACCCCTTACAGAGTCATCAATCTATTGTGAAGATTGGGTAGTTGTGTGAGAAGGTAGGCAGAAACATAGATTTTGTTGAATTCTCCCATTCCAATCTACTAGCCTACCACACCCTAATGGACCTCAACTCTATTATGGGGCCAACTATGGAGTTTGAGCTTCCATTAGATATAGGAGATGTTCTTTGAATCACATCTTTTGGTGTGATTTTAAATTTTGAAATTTAGATGTTTCCTTTTGTTTCAAATGATTTAGATTTTAAATTTATTGATGGTTTATTCTATTCTTCCTCCATACAGAATTAAAAAACCAAACATGGGTGATATAGATGAATTTCATTTGAATACTTTGTACTTGGTTGCTAAGAGAGAGAAATTAGAGAGCATGGTATCTAAGAGTCTCATAAATATAGATGAAATAAAAGTGCTATCTTGACTTCAACCTTATTTTATCTAATGTGGAGTGAAAGGAAGGGAAATCAAGAGAAATGGAACATGAAACAATTTAAATTAATTCAAATCATACAAATTTGACAAAGGATGAAAAAGGGATGCAATGACAGTAGAGTGTGATTCTTTATCATAAGAATGAGGGAAAAGTAGGAAAACATGCTAACACAAGTTATGCAAATTTTATCTACAAAAGAAGTGAAAGCTAAAGTTGAGAACAAGGGATCAAAAATGTGTAACCATTGTAAAACATATTTTAGATAGGGAATGAAATATGGTGATTTTATGAGGAAGTCCAATTCTTATCCATGGTCTTACATTACAACTCATAAAAGAGAAACCCATGGGGGTGCATAGAACATGTGAACGATAAATGGGATAAAGATGGTATTTGTGAGAGAGGCTAGGTCCTATCCATGGTATTACACTACAAATCACAAAAGAGAAACCCAAGGGGTGCCAAAAAGGTATTGGAAATTAAAGAAATAAAGAGGACAAAAGTGGAAATCATGAGGAAGACTGGGTCTTATTCACGGTTTTACAATTCAACTCATGAGAAAAAGGGAAACCAAAGACCAAGGTATGTGAAAAGAGAGAACTATTGTAAAGGGTGAGACCCGTGTAAGGATCTTGTAAAAAGTGTTAGATAGATAACATATATAAAGTATGAAAAGAAGGGAAGGATCTAGGCAAAATACTTCTTGAGGAATTATGTATTAGTGGTATCTTTAAAAATATGGCCTTCATTGGGTTGAAGGTGATATGTACTTGGACCAAGAATATCTTTGAATAAATAAGGGCCCCACCATTTTTGGGTGTTTTTACCTTACTTATCATGAGTGTAGTCTAATTTAAGGATAAAATCACCAACATTAAAAATATGATTTTTAAATCTTTTATTATGTTGTTTAGCAATACAGGGCTTGTATTGGTGATTATGTTGTAAAATAGAATGATGGTGTTTATAAAGGAGATTGAGAGCATGAAGGTGAGCTTCATGTAATTATTCATTGGGTATGATACCATGAAGAGATATATGCAGAGATGGAAGCTCAACTTATAATGGAAGGATATATTCAAAACCATAGACTAGAGAAAACATCATTGCCCTAGTGACAATGCATATGCTAGTGCAATAAGCCCAAAGAGAAAGATATAGATGAAGGTGCCAATCCATGTAGGTTTCATGAATTATCTTTTGGAGAATTTTATTAATAATTTTATTTTTGGCCTCAGCTTGATTATTGTATTGTAAATGGTAAGGTGTGGATAAATTGTGATTGATTTTAAATTTAGCATAGAGATATTTGACACATTTGTTTTTTAATTTACCACCATTATCTAAAATGATAGTAAGAGGGACACCAAAGTAATAAATGATTTGATTTAGGATAAATTTTGAAATGGTAATATTGGTGACATTAATGAGGGGCATATCCTCAACCCATTTGGTAAAATACTCTATGGTTGTGATTATAAATACATGCCCATCTTGAGATCGAGGTAATTTGCCTATGAGGTCTAATCCCCACATGGAGAATGGCCAGGGAGATTCTATAGTTTGAAGATCAGTTGGGGGTACATGAATTAGATCATCATGAAGTTGGAAAGGAGTACACCTTTTAGAAAATTTGATGGCATCCTTTTCAAGAGTGGGCTAAAAGTATCCCATATGTAAGCATTTATGGGCTATAGCATGGCCACTATCAGGACCAACATAAATGTTTCCATGTGCTTGTTCAAGAAGAGGAGGAACCTCTTCTTTCATAATATAGTAGAGTAGGGTGCCTTCAACATTATGATAGTATAAGATTATATATAAAAATACATACTTAAAAGCTTGTTTGTGAATGTGAGTCTTTTCATAGGAATTGAGGTTCGAAGGATAAGTTTAGTGTTAAAAAAATTGAATGATATCTTTATACCATGGGATTTGTTAAATGGTGATGGCCTCAATGTGGCAAATAATTAAATCTTGTGTTTGAATAGAAGATGGGTATTTTATTATTTGGATAGGAAAAGTAGGATCAGTAAGAACTTGGTGTAAATGAAAAAGAGATGTTGAAGAAGTAAGGGAATCAAAAATAGAATTTTGATCTCGAGGGATAGGCTCGATGGTAAAAGAAATGAAATATTTGGAGAGGGTAATTTTGATTTGAAGATATTAAATGATATTCTAACTTTTTCATTGATAATCACCATGAAATTAGAAACAAATGATTTTGGATTCACCTAAATGATGTTGATATTAGATATCTAGATCAAAGGTTGCTCTCATGCCTAGGATTAAAGCTTCATATTATACCATGTTGTTGGTGATATCAAATATGAGGCAAAATTCCAATGGGATAATTTTTCCAAGAGGGATCATAAAGATACAACCTTCCCTAGCTCCTTGAAGGCATTTTGAACCATTGAAATGGAGGGTCCAAGTATCTTCATGAAAACTGACATTAATTTTAGGAAGTTATTTAATAACTACTTTTGGTTTAATAGTATCAAGGAAGATAGAAAACTCATCTAGATTATTTGATTCAAGGTCAACAATGAAGTTATGGAAGTAATCTTTAAGATATATGTCTTGTTTGAGACATTCAATATAGAGAATATTATCATTAGGAAGACTATCTCAAAGGTGGTTGGTAGCTATCACAAGAGTTTTGGTAAGTTGATTATCAATTATTTATCCTTTGAAAACTTTTTTGGTAATAATCTAGAGATAAAATTCTATAAGGACCATCTGCTTACCGATTCTATCTCCATGAAGAAAGCCTTTAGAGAAGAAGTGATGAAGGGGATCGAAATGAATGATAACATAATTAGTCTAATAAAGTATATAATGTCAAATGGAAAAATATATGGTGAGACAATAACATCTGATTTTTTTATAATGTTTCTCATAATCGATGAGGCCTCAGCCGATATAATAGATGGTATATCCCCTTCTAGCATCATCTTGTTGGGCAAGCATTACCCTAACTGATATAGGTATGGAAGAGGTATACAAGATCAATGGTCAATCATTTGAATGAGAATGAAGAGTGGGTGGGTGAAGAAATAATTATTTCATATTATAAAATGCTTTTTGATAGGGATTCATCCATTTTAAGGCATTACCTTTCTTAATAAGAGAATTGATGGAATAGATGCAGTAAACCATTTTTGGAACTAAGCATCCAATTATCATAAGTTTATCAAGGTAAGTGTGAATGTCTAAAATGGATCGAAGGAAGGGCATGTTGATGATAGCATTAATTTTGGCATGATTCACATTGATGTCAGAAAGAGAGACTAATAATCCTAATATTTTACTAGATGTGACACCAAAAACACATTTTTAAGGATTTAGTCTAACTTTATATTTAAGTAGGTAGTCAAGGATGATGGAAATATCATAGAGATGAGTACTGAAATTTTTAGATTTGGTAATGAGGTCATTCACATAGGTCTTTACAATCTTGTGAATAAGATCATGAAATATGTGAGTCATTTCCCATTGATAGGTAGCTCTAGCATTTTTTAGGATGAAGGGAATTTTAACATAGCAATAAGTGCCCCACTCTATGGTGAAAGTTGTCTTAAGTTGTTCTTTGGGGGAAATGTGAATTTGGTTATAACATGAGAAACCATCGATAAGATATAACATTTCATAACCATCTATGAAATTGATGATGGAATCTATTGAAGGTAGGAGGAAAATATCTTTGGGATAGTCAAAATTAAGATTATAGAAATCAATGTAAATTAAAATGACCATGGTGACCTAATTCCATATAGGGATTATGTTAGAAACCCATTTATAATAGTCCATGGGTTTGATAAACTTATAATCAAGAAGCTTGATAATTTATTTATGGCATAAGGTGGAAACTTTAGGTGGAAATTTCCATTACTTTTGTAACATGGGTTTGGTATCAAGATAAGTGATATTATTGTGCACCATGATACTAGGGTTAATACCAGGCATGTCCTAATAGTACCAAGTAAAATTATCATAATATTTATCGAAGAATAAGCTAAATTTATCATGTTTAGTAGGTGTGAGTTCATGAGAAACTATAATTGGTTGTGTAGACATTATAAATTTACACTAATTTATTATGAATAAAAGTGTCTTACCTATTCCCTGTCTTTATTACATAAGTTAATTTAGTTTTACTCTTTACCATTTAACATCATGTAATTAATCTAATTAATTACCATTTGACCTAGGTAACTAGTTTACTATTCCTAAATCCTAGTTAAATCACTCTAAGCCTAATGTGGATAAGTTGTTTTAACCTTCCTAACAACCTTCCCATACCTGATCCTTGTTAAAACCAATTTGACCTATGTGTTTATCTGAGATCTTGATTTGCTGGAACCAAAAACTAAAACTTAGACAAAATAAGTAATATTTCCTATGATCATCACTAATCCTATTAGTAGCAATGTTAATTTATAGCTAGGACACCCTCGTGTTATGGATCCTAATTTTTTCACATTATAACATTGATGAAATTCACTTGGAGCACTATGAAATAATGTTATCTCAATTCCTATCTATCTACACTCTGTTCAAATCCAACCATATCTATATCAATGAGGTATTTATCTACATCCCAAGAAGTTTTTATAGAGGTAAGTTTGCCATATATTTAATTAGTTTTAAATTATTATTCTATTCTTTTCTCTTTTGTTTGTTGTTTTAAGTCTATTTATGTAAATCAATGATCATTTTAAGAGTATTTTAAGATATATAATATCCCTCCTTAGTCACCTTCTGATTCTTTTTATACCCATTATGAGGATCGACCATGATTCTTTATGGATTGACATCGATCATCTAATCGATACTAATTTTGATACAATCAACATTGATCCCTATGTTTTCACTTTTGTCTATAATTCAAGACTAGATTAGCAATCTTGAACATATCTAATTTACTATTTTTAATCCCTAAAATCATGTATTACTTTTTGTAGATGCCCTTGCTTGGTGTCGTACATGATGTGGTCTCGATTCACAATTTACCCATAGTTCCTTATCTTTTATTCATTGGTCAAAGTGATATCTCTTTCAAATTATGAACTAACATGGTTGTCTTCACCCTAACCATAGAGGCCATCTTCGAGCAACTATAAGTAATCTAAGAGCAAGAGGACTTAGTAATAGCATATTGGAATGAATATTTTGATAATATCTATGCAGTAGATTGATTTGATTCATTTCAATTTTATAATCTTATGACATTCTTTATTGTAATTCATTTTATTTTATTATTTTCTTAATTATATAAATAGTGGACTGACATCCTTCTAACTAAGTATACCACTTCTTGGAATTTATATTGTATCAGGTAATCCACCCATCTCTATTATTAATCAATCTTGTCCAAGTTGTCTTTGTTGTGTAAGTAGTCCTTCCTAGCCAAAAATGAGCTCCCACCTCATTGGATCAATGTTACACATCCCCATTATAGGCATTTCACTTTCAAAACTATGTATCATTTTCATTTTTAGTAGTCATTTTTATTTAGAAAAAAAACTAGAAAAATGTTAAAATGGGTCGAGGGCATGAAGAAGTAACATATTATATTCAAATAGTTTATTCAAGAAGCATACCATTGCCATATTATAAATTATGTGTTGCATTAGGCAAAGAGGAAATTGGATTTGATTTAGGGTTGATGCTAGTGATGAAGTTGAAACAAGGGGCTTTGTTTTTAGAATTCTCAAGTTTGTGATGTTTCCAAGGAAGTTGAGGTCCTCGAGCATGAACCAATTCAAGAATGGCTTCATCATTAGGCAAAGAGGGAAGAGGAACATAATATTCAACATCTATTTTGAGTTTGATAATTTTATTAACATAATGATCGTATTCAGAGTGTATTTGGCATACATCTATGCCCTTGACATCTAATGTAATCTCAGGAGTAGGGGAGTAGGGGAATAAATTTGATTGGATTTGGTTGATGTGTTGTTAACATCACTAACAGGGGAAGAATTTGATGTAATGATTAGATCTAGAGGTGGTAGAGAATATTTAGGAATTTCTAGATATTTAGAAGGTAGGATTTGTTCTGCCACCCAAGGAGTATCAATAAGTGAAGAATTAATGGGAGGTATAAGACATTTGGGAGATAATTAAAAATCCATGGAAATGGTATGAACATCATGGTTGAAAACATGTATTTGGGCTAAAGTTTTTTGATAATGATGAACATCCAAGTCTCAAGATTGAGCTTGGTCCATGATGTAGTTATCATCATAGGTTGGAAAATGGTGCATGCTTGAGATTCAAGAGGAGTTTTAGAAGGGGAGATTCCTAGATCATTGAATTTGTATGGAGACATGATTAAAGGATTTTCATAATTTTTCCACTCCATAATCATTTCATGTGAAGGCATCTTATGGGTAAGAAGAGTCTTGAGCATTACATGGAAGGGATAAATCATTGATCTCATAAATGATAAAAATAGTGTGATAATGAGGTAATAAAGAAAGAGGAAGCCACTCTGAGATGTAAGGAGGTATTTTGGTAGTGTTGAAAGTAAGTTGTAGGTCATTAGGTTCATCATCATTCTAATCAACAAGAGTGACCTATAAGTCTAGATTAATATCGATGAATTCAAGTAAGGGAGCACTATTGGTTGTTAGAATGGTAGGAATGTGATATTGAGATTTAGGGTTGGGATCGGCCTCATCTTTATACCTTTTCCCATTATGTAAGAACTTGATGCAATATCTACTAGAAGAGGTGATGTCCATCATTCTATGAGTCCAAGGGTGTCCAAGGGTGTCCTAGGAGTATGTTTTAAGATAGGAGTAAATCAAGGACCATAAGCTTAGTTTGAACAGTCTTAGGTCCAATTGTAAGGGGAAGCCAAATACAACCAAGGGGATTTTGATTAGTTTTATCAAATCCATGATAGCTAAGGTGGGTTTACTTGAGATGATCTTTATTATAACCAAGTTATTGGATGAGCCAAAAAGATGTTACATTGATATTAGACCCTTCATCAAGTAACACTTTACATATAAGGATATTATCAATGGCTATTTTGATGATTAGGGGTGGATAATCAATGTGAAAAAATATCTCATCATTAATCATGTCTTCTTTAATAAATTCAATGGATGATTTGAAAGGACAAATAGATTCAATGGTATGCATGTTGGTAGGTTGAGGTTAAATGGAGGGTAGTTCTTTGTCTATAGAATATGGATTATCAATTTCTTGTAATTGTTGCATGAGTAACTTGTGATGATAAGGGGAGGTACAAACTAAATCCATAAGGGGAATTTTTCAAGGCATGGAGTTGAGTTCTTCGAGAAAGTTACACTGGGACCTAGAAGAAGAATTAGTGTGAGGTTTAGAAGATAAAATAGGTTTTAAAGGAATAGTAGTGGTTAGGGGTTCAAAAAAAGGATATGGTTCCTCATTAGATTTTGAATCCACATGAGTGGTTGATTTAACTTATTTGGGAATAATAGAGTTTTATTCTTATTTTAGTTAAGGGTCTAGATTAATAAATTAGTACAAAATATAGAAATAAATACAGTCCTAATTTGTGCAATTGTTTATCTTTTTCACCTTTCTAAAAATATAAATAAATAAGAATAAATATAAATTAGCTAGAAAATAAACTGAGATGGTTGATACAAAGGTTGAAAATAGTTGTGCAGGATAGGGAAGGTGTCATAAACTGAATCTATATTTCATTAGGTGAAAGGATAGGAAAACCAAAAAGTGGATGGTAGGATAAATATGCATAGGATAATCTGAGTAAAATTGTCCTAAAACTACCTAATATAAACTAGATTGTAGTTGACAAAATTATAATTGACATTACCTTTCTGTGTGTTTCTAAAAATTCTAGGTTTCCACCTTTTTGGACAGGAGTGCCAAAAAGTTGACACTTTGTTGTAGGGTGATGTAGTATAAATGGGGCACTCTTATCCTTTACTATTTATGATGATTGTTTTGTATTCCTCACTATTTTTTTGGTCTGTTCTACATGTTTTGAATGTTGATTATTGTTCTGAGTGTTTTGAAAACTGATTTTGACCAGTAGAGGCCTTTGATCTCTGTGATAAAACCCTTATTTATTGCCCCTTATTCTAAGGGTAGGAATGAAGACCCTATAATGACTTCCCTCAAAAGAAATATCCCTATAAGTGTGTTATGATATGAAATACATGATATAGCAATGATAATCCAAAATATGTCTCAAGACATAGTATAATTTGTATTGGAGATTGTTAAATCAATAGGGGTATGCCTAGATAGATGTAAAAATGTAATAGCATGTATAGTATACTGAACTAAAACTAGAAATCTATTTAGTTGTCAAGGAGGTATGGAGCATGATGTCCATCATGGTAACCAAGAAGGTAATATAATGCATGATGTGGATCATGGCATTGCAAACAATTGAGAAGCAAACAAGCACACAAGGCAAGAAGTAAAAAGCATACAAAAGAGGCCAAGGGGCCAATAAAACAAGGGACATGGGCACATGTCACTCAAATTGGGAAAGAAAACATACAAGGCATGTTCAAATGCCCACATACACATATAATTGTAAACAATCAAGATTGGCATGAGGGCCATAAACACATACAAGAGTATAAGCAAAGGACATTAGAAAATGTCCTAAGGCACACACAAGTAAAAAAATAGAAACTGAGAAATGCAATCACATCTAACTACTCAAAATAAGAAATGAAGGCATGTAAATTCTAGATATACTATCGCATCTAACTAATTAAAGCAAGAAGATAAAGTATGCAAAACATGTAGTACAAGACTAGGTAGATGCTAAGAAATACACAAGTGTTATATACTAGTGAGTGTCGATAGAATAATCTATATAAGCTATTAATTAATGTAAATCAACATGATAGCTGGAGTGTGTGGTGTAGGAATGACATAACTTGGATGGTGTAGTCATGTAGAAGATACCATCAGTGGGTAGATATGTCGATGTGTGTATCGAATGTTAAAATAGGATGCCCCCTCAATGGGTAGAGTGAAGCAATCAAGGATTGGGGTGTCACTACACACAGTCAAAGAAGATAAAGTGAAGCATGGTAATGTAGATAAATCAACAAATAATAACATAGAATAGTAAAATGTAAGTCTAGCATGGTAGTAAAAATGTAAAGCATGGATAATGCATACAATTAAAAAGTGTTTGATGTTTTGAGTTATTTGAATGTTTTTATATTTTGACATCTTATATTATTTTTGGTATTTGAAATATTGTATTATTTTTGGTATTTTGAAATAAGCTATGTACAATTAATCATAAGGAAACTATGTACAAGAAAGTGAAAAGAAACTATCTACAAGTAAGATGAGAAATTATGTACAAGAAAGACTGGAAAGAAATGATACTAATCGATGAGTCTCACAAGAGACTCCATATTATGGTGTCCTATATCAAGGAGAGGAATTATGTGTGATCATGAAGCATGATAGAAGGGCTGAGACTATGACTTTGAAAGCTATGTATGTTGTAAGTGCTCTGAAATCTCTATTGTGGAAACCAACTATGGGGTCCCCCTATAAATCTAAGAAGTGGATGCAACTGTGGGGATTTGAGGGACCCATCTGGTAGTAGAATAATCTCTTAGAAAATGTGATCTAGGTGTAGAGACATGAGACCTCAATGATACTACCCTGGGTGTGAATACTATAGGTGTAAACTATCTAGAGTCATGAAACTATCACTGATGTAGTGTTTTCTTGTGTCTAGTAATGATAGGGAGATACTCAAAAGTAGCCAAAGAGTTACATACATCTAGGAAGAAACCATGTATGTGGGATGAAATGAATGTATTTAGAGTTATAAGTTGTATTCAATATGATTATAAATATCATTCCACATGAGAGATAGAAAATAAGGGATAGAGAACATGGAACTTTGTACTAATGCATAAAAAACTTTGAATTGTAACATGACATTTCCAACATGTTTAGCAAGATAGAGTTAAAAATTATTACGCATGAGAGAGAGAGAGAGAGAGAGAGAGAGAGAGAGAGAGAGGAGAGAGAGAGAGAGAGAGAGAGAGAGAGAGAGAGAGAGAGTATGTAAAATAAATAATGAAACCTTGTATTAAATAAAAGTAACTATTACTTTAAAGGAAAGGGATCTTAACATGTTTAGGAATAAATTTCTTATTATCGTCCCATATTATAAAAAGTAAGCATGAAAGAGAAAGAATGAATCTTTGCATTAACATATAATAAACTTCATCATTCATATACATGATAGGACTGAGTATGGACTCATTATTTTCAAGAAATGTTTTGAAATAAGTGAGGTCTATTTTTAATTTTTATGTTAAATTTGATTTATATATGCAAGAAAAAGCATAAGAATATTACTAAAATCAATAAGGAATTTTCCCTAGGGGTTTTAAGGTTTTTTGTGTGCAAACGAAGTAAGTTGGGTTCACCAAATGATTTAACTTATTTGGGAATAATAGAGTTTTATTACTATTTTAGTTAAGGGTCTAGATTAATAAATCAGTACAGAATATAGTAATAAATACAATCCTAATTTATGCAACTATTTGTCTTTTTCACCTTTCTAAAAATAGAAATAAATAAAAAGAAATATAAATTAGCTAGAAAATAGACTGAGATAGTTGATACAGATGTTAAAAATAGCTATGCAAGATTGGGAAGGTGTTGTAAACCTAAATCTAGCTTTTATTGGGCAAAAGGATAGGAGCATCAAAAAGTGGATGCTTTAGTGTTTGACACTGTTATCCATTCCTGCTGCTATCATCCAAACTGATCATAGAGCCCTAAAAATTTTTGGGTAGTTACGATGTGCCTATGTGAGCATGCCTATAAAAAAAATTGAGTGTTGGTTGTTGACGGAACTTGTTGTGTAGTTGACTTTGTCTTCAAACCCTAACCCTCCATCATGCTTGATTAAAATGATATTGGAGTCACTTTAAAAGAAGGGGGGTTAGTTTGAAAGATGTATTGAAAATGCAACCCACACCCCTTGTGTGGGCACATTGCCTACATACCAATACTCCGAAGAAGGACTAAGCCATATGTAGTTCTCCCACATAGTGTGTTTTTTGCAATAGTGTGATGTGGATGAAAATGCCAAATTGATAGTATTTGACGTGGTTAGGGACCAGTATAAGGGTTTGGGTATGTTTGTAGCTGTGTTGGGTGACTGTGTGCAAATAATAAGGAAGTTTGCCTTAGTGCTTTGTTTTTATTCTTGTTTGCTTTATAAGTTTGGTCACCTCCTTTGTAAATGAGCTTTTAAGTGGGCTTTTATAGGGAACAATTGGTCATGGGTCAGATGTATTCATGCAAGGCCGACCTAATTAAGGATAAGAACTAGATGAAAATGATCATTGGGGCTCAAAGTGAAAATGGACAATACAACTAAAAATGGGACACTTTTCTATGGGGCACTATAGTCCAAATGAGGTTCTCCTATCTTATAAGCTTGGGACTTGGGAAAATAGGATTGGTACGGGGAATATTGTTTGGCTGAGGTGGAATGATCATTTAGAAGGTTTCAAATAACTAGTAATGAGCAAAAAGGTATCTAGAAGGGTCGAAAGAGAATGCAAAAAGGATGTATAGATGGGGTGTTGTAAGCCACACTCAAACTACCATTTTGGATATTTTATATGACTATAGTGGTTGTAGTATCTTTGAGAAGTTATTCTTCTAAAGATGATTTCTTAGGTTTAATGATAGGATCTTTGTGAGATGGTTTGTGATGATAGTTGACCTTAGATGCATTAACATATTGATAATTATTGTAATATTGGTCATAGTAGGCATCAATATAACTAACATCCTTGGTAGCTTGTTGAGCAGTAGATGTGGGGAAATATTTTTGGTTATTAGAAGAAGAAGATTTGGGAGCTTGTCATTTTTTAGAAGCAGTGTTGTATTCTTGATGATGGAGTTGTATAATGGATTCATGATTAAAGGAATCACCAAGCATATATGATACAACAAATTTAGTAATCCCTCTACAAGTTTCGTGAGAATGACCAATGTCATCATATAACCAACAATATTGATTAGGGTCATACCACTTAAGAGGATTATTGGGATAAGTAAATGGTTTAGAAAGCGCTAAGAATTATTTCATTTGTTGCACAATTAGTGATATGTGAGAAGATAGGGGATTATTATCTTTGGAAACTCCTAGTTTGGTTTGAGGAGTATTTACAGTGACAACATTGGTAAAATTTTGAGAAGAGTCCTTAAGGAATTTGGTATTAACTTCAAATTGCTTCATGAGGAAGTCTTGATGTTTGGCTTGGGCAAGAGCTTCATTAATATTTTGAGGGGAAAATTTTTTAACCTTATATTGAAGTGAAGAAGTAAAATTAGTTATAAATATTTTAAATAAATTATCATTAGTCATGTTATAGTCAGCCTTGTGGGCCAAATATTTCCATCTTTTAATGAAGTCATGAGATGATTCAGTGGGAGATTGATTAGCATTGATGAAATGTCTAAGATAATTTTTAGGAAGGTCATTGTGTTAAAACTCTTTAACTAAAAGATTGACTAAATCCTCTAGTTGCCAAATGGAATGTTGGGGAATTTGGTTGTACCAATATAATACATCACCAGTGAAGGTTTTAACTAGGAGTTTAGTAGTGGTGAAATTATTAGTTTGGATCCACTCTTTATAAATATTTCTAAATGCTTTCAGAAAGAATGTGAGGTCTTTAGTGTTGGATGGTGGAGCCTAATTTTATTAGAATGCCTAGTTTTTGATTGGGGGAGGTGTGGGGGGTTACCACCCCCCCCCCCCAACTATGGTCACCATGAAAGTCTAGGGGAGATGGAGAGAGGATATCTAAATATTATGTATTCACTGTTGGTGACACAATAGTTAGTTGGATTTCAAAATTATTGAAGATAGTTTATTTTTCAACTATAGAGGCAAAACATGTTGTAGCTACAGAAGAAAGTAAGGAGGTGATATAGATGTAATGGTTCATATAAGAGTTAAGGTAGAACTAGGAATATTGTAGGTTGTATAGTGATATCCAGAGTGTGATTCATTAGTAAATAAATCAGCATTCCACTCAAGAACCAAACATATACAACTCATGAATCGCTTCATTCATTCAGTTTTAGAGGATGGTCAACTACATGTGGAAAAGATCCTTATGAGTTAAAATCTTGCATATATGATAAAAAAGGTAGTCACCAAGGATAAACTATAGAGTTTTTCAACTTCAATAGGTCTTCAAGGATAATAAGGAAGATGATAAACATGCCAAGGTCAAAGTTCAAAGAAAAGTTCAACGAAGAGTTATAGTGGTGGATTTACAATAATCAGTATCCAAGTGGGAGATTGTTGGATGGTGGATCCTAATCTTATTAGAATACCTACTTATTGATGGGGGAGGGTGTGTGTGGGGGGCTTCCCCACACTATTGTTGTCTCCCCTTGGCAGGTATTCAGGGGTAGTGCTCCTAAAGTGAAAATTTTGTGAAAAATGCATTGTAAAATATTATAATTTCATAGTAAATCTAGACCATTCACTATTAGGTTGTGGATCTAACAGTAGAAATTATGTTGGTGCATTTTTTCCCTAATATGTAACTTTACTTTTATATGAGGGCATTGTAATCATGGTGGTGCACTATGTGTGATTGAAGAGGAGATTATAGTGGATGTATTTTAGGTTTATCCCTTCATTTGTTGGATTGAATAAAAGAAGAACTGGATGTTTCTGTGTGGATGTAGCCCATATTAGGTGAATCATGTTAAATATTTATCTCTCTTGTATTGTGTTTTATGCATTTTATTTCCATATTTATTTCATTAATTTCTTTATGTTATATATTATTAACAATTAGTATCAGATCTGAAGGTTTATTTGGTAGATAAACTCACAAGAAAAGAGGGTTCCTGATTCGAGTGGGAATAATGGTAGAAGAAGGCAAGTTTAAAGTCGATAAGTTTAACAGAAAAAAATAAAAGCTATAGAAGATGAAAATGGACTATCTATATCATAAGGATATTTTTATACCATTAGGTGAAATAGAAAAGAAGCCAACAACTATGAAGGATGAAGAATGAGAGGTTCTTGACATAAAGGAACTAGGAATAATATGACTATGTTTGGCAGCGTTGGTGACCTTTAATATTTCAAAATAAAAGGTAACAGAAGAAGTGATAAAGGCATTGAATAGAGTGTAAAAAAAAACCCTTAGCCTCCAACAAGGTATTTTTTATGAAGCATTTATTTAATATGGAGATGTCAGAGGGTGGGTCTGTTGTTGATCATTTAAATGAATTTAACATAGTCATAAATCAATTAAGATATATAGGAGTAAACTTTGATGATGAGGTTATGGATCTTTTGATTCTATGCTCATTGACAGAAAGATGGAATGGCTTGGTTATGGCTATGAGTAATTCTATCTCTGGTTTAAACACTTTAAATTGATGATGTTATTGGTGTTTTCTTAGTGAAGAAATGCGATGGAAAAGTGCAGGTGAGACATCAAGTAATGCTTTGAATATTTAGAATAGGGGAAGACAAAAGGATAGAGGAAAGGGCCTAAGGAATCATGGGAAGTCTAAGAAGGGTAGATCAAAATCCAAAGGAATGTTGGTGTGCTAGATTTATGGGAAGAAAGGACACCTGAAGAAAGATTGTTGGTTTCAAAAAATAAAATAAGGAGATGGACAACAAGCTAACAATTAGGAATTAAATGTAGCATGTGATGTGTTGCAAGATGCTTTAATCATTTCATTAGATATTATTAATGATTCTTGGGTGTTAGATTCAGGAGATTAATTTCATGTTATACCCCATAGGAAATATTTTCAAGACTATGTTCAAGGTGATTTTGGATAGGTTTATTTGGGTGATGATGAACCTTGTAAAATTGTTGGAAAGGGTAAGATACAAATAAAATTATAGAATGGAAACAAATGGTTGCTAAAAGAGGTGAGGCATATTCCTGAGTTGAGAATAAATCTAATTTCAGTAGGGCAGTTGGGAAGTGAGAGATGCACAGTTACATTCACAAAAAATTGTGAAAGGTCACTAAAGGATCAATGGTAATAGAAAAGGAGAGAAGGTAGGTACATTATATTTATCTAATGGTAATGTTGGCTCTTTTATTACTCTAGCTTCTACAAAAGTAGATACAAAATAACTAGGAATCCAAGTCTACAATTCAATGCACTTCAAAATGTAAAATTTTCATAGGAAAATTATAATAAATTACAATCTACAATCAAAAATCCAAACCTACAATTAAATATGCTTTGAATTGAAAGCAAAGTTTAAATTTTAAAATACCCAATTTTTTTTACAATAATTAAAAGAGGACAAATACCCTTAATAATATAATAAATTATAATCTACAAATAGAAATCCAATCCTACAATTAAAAGCAATTTGATAATACAAATACAATTTTGTCATAAAAAAAGAAGACCTAAGGAAATAGAATAACAATAAAAAGAAAGAGATTATGTAGCCATAACAAAGAGAATATTTCTAGGTAGATCCTGATCATGCACCTCCCTTAGGGTGCCATAGCCTCCTCTGATCTCCTATTGCTCTCCATCAAAACAAAAAATTCTAGTTGTAGTCTTTAATGATCTAATTAGGCCTACAAAGAGGATCTTAAGCTCTTTAACTAGCTCCGTCAAAACCTAATATTTAGGAATACAATCTCTAACAAGATAATTATATCTGCAAAGAAAATCTAAATCTTTTTATACAACAACATTTAAAAAAAAATCTAGGAGGAGGCCATGTCTCCTCCCAATCACTTATAGCTCCATCAAAACCTAATTCTTATAACAATAGTCCCTAATAGGTCAATCAAGTCTACAAAGAGGATCTAAAGCTCTTTATCCAACACCATACTAAGAAAATTGCACTTGGGCCATGGCCTCCCCACAATCCCTTATAGCTCTCCATAGAAATGCAAACTTTATAACCTTAGTCTCTAATGAGACAACCAATTCTACATAGAGGATCTAAAGGTATTTATCTAGCAACGTGCTTACAAAACCATCATCATGCATTCTTTCCCCATAAAGGAAGAAAATGGCTATCACCTCATAATGGAAATCTCCCCACAAGAATTTTTTAATGGATGAAATGAAAATGGGCTATGGTTGCTCAAAGAAGAGGTTTTTATTTTAAATTTTATGGGAGCCTTCCCAAAACCCAAAGCCTTAAGGGAATAAAATGGCTATCACCTCATAATGGAAATCCCCCCACGAGATGTTTTTCATGGATGAAATGAAAATAGGTTATGGTTGCTCAAAGAAGAGGCTTTCATTTTAAATTTTATGGGAGCCTTCCCAAAACCCAAAGCCTTGAGGGAAGAAAATGTCTATCACCTCATAATGTAAATCCCCCCATGGGAGTTTTTCATGGATGAAATGAAAATAGACTATGGTTGCTTAAGGAAGAGGATTTTATTTTCAGTTTTATGAGAGCCTTCCCAAAACCCAAAGCCTTGAGGATCTAGGTCAAAGATAATTGGAAACCAATGGGGTCAATAGACATCTTAATGGTCCAAAAGGATTCCTAATGGCTATCTTCTCCACAAATCAAGAAAAGGATTACGGGTTTTCAAGGAAGACTCTAGTTTCTAAAACAATGAGGGTTATCAATGAAACACTAGTCCCTAGTTTTCAAGCCCCATAAGTATTTCCCTAGCACTCTTCCTATTTAGGTAATGCTTTTCTTTCTTCCTAGTGGATACTGAAAAGGATCATTTCTCAACAATATTTGGTGGAGCAATAATAGAACCAGAATTTTTAGGGAGGACCCTAATAAATGGAAAAATATGAACTTTGCATGAAACAATGGCATCCAACTTTTAACCCCATGTAATATTTCCCTAGCACTATTCTTGTTTGGGTAAGGCTCCCTTTACTTCCTAGTGAAGATTGGATATAATCATTTCTAAGGAAATTTGGCAGAGCAACAAGAGAAAATATAATAGCCTTTGATTTTAAAAAATATTCAAGAATGGTGAAGTATGCTCGAATCCTTTTGAACATAGGCCTGGAGCACCTCTTCTGGATCATATATTGTTGGATATGGGTGGGTATTTAATGGGAGTAGCCAGTCAATTATAATAACATCCTATTCCATTACCATATGTGCTATGAACATGGACATTTAGCAAGAGTTTTTTCTATGTAGGTAGCCATGGAAATTGCAACAAATCTGGACTAGTTTTGCTTTGAGAAAGAGTAAAACAACCAATTATAACTAAAACAACACCCATATCTCCAAGTCAAAATATCCTCAAAGTCAAATGTGGATCACAAAGCATAATATGAATTCTAGTGCACTTTTTCCAAAAGAAGGTAAAAGCATTGGTCCACCTACAAATAAAATAAATTTAGCTAACCCCTGTGAAGCTCTTTTTGATGTAAATAGTGATATATTAGAGTTTACACCAAAAAATCATCAAATATCGAAATGTTAATTAACCATACAGAAAGAAATTAATGGAGAGCTATACATACCCCCGTTCAATCACCCCTCCCTCTTAGAAAGAATAGTTGTAATCTCCACCTTAGTTCACATATATGACTAGATACTTTCAAGTTAACTACAAGGGGGAAATCATCAAAGATAAAAATAAAACATCTAATTAAACCCTTTCATTGTTCATGTAAATCTAAATTTTTAGAATGGATTAAAAAGGAAAACCAATAATGAATCTGAGTGAATCAATTCACTCTGCAACACATATTTATCACCCATATTAACGGGGCTTAAAATGAAAGCTCAAAAATAGAAAAAAAAAACTACCCATTAAAAAAATTATTAAAAATTTCATTTTGTAACTAAAAACCCAAGTTTTAAAGTGTGTGAAGCGACTTGGTCACAAAAATACACCCGAACCATATAACACCCTAAGATTGTAATAAAAGTAAACTATGAAAGCCTACAATTTTTAAAATTATCATCATAGACTCCCCCATCGAATCGAGTACTTTCACTACTTCTGTCAATAAAATGAATAAATTTTGACTTAATGCCTCTCTTACCACTTGCGTATTAATAATGCCAACAACACCAAAATGATAAAGCTGATTGTGGTCTTAATGGGAATGATCTATCCCTCAAATATGTAAGAATCTTGTGATGGAGTGGTATCAACATCTAGATAGAATTAATGGGAATGATATGATGCAAATGGCATAATTTGATGTAGAGATACCATTTCATGATTGGTAGAGATATCCATTGTCTTTCACATTTCTAGATCATTGAACATTGTCAGGGCATCAAATAGATATATGACGGGAATGGGACAAAAAAAAATATGTGGATGAATACCAAGGTTGTTCCCCCATAAAAACACTTCCAATGTAATAATAATATTTTTTAAATGAAGACATCATTATTTTAACACTGATAAACTGGCACCTAGTCTACGTGTAATTAAATTTCCATTGGTAATGTTAAACATGACTTTTATTAAATGAATGAAACCAATTTTATTTCCATGGTGTAAAGAAAATGAAGTTGCTTACTCCTCAATTACTAGTAAATTGACAACTATCCAATAACCACCTTGAACACCACCACACTTTCAAAGATTTTTCGGAGAAAGATTTGGTTAGAGATTAACACTATCATTCCTCACTCGTATGATAGCAATCTTGGAATTTATAAGAATTATTTTTATCTTGGTTGATATTAATTGTTGTGTTGATAAAATTTAGGTAAAATATTGTTATTAAATTATTATATAGATGAAATTTCAAATAAATGATGATTAAATTATATGTTATTGAAAAATGTTGTATTAACGATATTTTGGTAAAAATATTTAAATTAATGTGTTTCAAGAGCAGTATAGCTAATAATTTATTTTTATAATGGAAGATATTATATCCCTTAGGAAGATTGTATATTTGTTATCAGACAGTGCTTTTATTATTCTTAATAAATTTCTATGCTATTTTGTAAAGAATCGTTATTCTTTTAAATATCCAAATTTGACATGATATTATTTAAAATTTAGATTTCACACAACTTTGTTTATGAGGACTGTTAATGTCGAATGATTAGATTATTGGCATATTTTATTCTCAATCTCATGATTCTTTCTTTTGTTTATCTACTTTATGGTCTTTTATATTTATATTCCACTATTTAATTTTTTTCCAAGTTTATATGTTAATAATGGCATTTTTTATTATCATTTTTATTTTCAAGTCAACTTCCTCATGCATAAATAAGCCCCCAAATTCAAGTATGAATCATCATTTTATTATTTAATTTCCCCTAAAACATTGGAATAGATAATGAACCATCTTTCAAAAATAATATATTTAAGATATTTTATACTAAATACAAGATTAACAATTCCTTCTCCATTCCTTATTATCCACAATGTGAAATCATAAACAAAAATATAAAAAATTATTAAAATATTAAATAAAAATGATTCCAAACATTGCAATAATTGGCATAATCTAATTATATATTCTTAATGGGCACATTGTATGAGTGTCACATATATACAAAGGCTAAAATTATTCTATTTTTTTATCAAATAGGAAAAATGTTTCCTTTAGAGTTAGACATACCATCTTTGTGTTTTTCCTTGAAAGATGTTATCAAGGCAAATGAATATCAAGACATATGGCTACATGAGTTTAGAAATATTGGATGACAAATGCATACAAGATATTTAATGCCTTAGAGTTTATAAGATCCTTTTAAGAGAGAATATGAATATAAGGTTTAACATCCATCATTATAATTTCATGACTTTGTATATAAATAAAATCAAGATAATATTAATGTAGATAAAGAAAGCAAAGTTAATTTCAAATATATAAATAAAATCAAGATAATATTAATGTAGATAAAGAAAGTAAAGTTAATTTTAAATAGAAATAATTGAATCAATTTTTTATTATATAAAAACTAGGTACATAAATTTAATATTTGTTTTTAGAAGAGGTAAAATGTATGAGGAATAATATGAAAATTATTTAATTGTGTCGGTATTACATAAACATTTGTTTCAAAATACTAAAAAGATCAAAAAATTCAAAATCAAGACCTAGGTGTTTATGTTTTCTAGTTTCAATTATTCAATTTTTTTAATCACATGTTTGGTATATTAAATATATTATTTTATAGACGCATGCATTTCATTGTATGTATGGATTATATATAAGACATTGAGGTTAGACATCATACATGAATGTACAAACACAAGACATTCCTATAGCCAAGGACCATACAAATGTCAGGGTCGAGGGGTGGGGGCTCATTCTATAGGCTAAATTATAATACGTTATATTTTTATATGACCTTTCCATTTATCATGTTGACCTACATTTATTGCTTATAAATGTATTTATCTTATATATATTATATATAATGGTATATTTCATGGATATGCTACTTTTCTATGTTTGACATTGACACAAATCGATAGTGTAAATGTGTTTAACCTTTTCTATTCTTCATTACTATTATTTTTAATTTATATAGGATTATCATTATCATTGATTATGCTTGTTTATACCTATCTTAATATACAACATTGTTTGCTAAAGATATGGAGTGTTATTTTAGGGTTACGATTGTGGGAAGTGATTAAGCATAGGTGACATTTGAAGGTACAAATCACAAGGAGATAATTTTATCTAGAAACATGTCAGGATATGATAGATTGGTTGGAGGTTTGATCTATTTATCAATCATAAAATATTTGACATGGTCAATCCAGATGAGTTCATCATTCCTCATTACTTTTATGTGGAGGTAAAGGGAGTATTTTTTTAACTACATCATAGGAGAAGGGTGTGCTAGTGAGAGAGAACAATTTGAAGAGGATAGGGGTTGCAAACCCTATGTTTATGTAGGTTGTGAGTCCAAAAGAGTGGAATGGCAACATTATAGGTTGTAACCCTATGTTGGTGGCTTTAGTTGATGTAATCTGAGATCCAATGTTGATGGAGGTGGTACCAAAATTGGGGAGAATCAAAATATAGGGAAAGGACCATCATATACTGCAATGGTCTCCAATTTTGATCAGGTTAAGCCCTTAACCTTTACTACAGCTAAGCATGTTATCATTTTTGATGAATATGTTTTCAAGGTGATCCTTAATAAGCAATAATGTATTTATTCAAATACAATGATTTGTAAGTTTAATTATTTTCCCCTACACTCTCTAACCTCCATGGATGGATCACGAGTCACCAAGCATTAGTAGGAGGTAAGATCAAAATTAGGTCTTGTGTTGGAGGAGTTTTTATATTAATTTTTTACTTTGTCAAGGAAAAACATTTTTTTTTAATGAATACTTTTGGACTTGGGATGAGAAGTATATATTGTCATATAAATCTTGGCATTTTGATTTCAACCCTCATACTAAAATTTTTAATACAAAATCAATTTGGCTATAGCTTCCAAATCTAATTCTTCAATTATATGGATAAATTGTATTTAAATCCATAGGTAATTATATTGGTGAATTTTGGCATGAGGATACCATAATGGAAGAAAGGTTCCACACAACTTATGCCCAAATCTTGGCTAATGTTGATATTTTTAAATAACTTTTGGATTAGGTGGATTTAATTGTGTGGAATAAAACTTGGGATCAAGCTACTGATTATGAAGGATTACCTTTTAGTTATTGTAGATGTTTTCAAACTGGTCATTTGGTCAATGTTTATATAAGCATTAAGAGAAAGAAAATAAATACCTACTGGAAGGATGTAGGCTTAGAACATATAATAGTTGAATTTGTTATATAAAGTGAAGATGAAAGTGAAGTGATAAATACAGTCCCAAAAAGCCTTATGGAAATAGCTCCCTATGGGGAGACTGCAGCCAAAAAATTTAAAAATAATACTATATGTAAATCTAGTGAAGGGTTGATGGGCAAGACTCCATTAAAGTCCAATTTAGAAGTTGAAGGTTTGTTATCTAGGGTTCCATTATTAAATTATAAATTAGGTGATGTTATGTAACTCTTCATTCCCATCTTTCCTAACTCAGGGGAAGGAGGTGAATGGACGGTGGTGAGTAACAAAAGAAAGGAAAGGGAAAGAATTAGTTTGAACCTATGACCCTCATATCATGAAAGGAGAATGATAAAAAAGGGTATTAGCTTTTTTTTTTTCTATTTTGAGGATGTTGTTTATTTTGTTTATGTGGAGTTGATTTTTGGTCCTCTTTGTAGGCAATATTGTATTATCTAATTTTTGATGACCATTCCTATTTAGTTCTTTGTTGAGGCTTGTTTCATTATCTACTGATATAGGATCTTTGTTGGACGTTCATTGTATATTTATCTCTCCATTGTAAAATGGTATAGTCCCTTTCAAAAAACTCCAATTTACCATTAATAAAAAAATGACATTATTTGTCTAAGTGTATCATTATATGCCTCTTAATTTGGGCTCTCGTGTTTTGTTATTTATTTTATTTGATTTAATGTATCATTATATGCCTCTTTCTCTAGGCACTCATCTTATTTTAATACTTTCTATGATTGTGTTCACATTACATGACTCCTTCTTTGGGAAATTTACTTGTTGTGTACTATTTCATTATCAATTGTGTATAATGATTTCCTTGTTTGACATTAAGTTCCATTATGTGTGCTTTATTGTGTATGTCATAGTCATGACATTATGTGATTATGAGTGGATATATCTAGGTTTTTCTAATAAGTTTGTTGATTTTTTTTTAAAATCTGGATCCATGTCACACACCTCCCCATTTGTGTATGGTACCATGATCCATATCACACACCTTTCTTGTGTAGTTATTTTTTAGTACTTATATCAATAATGGTTACTAATACATACCTAACTCTATGCGTGTGTGTACATGAAATTTTTTGTATATGCTATGATGATATATTCATTATTATGATGACATATTCTCCACATGTTAGCACACGCTTCTATATTATTACATATTTTTTACATAACATGATGTGGTTAGTTATTTTATTATGAGATGATTAATATGAATGTTGCATCCCTCACTTCGAACGTTGGGCATACCAATGGGATTGTTGTAGATAATTAATTCTATTTTGACAAACAAATCATGTTTTTTTATACAGTACATGATTTAAAAAGTTCAAATTTGGTTAAAATTATCAACTTGGTTCATATTATGTGATAAATATTTATTTATTAGAACAAATTATGGGGGAATATGTAAATATTTTACAAATACATAAGATAAAATTTTATGATATTAGATCTGATAAAAATGAGATATAGATGCATATAATTCTATATCATCTTGGCACCAGTTAAACAATTTTATTTGGCATGAACATTATTCATGAATATTCACTATTAAATATTTGTACTTAATATAATGGTATTGATGGTACCTAAGAATAAATACTAAATCTATAAATCCATCTATAAAGATTGAAATTAGTGTATCATAGGACCTTGATTTCATATTGAGGTTTGAGATCATTAAAATGAAAATTTTTGTTGAGATTTTACACCAGAAAGTCCTAACACTACTCTTAAAGGTTGAGGCATTTATTTTACATAGCCAATGAACCTTGCCTTATTTAATTTATATATTGGGGTATGCTAACCCATAATTATCCAAATTCTTTAGCATGAATCCAAATTATGTGCATGCTTCAATAAGAATCACAGCTCTCCAAATCTTCAGTAGGAACCATCATTTCCAATGGCATCACAAGGGGAAAGATGATTCACCCACTTACAAGTTTCAAAATTATCATTATCATTTATTATTTAATTTCACATAAGGATATTTTTTATTACATGTTTGATTTAGGTTTCATTAATGAAATTTACACAATTGGAGCCTCCTCCAAGATAAAAAGTGTGTTTTACACACTCTGGTGCATCTCTTTATCCTTTTACTCTAGCATTGTATTTAATTTAATGCTATAATCAAAGAGGGGAAATTTTAGCCATCAGAATATGGTATTAGACATTGGGACATGTCGATCTTGACTTACCTTCACCTCACATGACTTGTGTATACACATATGTCTATTTTACACCCTTATCTTCTATATTCATGATTTCTAAGGATATAAGCTTCCCTATTTTATATAAGTCACCTAAAATAATTCCATTTTTTGTGCCTAACCTAATCTTTATCATGATCAAAATATCCTCGAACCATCAATTGAGTTTTCCTATCTCTCAAATAAGTCTGATAGTTTTGACATATATAAAATTATGCAGGCATATAGTTCTGATGCACTCATCCGTACACCTAAAGAGGTAAGTTTTTCAAATAAATAAATTATTTTTGGGTCAACATGTACATTTATCATAGTGGTGGCATGAGATAGTCCCAAAGATTGGCATATAAATACATAGTAGGTATAAGCACATTTAAGCATTTAGCTTTGTCATTCAAGCCTATTCTAACAATTTAATATTTAAAGGGACTACCCTAAACTTCCCAATTCCTAAATTAATCATCAATAATAGGTCACATAAAAATTCTGAAGCACTCATGCAATGCTAACTTTTCCATTCTCCAAGTGTTTAAATCATTATTATATGTTGCAATCATTTAAGGAGTATCATTACACACACACTTAACAAGGAGAATGACATGGAATTTAACTTCCCTCTTCAGATTATTGGATATTTATATATTGAAGAGAAAGCTTAGATGTTATTTATTCATTTATAGGTAAGGATCATATATAGAAGACAAAATTGGTTTGGATAAAAAATTTCAACTGTAACTATCTAACCAACTACACTACCAAAGATTAAAATTTAAGCAGTTATTATTTTAAATAATGTAATACTTAACATTTTGTTAACATTTTCCCACTTATTACATTTTTTTACAAATTTACCCCTAAAATAGATCAAAATTCACCTTTTCAAGTGACTTAGTGAGTATATATGTTATATGTAACTTATGAAAATGAAATTTAAATTGGAACAATGTGATATTCAATTAATAGTTATAAAAGCATTTAAGGTGCAAAGAGTTCATGGATTATTATAAATATTTAACCTCTAGATTAGAAAACCAATAGGATCTGATGTTGGAGTCCTTTGTCACTAGGTGGGGGCCTAGACAGTTAGGTCTAAACTTCCAACCATCTCCTTTCTTCTTGTCAATATGAATATTGAGGCTAAGGACAAGGTATCATACATAAATAGGGTGTTCATGGATATTTTTTATTGTATGTCCATAAAATTATCATAAATAATGTGATTTTTTGTGGTGGCAATTCAATGTTTGTCTAAGAGTTCTAATTCGGCTAGTCATGCCTCTGTATACTCTTTTAAATAAGAAGACCCTAGAGGGAAATATGAATGCTAGGTATTTATACTTCCAAGCTTAGAATAGATTCAAATATAAACATAAGTGAATATGGAAATGCCCCCTTGGTGTCTTAATACTTGTTTTATAAGCCCATAGTATTGGATAGAGTTATAGATGTCAATATCATTTAGAATCTCTAATAGTTTTAACTAAAATTGACTTCATGGTTTTTATAGTAGATTCAGCTTGACCATTGGCTTGTGGATAGTATAGGGAGGCCATGTGGTGTGATATATAAAATTTATTACATAGTTCATGAATTTTAAGATTTTGGAAAGGGGGCCCATTGTTAGTAATGATGACATGTGGGACCCCAAATTGACAAGTTATTTGATTTAAGATAAACATTACGATGACTGATCTAGTGACATTTTTAATGACATTAATTATAACCACTTGGTGAAATATTTAGTTTCCATGATAATGAATTGATGACCATCTGAAAAATATATGGAGATCTTAGCTGCTAAGTCCAAGACCCAAGTGGAAAAGGGCCATGGAGTGATGATGGGTTGTAATGCCCTGTCAGGAATATGTATCTCATGTGAAAAATGTTGACAATTATCATATTTACATACATATCTAACAACATCATGGTCTATAGTGGGCTATAAGTATCCCATCCTATGTATCTTCCAAGAAATCAAATGGATGTCAGAGAGTTCACTACAAATGCCACTATGACAATTAAAGAGGACTCTTTTTTACTCTTCTTAATCAACAAATAAGAGTAACATGCCATAAAAGGCCTTTTGATAAAGGATTGTATATAAAATAACATACTTGGATGTGATAACTTGAAGACATATTTTCTATCATGAAAATTGGCACGTTCGAGATATGTGTAGTCAATGAAGTAATTGATGATAACTATGTACCAAGGAGAGGAGATAATAATAGTTTTTTCTACATATCATATCAGATCATCAAGGAAGTTAGTGACATTGATTGGTTAGCTAATTCACCCTTGGAAGTTAGTGACCTCATAGATATCAACTTCCTTGATGATATCTTATCTCTTGATTGAGAATATAGTTTTACAATCATTTAGTCACAAAAAATATTTCTAAACATTCTTTTTCTACTTTAGTATATCATGTCTCATAATCAATGAGGGTTAGGCTAATGAAACAAATGATGCATTGCTTATTGATGTAATCTTCTTGAGCCAACATATAAGTGATGTATAATTCAGTTGATCTAATATAAAGTATCAAGGGCTTATCCATCTTAGGTGCCATGATCTTAGGGGGAGACACAAGGAAGTGAATTATTACCTCAAATGCCTACTAATAATCATTTTTCCAAGTTAGGCCATTTTTCTTTTTTATTAGGTTATTGATGGGGTGATATATATAGGTAATATAAGGAATGAATCCTCAAATGGTTCCCAACTTACCTAAAAATAATTTTATGCCTTATCCATCTATGGGAGGGATCATTTTGGAGATTTATTAGATTTTATCAAGGTGAATATTGATCCTACACTGGGAGATGATGCGCCTTAGGAGTTTTCCACTTGTAACTCTAAACACATAAATATTAGGGTTGAGAGTGACATCATATTCAATAAAGTGTGTTAATATGGTGCATAAAACCTATAAATGTTCTACACATCATCTTTTGTTTCTTAAAATATCATCTACATATAACTCCACTATCTTGTGAATGAGATTGTGGAATATGTGGGTCATAGGACTTTGATATGTTTCTCACACATTTTAAGACAAAAGGGCATAAAAACATAATAAAATCTCCCTTGAGGCATAGTAAATGAGGTATTACTTTAATCCTCATTATAAATGTGAATTTATTTGTACCAAAAAAACTAACCATGAGTGAAAAATCATTCATACATGTGGTAGCGTCAACAATGATGCTAGTGGATGGGAGAGGGAAATCATCCTTTGGGCATGATTTTTTAATGTCTTGGAATTATATACATATTATTATTTTACCATTATTATTTAATATGGGAAAAATGTTTGAAATTCATTTGGAGTAGTCCACTGACTTAATAAATCCAAATTTTAAAAGTTTGATGACTTCCTTGTTTACCAGCAATGCAACCATAGGCTTGATGGGCCTGAGTTTTTTCTTGATAGGTTTTGCATCATGAATTTTAACTAGGTTGTGGATGAATACATTAGGTTTGATTCCTCCCATGTTATTTTAGGAGAAATAAAATTCTTTTGAGATTTTTTTGAGGAGTTTCTTATGGCCTTACAACCTATTTGGAGAATGAATAACCTAGCTTGAGAATTTTGGGATTATCTTATGTTTTATTATTAATGTTAATTATTTATTAAATGAGGGAGGAATTTCCCTCTTAAAAAAATTAAGGGTTGGGGGAAGATCAGGATCTTCAACCTCCATATTTAATACATCATGTTCATCATTAGAGGACAAGTAATCCTCAATGTGATTGCAAGAATCATAATATTCATTTCCAAGGGTTGATGTGAGATAAGGAGTAAGTTACAAGCTCATATTATGGTGAAATTATGGGAGGTCATAATAGGATTAAAAAAAATCAATGATGGCCTCATCATTCTTGGATAGATAGAGGACCAAGGTATCATCATCCCTCTTGATGTGCGAGATAGTTTGGTCATTAGGATTCTTATGCACAAGAGTCTCCATTTTGATCGAGACTAGGAAATTGAATTTTAGTATTGTTAGATAGGGGTCAAACCATGAATATAAGGTAACCATGGATTCAACAAGTTGGTTAATTTCCCTAGGGACTAAATCTATAAAAATAAACTTAAATCCCTTGGTGATCTCATGCACAATGGTATTGTAAAGCTGAAAGTGTTTATCCTTGATATGATAAACTTCAAAAAATTAGTTCATGACTAACATTGAATCACTTTGGTATGATATAATTCATAAACTTGGTTCATGACTAAATGTGAGTCACCATAGATCCTTAAGTTTTGAATTCCCATGCATTTTTCAATGAGCATGCCCAATAATAGGACCTCATACTCAACCCCATTTTTTAGACATTCAATGTGTAGATTGAACCCAAAATGCATGACTAACCCTTCAAGAGAAATGAGAATGAATCCTACCCCAGCACATAGGCATCCCTTGGCCCCATCATAATAAAGGACCCACTGATCATGCTTAGAATGGGACATTCATCATGTTAAGTTTCTTGGTATTTTGATATCTTGACATATGGATATCAAAAATGTTGGGTAATCCATCTTGGATTTCCTTATCCAAAATTTTAGGAAGACAAAGATCATGTTACCTTTGTGGTTTGAATGAAAGGGCTTGTGGAGGCAAGGATGGTTAAACGTTATGTTATGGATTAAGGAAGGGAAGAAATTTCGGAAACTCAAAATTTTGTTTTCCAAGTTCTAGGTCAAGGTAGGTGATTACCTATGAAAATTAAAAGGGATGTTTACTTGACCTTTTAATTAGGGTGGGAAGTATGTCAACATAATTATGGATTTGTTTTGGAATGGGGAGTATGCCATCATAATTAAGATCTTACGTTGGGGTAAGAAGAATGTAGGCATAGTTATACAACTTGTAGTAATGTTAGTAGGACATGGGTACTATTGTTTGTCCCATTGTAATGCGGGAAGCCCTAGAATAATCCAGTGAGAAATTTTCTATGGTATTATTTATTTTTGAATTTAAAATGAGGCTCCCATTTATGAATCTGTGGGTAATCATAGGTTTTAAAATTAGTATTTATCCTACCTACCATCACAATGCCAATATTTTCCTTGAGTACTAACATGGTTTGGAGGGGGGGAATGGTTTGGTTGCCTCTTGGATAACTTTGAGTGCTATGAGAAATAAAACCAAGTGCAGGCCAAAGTAGAATGACCAACATCTCTTGAGGTAATATACCAAATGGACTAGGGAATCATAAAAAATGGTATGACTCTATTATAGTGTGATTCGTGAGTATACACTAAAATGGTTATAAAGTGACAAGCATGGAATACCAAGCACAAATTACCTCTGTATGGTTAAACATTGGGTGGTAGAGTTGATAGTTGTTTGGATGGTTTTTTCAAAGGGGGGTTTTCTCATTCCTAGAAACTTCTATCATGCAAAGGTTTGGTAGGTTAGCTAACCCCTCTTGGGGATGTTAGTCTTGAGGTCTAGAGAAATTGTAGATCGCCACCACTCATGGGTTGAATGGGAGGATGAGGGGAGTGTCCTTCTCCAATAGGTTGATAATATTAGTTGAAGACATAGTTTAGATTATTGAATAGGCGACTTATTCTAGGTTAGTGGTATTTTTTGTTATTATGTCTTTTTCTTATGATTTATGATTTATTTGAGTTTGGGTTATTTTTAATCCCTTCTTTAAGATGACCATGTTTGGATTTGTAGGTCCAATAAAATTGACCAATTATGGGGGTTTTGTGACCCCATTGGTAGGTAGATGGAAATCAATAAGTAACCCCAATTTTTTATGCATGGTTACTTGTAACATATTAAAAGATTTAGAACCCCTTAGACAACTAAGGCCTTTCCTAAGTGCAATAACTATATTTATTGGAATAAGGTTGAAGGCATAGCTTTCATCTTATGTATCCAAGGCCTTTCTAAGATCATATTGTAAATGGTGTCTTTTTCTATGACATAGAACTCAGTTAACATTGTCTTTGGGCCCAAAGTGATTAGGAGCACAATGGTCCCTATGGAAGTAAATTTGAAGTTGTTTTAGCCTCTTAGGGTGTTATGTGTTGGAGAAAAATTAGTTTTCCCATTTAAAAAAAAATTATATGAAGGAAAAAGGGATGATTTTGATAGTCATGTCATTTTCAACCATATCTCTCTTCACATAATTGTTATAAATCCATACATATAAAAATAAGTGTATATCTCCCCTCCTTGTCATATTAGAGTCAGGAGAAAGGGTTTGTTAATCAAATAAATAACTATCATCCCATGATTCTTGACCAAGAAAAACATGTACATATTAATTTAGTTGATTTGAACTTGCATCAATCAAGTCCAACTGATGAGCAGGGGATTTCTTGAGCAAGTATAGGAATGAAATGTGGGAGAATGATTTTTTTAAAGTATATATTAAATCATAATTCCCCATGTTTTAGGAACATAATATATTTCTATAATGTTTGAGATATGGAGGATAATTGGTTGATACTCTCTAGTGTAAGTGACAATGTTTTCCTCCTCTTTGACTTATAATTACACAACCCCTATCCTTCTAGTTTTGCCTTGCACTCCCAACTGAGGAACCACATTATGTTTTCAGTCCTAGAGGTTGAGGTTTTGGTGTCATGACTACATTACATCATGGGTTGATTATGCTAAATAGGGTGGTTCTTTGGGCCACTTATTGTTGACTTTGGATGATGCATGTTCAGTGGTTAGAGAAGAGGTTCTAATAGATTTAGAGATTATGATTTTGAGGGGTGACTAGGAGCTTGTATTAGTGTTATTTAAGAACACTCATATGAATGTTTACCTTTAATATTTTGGGAGTCTTTGTATAATTTTTTTATATTATGTGTTGTTCTGAGTGTCATGACCAATAAATCAGTGGATGAGGCAATAAATATTGGGATCACAGTCCCTAGGCCTCATGTTATGCCCCTATTTCCTAAACCCTCATTAATTACTTTGTTTTTAATAGTTTTAGTTTTTAAATTTTTCAACATGTAGGTATTAAATTTTATTGTGTCTTTTGTGTTTCATGTTGAATGGTAGTGGTTAGCTAAAGTCTACTACATGAATGATAGGAGGGGATTTTGGTTTATATCCCATACATTGTTAGTGATATTGGTGTTGTTTGTAAGTTGATATTGGTTATTATTCATAGGGTTTATCTTCTTTTTTGGTTAATGATGCCATCAGTAGAGGAATTCCTATTTATATTTAGGAACTTGGGACCTTGGTTTTTGGTATTTTTTAGACTCACACTTTGAAACCCCCCATTGTTTTGGCTTGGGGTGATAATACACCCATTGGTACTAAAATTATACCAACCACTGTCAATAACCACATGGTCAATTCACAAGGCACTCTCAAAAACTTATTCATAGGATCAATATGTGAATTTATGGGCATCCTCCCTCACCTCCTTGTTAAGGGAATGGAGGAAGAGATAACATAATTCTTGTTGATCTATATTAGGTATGTTGATAGAAGAATATAAGACTTGTTTCCATCTCATGATGAAATGGGCATCTGACTCTTTGTGTTCTTGTTTGATGTGAAATAATTTATGGATGCTAATTTTTTTTTTTAAATCATATCAAAATATTTGACAAACTCAACCATGAGTTGGTGGAAAGAATATATAGACCCTTGAGGGAGGAAATATTACTAATATAGTGATATCTCTTCTAGGTTTCTAGGGAATATTTTTGCAACAAACCCATCCCAAGGTAGGAGTTCCCTAATGGACATAGCATAAGATTTTAAATTTTCATTAGGATCCCCCTCCCCTTTGAATTTTGGAAGTCCTGGCAGGGGACATAGGAGAAGAACCCCCTATATGTTGACATCAAGAGGATCCTTAAGGTACTCAACATAATTCCCCTATTGTTAAAGTCTATTGTTATTGTAATGGGACTAGAATGTAAAGGTGGAGTCACATAGGGGTTGTTTTGGTAACCAATAGAAGGAATAGAATAAACCTAATAAGGTGAAGTGGAGTAAGCCAAAAAATAGTTGTTAACTGAGTCAATTTTAAATACATATGAAAACAAGGGGGACTATTTTTAGACATAAGTGGTAGGGAGGTTTATTATGGTGTATTTTATGTGGTTTGCATGTAACCTAATCCTATGTAAGATGGGACATACCTTGTCTATGGAGTGGGAGTGTATGTAACTCATATGTGTAAAAAAGTTAGATTTTTGGCTACAATATCATTTTATAAAGGTGGATCATAACTGTATATGCTTCCTATTGGGTTTTTAATATGTGATTGATGATATGAATGGGATGTATAGGTTTTTGGTTTAAGGACCCCATGAGTGAGGATATCCCCAAGGGGTTGGTGAGAGATATCATTTTTGTGGGGTTATATGTTCCTACTATGGTAGAAGTATATAGTATTATTTTTATGGTGATATATGATTCATTTCTTGGATGAGAAAAGAAATGGGATGAGTTAATTTTGGATAATTTGGGCCCATCCCTTGACCCATAGTTTGTTGGTTTTTCTCCAATAATTAATTTGACCCACCAAGGTTCTAATGAGTTGATTTGGGCTAGTGTTAGTGTTAAGCTTAAGGACCTACTATATTAGGTTGATTTGGGGGAGTATCCCTAGCTGTAGTTTTTTTAGCTTGTACCAGTGGGTTGGAAGCATCTTGACTCATATGAGGAAGATTCACGTCTACTTGCATATGGTTGATCTCATCCTCTAAGTGATGGATCATTCCTATGTAATGATCATATTTATATATGATTTCTATGGCTAGGCTTTTCAAGATGATGTATGGACTTGTGGCCATATGAGGAGTGGTTGTGCCTCCTATAGTAAATGTCATAACATTGAAGTCAAGGTGGTTATTTGTAATTTAAGATAAATCTTGTATTTATTGAATGGAAACCCCAATCCTATTCTGAGTGTTTGGATGAGATTAATTTTTGAATTGGTACGCTATATTTGTGTCAAAGGTTGGTGTGTTCTAACTCATCAATGAAGGCTCACTAGGATTGAAATAGCTTCTTGTATAGCCTTTTAGGCCAAAGGATCCACCTATGTCCTATCCAGACATATTATGGGGGAATATGAATACTCATAGAATAAATGGAAAGAGGAGGGAGTATGGATAAGGGAGAGGATAATATGAATAAATGGATAAAAAAATGATGAATTCCTTTAGATTAGGTTCAATAATTTGTATACACATGCTAAATTATGCACTTGACTCCCTAAGGTCAAGCCTAGGTAGTTGACATAAAGGAGGGGATATAGATTAGGTTACTTGTTATGTGGAATGGGATTTAGAATGAGTGGTGGAAATGAGATCTCATGATGGAACTAAAATGCCTCAATAGCATCATGGTTCTCATTAAGAGAATCAAACTATGTTAAAATAGAGATCTAAGGTCCTTTAGTTTATGAGATCACAAGAATTCAAAGTTCTTGGTTGATACTAGGGATATGGAAATGGGTGAGATTGGGATGGACCACATGAGGAATATGGTCAATGTGTACAAGTTGACTATGCCCCCTTAATGTCATACATGATATGTGCATGATATGGATGAGGTTAGACCTGAGGATGAGAAAGGGGGAATGAAGATGGGACTAAAGATGGGCAATGTTGATTCGGTGAACACTATGTTAGGGATGAACAATTATAGGTGTATTTTGGATGTTTTTTTGTTCATCTAAAGTAGTCAAGGAGTCAACATTAAGATGAAGAATTAAGGTGAAATGGAAAACTTCAAAACATAACTCAATATTAATTTCAGTTTTAATGTATGTATTTAGATTTGATGTTATAACTCTAGGTAATAAACCTTGCTAAATAAGACGTGGTGTCTCAGAAAGGGTCATCCTAAGGAGGATAGAAAAAAAATCCAAGGTAGATGCATATGAGCTTGACATTTAGACAATGGCTTGTTGTGATGGTTCAAGCAAGGCCAAGATTGGATGAAGTGTGGGTGATTGCATGTGTTGGTAATTTTTCTTATGAGATATAGTTGATTGTGTCTGTTGGAAAGACTTCTTGACACTTTTTTTTAGTTTTTATTGTTTTTGGCCTGTGTTTGGGTTTTATTTAGTAAAATTCTTGCTTTTTGAAATTAAAATGTTGAAAGAAAAGAAATGACAAAACATAAATTAAATGAAAATAAACATATTTTTATATTTTTCCAATAATTCATGATGTACGCAAAATAGAGAGGAAGAGACCTATACTATCATTCAAAGTGCTAATTTTTCTTAACTTTGTCTAGATGCAAACTAGGTAGTGGTATTTTTTTAATTTTTGTTTCATTTATGTGGAATGAATTAAACATGCAAATTATGTCTTATAAATGTGCAAACAATGCAAAAGGACATCTAATCTAAAACAACAATACTGCAACACTTTTTTTTTTACTTTCCTTATCTACAAAAATTTAATCCATCCTTTCAAATTTTGTAGTTTGTTGTAAAAAATATTTTTAAATGATTTGATAAAATAGAGATGAGATACAATTTTTTTTTCCATTTTCAATAGGAAACAATATTACTTTTAATTGATCAAAACAAACAAAATAAGAAGTATAATCGCTCTGTTTATGTAACTAAGATTGTATAAACTATTATGGTTGTCTAGTTGGTTGTTCTAAATGAAAAAAAACTTATTTTAACTTTGCAAATGAAATGCTATGTTATGTGGGAACATTTTGAAAATACACTAAGATCTTCCTATGGTTTTTTTGGAATGGTTTGCTAATGGAGAGAAAATAAATCTACTGGAATATAAGCACAATCAAAACTAACTACTTGTTTAATTGTTTGTAACAAAGAAAATGAAAAGAAATAAACTTCAATACCTATCAATTTTTTTATTTTTTGAATGATGAAATTAATCTAATGAAAAAATAACTACACTAATATAATCTAAAAAATAAAGGAAATATTGAAAAGAATCAAAATAAAATCTCTAACCTAACTAAGGTATAGTTCAATTAGAATTTATGTAGTATCTTGATGAAAGAATCCTCAGTATGCTAGATCCTTTTATCCTTGTGTGAATTCTAGGAACTCTCCAATTGGAAGATGACCAAGATCTAAAACAAATTGGGAAGAAGAGGATACACAAACACAGATGGAGGGCAACTGAACTGAGGCTAAACAATGCTATTATTTGCAAAGATTAAGTTGTTAGATCAATAACACTTCTTCACCTATGACACTATAGTCAACATGAAAACTATAGATGTTAGACCTTCGTGTAATTTTAGTAGGATTGTGGCTAAAAAATATTCAAAACAGTAACTTTTAATGGAAATTTTCACATTTGAAATTAAGCCAAAATGGCATTTTTTAGAAAGAGATGGGAGCTTGCATGAGGGAGTTTAACTTTGTTTAACTGGGAGTTGAATTGGAGAGGAAATTAAAATGATTAAAAATAGAAGAGGAAGAAAGTTGGGATTGATTGGAGTCAAAATTATATTGGAGTGAACAAGAAACATGACAAAAAAATATGTAAAGTTCATCAAAGAATGAATCTTGGGAGTTTATTTTGGAATATGAATACAAGGGGATAAAATTATCACTTTATACAGGGGTGGTTGTAAAACTACCACTTTGGGTGAGAGAACTGCTACCCAAATATGCACAAATTCTCTTATTTTAATACGAAACTACCTTCGTCATACATAAATGCCATTGATATTATGAAATGGTTGTGGCAGTAGTGTAATTAGAGGATCAGTTCCTTAAAGAAGGGGGTGCTTTTAACACATGGAGTGACAATTTCATCTTACGTGGGAAGTTTTTAAAATAAGCTAATAGAAGCTAAATAATTCAAAAAAATGGAACCAAAATGGGTCAAGTGAGGAGTAGGGAAATAAAATATGGAAAAGGAATTAGAGAGTTCCTTATGGAGCACAAAATAAGATATTATTACATCATTGTTGGATTTGTATTGGGATTGTTGCACCATGTAAAATTTGGGTGCATATAAGACCCTCTTGAAAATTTAGATGTTTGAGATTAATTAGATCAAATAATTACTCGACATTCAAAAGTGACATCACTTTGCATTAAGTTAATTACCTTTTTTAATTAACTTAATCTTCCTCTAATGGTAAATTCCATAGCTTTTAAATTTTCCTATCTTCTTAATTCATTGATTTAATTATTCCTCCATTCACATGGAAAGTGGATTCAAATACTTAAAATCTTGACATCACATGAAAAGTTGTCAAACATTAGCATAAATGCAAGAAAATATCATACAATACAAACCCATGCCTAATTAATGCAGACTCAAACCCTAAATATTAATGTCATCAACTCTCCAAATTGGATTAAATTCCATCCATTCTTCTTGACTTAATTTTGATGATCGAAACCATTCTTATAAGTATATAAATATAAAAATCATTTAACATTATAAACAATCTTTTCTATTGAAAACTTACTCTGCAAATATCAAGAAAAATCTTAAAACTTTATTCTACTCTTCACAAAAATCACAAGTATTCAAGGATAGATGTTATCCACACAAAGTTGTGACACTTACAAATATTTATCTCTATACAATCTAGGCACAAACACACTTACAATCTAGCTTAGATAATGAATCCATTAGGAAGGTATAAATATGTAGTTTATGTCTTTCTATTTTATTTACATTCACCTAGACCTTACCCAATCTAAGGACATTACCTAGGTTGTTGTATTGCTTATTATTTTATTCTTATTTTGGCATTCTAACATGAACTAACCCTTTTTGAAATCATGTGTTTACTAGAGGAGTTATTACTAAGATTTTGTCTTAGAGGAAAAACCTGTCTTATGGAATGTTGGATGCAATAGGAGGATTTTTTTAATCCTATATCTTGATTTGACCTTTGAAATCCTTTTAACCAAACCAATATCATGCAAAGCACCATTGGCCAAAGGGGAGACTAAGGCTCAGCAGGTATTGTTCAAGGCAAATATATTCCAACCCTAGACCTTTCATTTGATAAATATAAGTTTTTTAATTACTTGGTCAATTAATGTATATCTCCTTATTTTAGATTTTTATACCCTTATACTTAGTGTGGCAACATGATTGTTTGAACTTGTCATTTATCCATCTTAGGTAACCTAGTCCCCCATTTTCCTACCATGGTTCCTTGCACATTTTTATATATTTCTAACCCTTACCCTTACTTATGTTGCTTTATTATGACACTTGCTCATAAATTAAGCTACATATCTAAAGTTATTTAATTGTGTTGATTTCCTAGAGGCTTTAAAACCCTTTATATTGGCATTATGTTGTAGGTTCTCTTCTTACTAGGTTTGTGGATCCCTTTGTTCATATTTTGATTCATTAAGCATCAATGTGATCCCTTTGATTTACCTTCTCTAAGTCTAGATCTTTAGATATTATAGTTACAATTCAATCCTATTTCATTACATGTAATAATTAATGGAGATTTGTGTACTTATATCTGAGGTCAAAATAAAGTGATTTCATTGTTAAAAATTAGATCTAAGATCAAAATCAAAACCTTTTAATGTCAATATTATATCCAAAGTTGGAAGATAAATTATTTTAGTGTGGAATGTTCAAAAACTTATATAAACCCTAAAACACCAATTTTGAAGCAATGCTCAAATAAAAACTAGGTTCACAAATATGTTTTATAATACTTTTGAAATAATGTGATGATTAACCCTATTTTATATAAATTGAGTAGAATAAATCATAGTGTTGTGAATCAACTTGAAATAAGTAGTTAGAAATACATATAATGAATTAAAAAAGTACAATCAAATGAAAGAAGACTAAACATGAATAAAATGAATGACTTATCAATTTTATGAATGAGGTCTAACCATGTTAAATTGATAGATGGGTAGAATTGATTGATAAGGACTGATTATGTAAATTCCTATAGGTTGAGACTAAAATTGGTGATGTACATTATCATCCAACTTAGGGTATGATCATTTTCCACTATTGTCCCATAATGGACATTATTATCATTGGTTCATAGTTATGGAATCAAGGAATGATCATTTATGATAGGACAAATCATATATGTATGTTAATAGTTGACCTTTAGATGCATGTGAAAGACCTTCAAATGACTTCATGAAATTTGAAATCCTAATTTTTATTTTAATGACTAAAAATGGAAAAATGGAAAATAGGGAAGTGTATTAGGTTGGGATGGGTAAAAACTCCCTTGTGGTGATTGAACATTTCATACATATCTAATACTTAAAATAATTAAATTAAGCCTACATAGTTCTTCCACTTACATTACTTTGTGTAATTATGATCCTTTGACTATATGAGTGCATATAGATATGTGTTGCATATTTGATCATTCTTTACTTTGAATTAGATAAAATGGGTTTTTTGTCTTAGATGAGAACATTTCAAAATATCATAATTACAATTGGAAAGAATTTAGGGAAGCTTTGCTCAATGTGCAATAGTGTAAGTTACCTTTATACAAAAATTAACAAGTAGTAAAATAGGTAACTTGATTGTGTCTTTATATCAATCAAAATATATAAACCTCACATGACATGTCCTAAAAACATCATAAATTTTGTAAATAAGGGTAAAAATTTTAAAAGTGATTATTAGAATGGTATAGGAAAACAAATCACAGGGGACATGAACATTTTCCACTATTTTTGTCAACTGGACATTTTTCTCCTTAAGGTAAATGTATGAATTTTGGGTTTAAGGATGTCCATTCAGATTATTAGATGGTTTTTTAGTAGTTAGAATGTTTATGTATGTGTTAAATAGTAATTTAGAAAATAAATAAGTCTATATAGGTATTTAGGATAAAGTGAGGTGGAGAAATTGGTCTAGATTAAGTGCTCAATTTAACTAAATTAAAATAGGGCATAAACTAGCATTACCAAGTATTCATGACCAAATTTGAGTGACTACACATCGAAAGTGGAGGGGGTGAAGAGGATCATTCTTGTTAGCCCTATATAGTACTTCATGATGTGTCACCCTACCACTTATGTTACAACATCATAGACTGTATAATCCAATATAATCCTATGAAAAATTATTGGAGTGGGATGATAGATATTATTATTTTGAAATATAGGAGGATGAAATAAATAAGATATGCATTATCTTTAATGTCTAGTAATGATTAGAACCAAATCAAATTGAATATCTAAATAATTTAAATAATAAACGAAGGTTAAAGATTTTGAATAATTAATGTTATCCTTAATTTACATGTAAAATTGATTTATTTAATAATGTACTAGTGAAAAAAATTCATATTTCATGAAAATAACATGTAATGAATACAATATTAACTCGAGTAAAAAGATGAAACTATGTATATTCATTATAGGCATGAGTAATTTTTTGAATAAGGGAAAAGTAGAAATAAAAATTCAAGTCTAAAAGTTAAATATATATACATAAATTGAAACCCTAAAAGGAAGGATGATATCCTAACATAAACATAGGGATTCACTACATTTTAAACTAAATGCAGATTCATCACTATGTTTTACCTTACCTTTTTTAAATGTCTAATCAAAATAAAACAAGAAACTATTTAGATTATATAAAGTATAAAATTGATACATGGATTTGAATGTAAAATGAAACTTAAAATGAAAATAATTACACTTGTTATAATAAAAACAGCCTAAGGGATTAAGATAATTAATAAGTTTATTATTTTGTGCAAGTCTAAGATTGAATGCATGTGATAAGAGCATTGAATTTAGAACTTAAGTTTCTCATATCGATAACTGGGTGTCTAGAATAGCCATGATGAATTTGTCAGTCTGTCGATGTGTTCAATAGATGATAATATACTTATTATTTTAAATTTATCTATTTATGTTTTTCCTTTATATTTCATTATAGGGTGTTGTACCCATTCTTAATCTATCTCTTTTTGAGATATAAGGGCTCATCATGTGCATGGTATCAAAAAAGTTGTTCTCCTCTTTTAAACTTTATGTACACTTTTGACACTAGGATTAACACTAAAAAGGGTTAGAATTCGAGTTGATCTGATTGAAACCACTCTTATATGAATGGTTGACCACTGCCTAGCATATCCAATATCTCAAATAGGGATGACAAGTAATATTAATTATCATTTTTAATTGCATGTTTGCAATTTGGATCCATTAATGAATGCAAATTGTAATATAGCTTTCTACACTTGGAAAATGGTAAACTTGGATTATATTCAAGGTTTCAAGCTTTGGTGAGGATGTACTTATTGTGACTAACTATTAAATTGGGAATTTTAGTATAATCCATTTGAATGAGAAATTGTTATATTAGGCTTGCTTGAAAATGCTAGATAATGAAATAGGATCATACCTAATATGTATTTATATGGGAATATTTGGGTATTTTCCCATGCCACTAACCTGAGAAATATATGAGCCAACCCATAAAGATTATTTGAATTAAAAAACTAACTATTTCTTGATGAGGATGAGTTGATCATAATTGCATGTGTAGAATTATGCAAGAATTTTTATAGATCAGACTTGTATAGCAGATAATGATAATGATCTATTGATCTAGAGATTATCTGAGTATGATAATGAATAAGATAAGCACAATTTATGTAATTCCTATAGGTGGCCGATATAAAATCATGAAGGTTAGACCCATTGAAATCATTCAAATAGAATATAAGGGTGTATAAGATACATATGTGTATACACAAGTCGTGTAAGGTGAAGATAAGTCAATATAAAAAAATTCATGTTTCAAATACTAGGTTTTAATATCTACACTGCCAAACATTTATAATAAATAATAACATATTAAATATAATAAATATGATTTAATTTGAAGATGAATTTAAGTCAACATAAAATATGAATATGTATAAGATTTGTATGTGTTAACGTAGTGTTACATTGTTAATATTAGGTGTTAGTTATTAGTTATGTATTATAGTTGGTAGTTACAGGACTGTTTTAGTTATAACAACCAATTCTATATTGTATATATTCACCGATTATGTCAATGAATAAAATCATCAATGCATTTATTTCTCTCATATGATATCAAATCATATTGAGTGGATAAGAGAGAAACCAAGCATTGATAGGAAATGTGTGCAATGAAGTGAAGGAGACTGTGACTAAGGCTATGATCCAAACCTACAATTAGAATGATCTATTGAAAGAGAAACCAAGGATGAAGTGTACGTAACCAAAAAGTTGTAGATCATTCCATTCTAGGCCAGATCCATATTCTCCATCAGTAGCATTGATGACCCATGATCTCTTTGTTGATATTTTCAAATAGAGTGCCAAAAATTCATTGTTCAACTTGCTAAGTAGCTGGCAACCAAGGCTATAAGGAAGTCAGCCCCTAAAATAGGTAGAGTGAAGAAGCCTCATAGGTTTAGGTCCAACACAATTATTCTTCAAGAGATCTAAATGTATCATAAGAGCACTAATCTTTTTATAAGAAAGCTATCCTTCCAGTGCTTAGTCATGGAAATAAGATATCTGATGTGAGCATCATCACTTAAATACTTATCCTAATCATGAGTAGCACCAAAGGTAGTCATGGATAAATTATGTGTGATAAGAAAGCTTAAAATTATTGTAAAACTAGCCAAAACCTATGAAGAAGGTTCCCACCGCAAAGATCCCTCAGTTGCTCCTCTAAAGAAAGAAGAAAAAAACTCGTGGTTGTTTTCCTAATAAGGTGACTCCTACTACAAGAGAAAATAAAGTTATTGCAATAAGGTACATTTTTTTAATACAAAATTTTGAAGCAATAAAATACTATTTTGTTAGCTTTGTGAAATCTTGTATAAATAACTAAAGACAATGTATACACAAAATTACTCTTGTCTAATGCCCAACTTATCAAAGGGCCAAATTTATGTGCATGGAAGATAAAGATGTAAATGATTCTTCAATTTGAAGAATTATGGGGCATCATCACTGGTACAGTGACTAGTCCTACTAGAGCTAATGAGCAAATAAAAAATGGCAAGTCTAATTTTAAAGCCCTAATGTTGATCACACTCACTGTCACCAATGAGGTTCAAACTCATATTCAGGATGCATCAACATCAAAAGAGGCTTGGGAAATTCTATCCACTATTTATGAGGCAAAAAACCAAACTAAGATCCTCCATCTCTAGTCCAAGATTCATACTCTCAATATGAAAGATGGTGATAAAGTTGAGGAATTCTTATATTGGGTGGCAGAACTTTGAGCATAATTAGTTGCACTCAGAAAAATGATCGAAGACAAGTTGTTGGTTCTAATCACAATGAGATATTTCCCCTCTTAATTTCACACATTTGTCATGACACTAAACATTACAAAGTATGCAATGTCTTTTGAGGAACTGGTGAATTTACTTCAAGAAGAAGAAGCCATCTAGTCCATGCAAGATGAGTTTGAGGATAAAGCCCTAATTTCTAAGAAATGTGTTTCAAAGTTACCAAAAGGACCACCAAAGTAGTCATAACTATAGTAAAAGTATGAAAATGCAAAATGATGGTGTGATATTTTCCGCACCAATATGCATGACACTTATCGCTACTAATATAATGCCTTGACACAAGATCATCTAGTCAATAGGGTACATCTAGTGGAGATGATACACATAAATCAAGAAGACATCCTTGATGATGAAAAAAATGTGGACATGTATTACACTAGAACATGATGATAAATCTGAAGATGAGGTACCAGTAAAAGTAAATTGTAGCAACACATATAAGAATGTATTTCTTGTCTCCCAAACCTTATCACCAACAAGCAATGTTTGGTTGATCAACTCTAGCACTAGAAAGAATATGATAGGATGCAATGATATATTTGATTGACTAATGAATCAACCCACTGGAGATCAGGTTCAGATTATAGAAGATAAAGAGTATGTTTTAGAAGGAATTGGAAATGTCACCATTCCTCTTAGGATGATAACCTATACTCTCATAAAGGTACTATATGTCCTCGACTTGAGAAAAAATGTCTTGTCTATAATTCAGATCTTAAATCATAAGGTTAAGGTGGAGTTCATGATCAATAATGGCAAAAAATCCTATCTCCTCTCATAGGAAGGTAAGGTAATTTCTAAGAGATTTTTTTAAGGATTGATTATTTGCCCTAGATTCAATTTCATCCGATGCAGTTGCTCTCTCCACCTCAATGGTATAATCTACTACTTTCTAGAATTATCGATATCGAAACCTTTCTACTAGCTCCTTGTACCAACTAAACTCTAAAACCAAGGTATGTGGGCTTCCTCAACTATCCCATTCTTTACATGTATGCCCTAGATGCCTTACCAATAAACAACATAGGGTTTCATTCGAGGTGAGTTCCTCACATGCCAAGGATCATCTCAATGTGGTACATACTGATCTATGAGGACCCCTTCCTGCTTATTTCCAAGGATTCAAGTACTTCCAACTATTCATTGATGATTTATATCTAAAGACATGGGTGTTATTTCTCAAGAAGAAGATTGAATCCTTTACCCATTTCAAGGTCTTCTACCAGTTTGTTGTGACACAGTCAAGGAGGCCCTTTCATCTCCTTCACTCAGATTGAGGGGGAATCCACATCAAAGGAGTTCTTGGAATTCTTGAAGCAATATAACATCAAACATCATCTTAATTCTCCCTATATACCCTAGAATAATGGAATTGTAGAGCAACATAATACTTCAGTCATGGAGATGGCTCATTGGATGCTTTCCACTATGAAGCTAGAGGTGTCATTCTGGGAAAAAATAGTTTAGATAGTTGTATATCTTCTCAACATGGAATCTACAAATATCTTACAAGAGAAGACACTAGAAGAGGTATGGTGTGGTCATAAAAATTTGATCTCCCATATAAGAGTATCTAGTTGTACATCATATATGCATGTCCTAGCGAAAAAAGAAGAAGAAGAAGATCAAACTGAAGACACTCCAGTGCCTTCTATTGGGGTATAGTACTACCTCAAAATAATATCATCTCATGAATGTTATGACACATAATATTTATGAAAATTGAGATGTGGTTTGTGATGAATCATCAATTAACTCATTACCATAGGAGTCAGAACATATCACCTCTCATAGATTGTTCCCATAGTTAGATGATGAGAATGAAGAATATTGTCACAAAGAAGGTGAGATGTAAGGAGAATTCTTCATTGACCTTGTAAATATGGAGGATAATTCTTCATCAAATCAGTAGTAGCATCGACATCTAAAATGGGTAGAAAGCACCATCAGGGACTCACACCTGAACTCTATTTTAGATATTTCATCAGGAGTTCAACTAAGAAGACATGAAAGAAATGAAGTTAATCTCACACTGATGAGTTCAGTAGTTGACCTCATCGGATTAGAGACAGTTCGAGAGGCTTTATGCCAACCTCAGTGGGAGAAGGCCATGGATGTTGAATATGAGGCCTTCATAAAAAATAGGATGTGGGAAATTATCAATCTACCTATAAGAAAGAAATCCATTAGTTGCAAGTGGATTTTCAAGACAAAATACAGGGCAGATAGATCCATTGACAAATACAAAGCATGACTTATTGAAAATGGGTATGCTTAGCAAGAAGAAATTGATGATGAGGAGACCTTTGCACCTACTGCTAATATCAAGACCATCAGAGTTGTTTGTGCACTCGTAGCATAAAAGGGATGGAAGCTTCAACATATGGACATTAAAAGTGCATTCCTAAATGATGATCTCAAAGAAGTGTACATGACCCAAATAGAATGCTTCATTGACGAACAACATCCACAAAAGGTATGTCATCTAATTAAGTCACTTTATGGACTTAATCAAGCACCAAGGGCATGGTACATTAAGATAAATGATTATCTATTGTAGCATGGATTCATTTGTATCCCCTCAGACTCAAATTTGTATATCAAGAAATTATGCACAAAGATTGGCATTCTTTTTTTATATGTGGATGATCTTTTGATCATAGGAAGTTCATATGATCTTGTTGAAGAAGTAAAGAATGACTTGAAGAAATCCTTTAACATGACAAACTTGGGGATACTTCATTAGTGTCTTGGATTGAAGATATGGCAAAAGAAGAATCACATTTTTGTCTCATAGATGAAATATGCCAAAACACTACTTGAGAAATACGAGACGACAGATTGTAAACTAATGTCAACTCCGATGGATAAAGGTTTGCAACTATCCTTATTTCAGGATTCACCTCAAGTAGATGCTACAGGCAACTTGTTGGGAGTCTCATTCACTTGACATATACTAGACCAAACATATGCTTTGTTATCATTTATCTTTCAAGATTCATACAAGAGCCAAAGAAGTGTCATTGGGTTACAACGAAGCACATTTTGAGATATGTTCGAGTTACATTAGGTTATGGTATGGAATATAAGAAGAACTTACATTTATTCTTACAGGGTTACATAGACTTGTATGATGGATCTATTGATGACAAGAAATCAACTTCAGAATATATCTTTCATCTCAGATCTGGACCAATTTCATGGATTAATAAGAAGCAATCAATAGTTGCTCTCTCGTCCACAAAGGTAGAATATCATGTTGTGCGAGGAGATGTGTGAGAAGTAATTTGGTTATGCCACATTTTGTCTAACATAGACATTCTTAAAGATCAGTGACCAATCCTTTTCTATGATAATCAAGTTGGGTTGAAGCTTGTCAAGAATCCAGTGTTTCATAAAAGAACCAAACACATTGAGGTCTAGTGCCATTACATTCGAGAACAAGTCTTGAACCACCACATTCAGCTTCAGTACTATCCAACAGATTCATAGATAGCAGATATACTCACCAAGTCACTTGGCAAGGTGAAATTTGATCTGTTTCGGGGGTACATTTGTAAAAATAATGTAATAAAGGAAGGAATGTTAACGTAATATTACATTATTAATCTTAGGTGTTAGTTATTAATTATGTATTAAGGTTGATAGTTAAAGGATTATTTCAGTTGTATCAACCGATTCTATACTATATATATTCACTTATTCTGTCAATAAATAAAATTATCAAAACATTTATTACTCTCCGTATATATATTAAAAAGTAATCAAAAATGAAAATAAGTCAAGATTAAAATTTTAAAACTTCTAATACTAAAGTTTAGTGTGTACATCATCAAATAAACATAATAAATAATAATATCTTAAATTAAAAATATATAATATAATGATGATAAAATTGAGTGGAAATAAAATATGAATATGATCTGAACACATTGAAAGTTGAATCTAAACAAAACTTTAATGATTGATATGTCATTAAGAATTCAAATAAGAGACCTTTCTAGTCACAAGTTATAAATTCTTGTGATCATGAATAACGAGAATGAAAAATAAAAAACTATTTTCCTCATAAATGTTTGAGAAGAGAACATGAAAAAGCAATGAAAATTTTGTCATGTAAGATAGACATATTTGTCCTAAAAGTAATGTTACTTTAACATCGTATATAATAATAATAATAATAATAATAATAATAATAATAATAATAATAATAATAATAATAGCATGATTAATAATTGTTAAAAAATTCTTGGTAGTTATTACAATATAGAATCGTGAATCAATATATCAAATTATTATAAATCTATAAAATATTTGAAAATGAACAATAAGACAAAATTAGGGTTTCCCATTAATAAGTGTAAAGCGAAACTGAAAAAAAAAAACTTGTCTCCAATTTACTTTTTATAGAAAATCATATGAGTTATTTTAATTTTAAAAATAATGATATTTATTGGTAAAATGGATAAAATGAAGGTAGCCATGACGTTACTTGACCAACATTGCCTAATGAGTCATAAATTAATATTTTAGTTTTTAATGACTTTTTGATATTTGAAAAAATATACATTTGGAATAGGGCCAGTTTTACCGGTTAGGATCTTTAAGGTTTTGGAAAGAGTTTGTATGTTTTTATTAAAATGTATATAAATTTGACATTTTTTATAATATTTTGAATTATTATGTCAATAAATTAATAATTTATATATTGTCATATTTTGTATTAAAAAAATATTGATTGTTGATGCATAGATTTGTTTTTTTTAGAGGTTATCAATTCCGATCTGTAAGTTTATTTCAGTTTTCGTTTATATAAAAATGAATGTTTCAATTTTTTTAATTTGACAATAATTTTCTTTATTTAATTAGGGATGTTTTGAAAAAAATTGAGGTCATAGGTGACCGATTAAGGTTATGAAGATGCATTTTAATATATATTTTTGAGATTTTTCTATTTTTAGAAATAAGTTTTTTTTTTAACCGAGCTTGAACTTCAATTAGATTTCATCTATTAATTAAAGTTTAGTTTTTATAGGATAAGAGAATATTTTAAAGCCTATTCAATCTTTCATGTAAAATATACTAAAAATAGCAAGACCAATTTTTTTTTTAGATTTCCAAATTTTGCATGTCAACTCCAATTTTTGAGTTGAGATTTATTTAATGATTTTATTAATTCAAAGAGAATGAATAAATATTATTGTTTCATGATATTTTGAGTATTGTGCATATTGGTATTTTTTTGTTTTTCTAGTATGTGGGTTTCATTATTTGGTATAAGAGCAAATTCGATTCTTGGAGGTAATATATTTTTAAATTTGTATTGAATTCTAAAATTATGTTTTGGGAGAGTGTTTTATGATTGAATAATATGTATAAACATGCCAAGATAATGAAGAGGAATTGCAGAAATGAATAGGACTATGCAACAGTTGCAGAGGGAAGTAGAACATTCAATTGCAATTGTCATAAATGTCACAAATAAAAGACAAAGTCAAGAGGAAGAGGAAATAAAAGAAGAAATAGACCCTTGAGATTAATTTCACCAAAACAAAGGAAGAAAATTAACAACCACCATCAATGGAAGAAATGATGGTTTGGGCTTTAGAGGGAAGGAATCAAAGAATCAAGGTTGAAGTTTTAGAGAATGGAGGTGGTTTAAAAGAAAGGAGTTGATAGACTGGTTAAATAACATGGAAATATATTTCGAATGGAAAAGTATAAGAGAAGAAAAGAAAATAGTTTTTTCATGCATGAAATTAAAGGGTCTTGCAACTATTTGGTGCAACCACTTGAAAAAAAAGGGACATAGAAAAGGTAAATAAAATATTAACACTTAGATTGAGATTCAAAATAAGCCGAGGGAGAAATTTTTTCTTGTAGATTATGTATAAACCATGTACATAAGATTTTAGAATTCAACGCAAAAGGATCATAATATACAAGAATATACATATAAGTTTTATAATATTTCATATAAATGGAGCATGATGAAACATAATAACAGATGGTTGGAAGGTATGTAAATGATTTGAAGTTTTTTATTCAAGATAAATTGAGCATGTATAGAATACCTTGCATGGAAGAGATTTATCAATTAACTTTGAAGACAAAAGAAAAGTAAAATAAATAGGCTTTTAGAAGATCAATTGGGTAAAAAAGATAATAATTACCTCCACTAAGGGGGTGAGGTGGGTTTAATTCCACTAAAGGAGGATCACCCCATGGTACAATAAACAAGATAATAATAGACAATGTTTCAATATCAATAAAGAAGATGATGATTTTAAAGACGTAGAAGATATGGTAGTGGTAGATGATGGAATGTTCCACATAGACCTTATGCTTGTTAAATATGTGGATAAAATGATACAGATAAATTGAGTGTCTACACTATCATGAACAAGAAAGGAGGCAATAGGATCACCCAAAACTAAATTTTATGGAGGTTGAAATAGAAAAAAAAAATATAGAAATTACAATAGGAGACATAAGATAAAATCTCATGATGATGAGAACAATCATAGCTCCAAGGAAAGAACATGTGCAAAACAATAAGGTGGTGATTCATAGTTGCATATAAATATTTTTCAAACAAGGTCCACTTCAGGAGCTAAGATATGTAGAGTAATTATAAATAGTGATAGTTGACAAAATACGGTTTCTAAGGAAATTGTAGAGAAACTAGGTTTGCAATATGAAAATCATCTTTATCATTATCAAATTTCATGGTTTAACAAATGGAATGAATCTATAATAGATGAAAGGTGTTTAATCAAGTTTTATATAGGAAAAAGATAAAAAGATGAAATATGGTGTGATGTTATTCCAATAGATGCATGCCATGTGTTTTTGAGAAAGTCATGGCAATATGCCATATAGACAAGTCATGGTGGAGCAAAAAAAACTTATATTTTTTGTAAAGGTGGTACAATTGTAGTTTTATTACCTCTTAAAGAAGAAGGGTAGACAGAAAGCATGTTGTCCATGAAATAATTTATCAATTATATGAAGATGTTAGGTTGTTGTTATGCATTAGTAGAAAACAAAAAAGACACAAACATGGTGTAAATACTACAAGAAGCAGTAGAAGTGTTGAAATAATATGTTGATGTTATACCTAATGATCTACTAGATGGTTTACCATCAAAGAAAAATATTCAAAATCATATTGATTTGAATCTAAGATTAGTTCTACCCAATCAAGTGGTTAATAGGATGAGTCTAACATAACACAAAAATTGAATAAACTGGTAATTAAATTGGTGAGATATGTTGTATTAAGGGAGAGCATGATTCCATGTGCAATACCAAAATTTATATCTCCAAGTAAAGAAGAGACATGAAGGATGTTTTCAAATAATAGATTAATTATTAAAATAACTATTAAATACAAATTTATTATACCTTATTTTGATGATATGATAGATGTGCTTACATGATCAAAACAATTTACTAAGATTGAGCTAAGGATTGGATACTATCTGATTCATATTCATAAATAAGATTAATAGAAAACATTATTTGATACAAAGGATGACTTATATGAGTGGATGGTGCTACCATTTAGATTATTTGAGGCACCTAGTACATTTACAAGGGTGATGAACATAGTGGTTTGAGATTACATTAGTAAGTTTTTAGTGTTTTACTTTCATAACATTTTGATATTTATTAAGAGTAAATAAAAACACATAAGACATTTGATAATGATATTATAATTTTTAAGAAAGGATCAACTTTATGAAAATCTGAAGAAGTGCAAGTTTATGCATAATATTTAGAATTTTTGGGGTTTGTATTTTTAGTAGATAGTGTAAAAATGGATAAAGAATTTAAGATAAAGGCAATTGTTGAGTGTCCTATTCTAAAGAATGTCACATAGGTAAGAATTTTGCATGGTTTATATTTGTTTTATATAAATTTCATTAGAAAGTGTAGTAGTATTGTTTCACCAATAACATATTGCATGAGAGGAAAATAATTTGTGTTGACAAAGGGAAAAAAAAAATCAATTGTAAGATTATAGAAAAACCTATTTGAGCATTACTAGATTTAAACAAAGTGTTTGAGGTAGTTTGTGATGTTTCACATGTGGTAATTGGTGTTGTATTGAGTCAATAAGAAAGGCCAATAACATATTTCAGTGAGAAGTTGAATGAGGTAAGATATAAGTATTATACATATGATTTTGATTTTTATGCCATTATACAAACATTAAGACATTGAAGGTATTACCTGGTACCTAAGGAGTTTATCTTATTTATAAACCATGAGGCCTTGAATTATGTAAATACACAGATAAAGTTAAATACTAGACATGAAAATTGAGTGTCATTCTTCCAGGGATACACTTTTATTTTGAATCATAAATCAAGAAAGTAAAATCAAGTAGTTGATATTTTGAGCAGGTGAGTGGCATTGTTAACTATTGTGAGTGAAGTAGTTGTATTTGAAGTTTTCAAGGAATTATATGATATTGGCCCAGTTTTTGGCAAGATAGTTGAGCAGTGGAGGAATCCATTAATAGGTAAGACAAGTTATATTTATGATGAGTACCTTATACATGATGGTTATTTCCTCAAGGTATAAAAATGATGTATTATATTTGAGTCTCTAAGGGATAATATTATAAGATAATTATACAATGGTACTTTAAGTAGATATTTTGGTAATAAGAAGACAATATATTTGGCCGAGGAGAAGTATTTTTGGCCAAAGATAAATAGAGATGTGAAAATATATGTTTCAAGATGCATGATATGTCAAGTGGTTAAAAGTCATGCATAAAATACAGGGTTATGCATGTCGTTAATAATTCAAAGAGGAAAATGGATATATTTGAAAATAGACTTTGTGTTATGGTTTCCAAACACTTAGAGGAGTGATTTTTTTTTTTTTTTACAGACAGGTTTGCTCAGATGGTTCATTTTATTGAACGTATGAAAACTTATTATTCCACGAGAATATGAGAGCTGATTTTTAAATATGTAGTGAGATTGTACTATGTTCTAAAAATTATTACATTAGATAGGGACATAAAATTTCTAAGTCATTTTAGGCGGACTCTATGGAAGAAATTGTGAACTAACTATAATTCAGTAGTGCATACCACTCACAAAACAATGATAAAACAAAAGTAATAAACAAGTAAATGGGATTTTTTAAGAATCATAGTTGGAGAGAGGCCAAAAAAATGGGTATTGGATTTACCACAAGTTGAGTTTGCATATAATAGTTGAGTGAAAAACTCAATAGAAAAATCACCATTTCATATTATTTATGGTATACATCTTTTGAGTATTTTATATTTGGTGTAGTTATCAATTAATGATGATGTATAAGCATTTGTTGAGTACATATAATAATTGCAATAAGAAGTAAGAAGAAAGTAAAGAAAAATATAAAGTAACAATGTATGTAACAAGAAGATCAAATATATTTGAAGAATGAGATTTGGTGATGGTGTATTTGAGAAATGAAAGATTTTCCAAAGGAACATACAACAAGTTGAAGTACACAAAAATTGATCTACGCAAAATTGTGATGAAAATCAATGACAATGCTTATGAGACAAGTTTATTACATAATTTTTTAATCTTTCTAATATTTAATGTTTCATATTTATATGATTAAAATGAAGAATATGGTAAAGGGGAAATAGACATTCAATGATAATGCTTATAAGACAAGTTTGCCACATAATTTTTGTATCTCTCTAGTATCTATGTTTCATATTTATATGATTTAAATGGAGAATATAACAAAGGGGAAAACGATGAAGAAGTGGACTAGAAGCAATAGGTATGAAGGAATAATGAAGAAGAAAGAAAAGATAATGCAAGTTTTGGATAAGAAGATAGTGAACACAAGACACAAAAATTATAATAGGTATTTAGTACGGTGGCAAAAACTATAATATGAAGACAATACTTGGATTTTAGAATGGGAGATGAAAAAAATTGACAAGAGTATAATTAGGGCAACTCGTAGGCACTGAGTTGTTTTCAACTAGAAGAGAATGTTGTGGAGACCTATCTTCTGAAGGCAATAAATTTTGATTTATGAGTCTACTTGAGCTCTTGTTCATGCTAAAATTAATGTACCAAGAAGTTCAATTCAATCATAACTTTCCCTATCTAGCTAGGGACATTTTTTTTTTTAAATGGAAGCCATACGTGACCATCTAAGGGTCCAACAAAGGGTTTTAATATTTTTTTCAAGATTTTTGTATTTTTATAAATAAGCTATTTTTGTAACTTAAAATGAACTTGAGTTCCAATTCATTCATTAATTTAATTTTAAGTTCTAGAGGATAAATGGAGATTTGTAGGCATATATAAGTTCATATGCAAAATTTATTAAAAATAACATCTATTAAAAATAGAAAAGCATTTTTTTCAGATTCTTGAATTATGCATGTCAACTCCAATTTCGAGTTTGAGGTTTACTAAAATACTTTTATCTAACAATTTTATTCATTCAAATACAATCCATAAATATTACTGTTCCATAAAATTTTGAATATTACCCCTATTAAAAAAAAATTACTTTATTAATATATAAATTTCATCTAAAATAGAATGACAAATAAATATATGAATGAACAAGGATGAGAAGTGTCAATGTAACCTTATCATAAGAAGTTTACAATAATAATATAATGAGCTAACTTTCACTCATACCCACAAAATTTTATATAAAAAAATAAAACTTTGAAAAACATTTCTATCTTTTAAAAAATATCTAAAATTGAAAAAACATTAATTTTATAATAATTATTAAAGAGATATTCATCTTTTTAATAATTTATTAATATTCACATATAATATATTTTGTGCATAAATAATATTTTTACAAATACATCTTCCCCAATACAAGGACTAGAATTGAATGCTATCAAAAGAAGTAATACTATATTCTAGGTACATCCACACATTCATGGAAATTTTCATCACCATTTTTTTATTTGTCTTTAAAACATTGTCGTCACATAACTCCTATACGACAATAAATTAAGACAACAATAATTATGTTTTTTTGTCATTACTCTTATATAGATATGAATATATTGTGGGTGAAGTTTTAAAGTTAAATTAGTTGCGTAAGAGACATAAGATAGAATTAATATTAATATTTTTTTATAATTATTGTTTAAAAGGGGATTATTTTGGAAATACACTTAAATTAAATTTAGAGTATTTAAAAAATTCAGTTTTGACTTTTGTTTCATTCGAAATGTAATTTAGTTGCTTTTTTAATGGAGATTTGAATGTTAATTAAATTTAGAGTATTTAAAAAATTCAGCTTCGATTTTTGTTTCATTTGAAATGTAATTTAATTGCTCTTCTAATGAAGATTTGAATGTTATTTTGAATGCAAATTCTTTTGTCCATGTAATTTTTTTTTTTCAGTTTTTCATGCTTGGTTTTTATTAAAAAATATTTTTTTCAGAATATTTATAATTAAAAAATACTATTTCTATTGAATATATTTTGTAAATTTAAAAAATATTAAATATAAAATAATAGAAGAAAAAAGTATAAGTAAAATAAAATAAAACAAATATACAAAAAAGTATTCGTTAAAATTTCAATTTCATTAGAAATAGTTTATTTTCTTTCAAATATTTGTTCCAAGCTTACAAAATAGTTGATGTTGGCTTTCGCAGCACCATGCCTCCCATGGCCACTCCTAAACTCTTTACAGCGTTGCATGAAGCTATGGTGTTGGGGTTAGGCTCTTCCCCTCCTAACGATCCTCATGTTTATTACTACATTTTTCATGGTTGTCTATCCTTGTTGGCTTGCGACTCATCCAAACATAAAACTGGCTTCTCAAACACTGCTATCTTATCTCAAACTACATTCAGTGTTTAATCTGCGTAATCCTCCATTACCACACAAGATTCTTGATAGATCCTATCATCTGCTAAATAACTCTAGCATTGTCGATCAAACTGATCTCCTCATCTAGGGCTTCAAACTCACATTATGAGATTCCACTAATCTGGGTTCAAGTCTGTGTCACATTTATTGACTCGACCATAATATTTATTTAAGAGATTAGTTTACGGTTAATTTATTTGTTGAGCTCTTCTTGCTGCTAGAGAGCCTACATCATCATTTCTCTTATTCGCTTCTCCCCACCATGTCATCTCTAATGCATCCATGGACTCTAAATTGTACACTATTTTGCATCATCTATCCTTTTTCAAACTTGCTTCGAGCTTCCTTTATAAACAAAAGTCTTCAATGGAATTCACATCTGTGATTTGCAAACTCATGGGCCCTTATTATCTAAACTAGCTTCCCACCATTTTTGGGCTCCAAACTTTTTTTCATGCCCAAAAGCAGCTGCTTAACCACCCTTTCCTCATGTTTTTTTTTTAAACTCAAAAAATAATTTTGTTTTGCACCCTTTGCAATCAAAGTGTTAGGATAAATTGAGACACTATTGTGTACACCATGTTGGTCATTTATAGTTAAACACCCCATTTGTTGCTTGAATAGTCAAATAGGAAGTCAGTCCTTTGCCCAAAATTTGCAAGCTACTTTTTTGGGCTTCAAAACATCATACTTACCCCTAAACCCTTATAAATCTCACTACCTAAACTTCTTGTGCCTACATTTACTCTATCATACCATATATGAACTCTACAATCCATGTGAACCCTTTGGTGCTTCCATGCACTCTACAATCTATGTGCACCCTTCAAGAGTCAAAGTGCATTCTCTTATTAAATGTGCACCCTTGAAGAGTTAAGTGCACTTTTTGGTTGAATGTGTACCCAATGAGACCTATATGCATTCTTTGGTCCATGTACACCTTTAGGTATATACATGTGTGTTTGAGTTAGATGTACACTCTCTAAGTCCATTTATTCTTTAGTGAACCATAGTGTGTTCATGTGAATACATACATTATATAATAAATTTGTGTGATCTAGTTGAAATCTATGTTCTTCAATCAATTACATGTTCAATTTTCTTATTTTCATAAGAACATAAATTTTACATAGAAAAATATTTGTAAATGTAATTTCTCCACACACATTCCACAATAAAACAATATTTTATTTTAAATGTTTATTAAACTAACTAATACATTTATATCTTTCATATGAAAATTTATAAGGTTGACCATTGATCTCCAACATAAAGATAATGTCCTTTACAAGGCCAAAAAAAAATGGCTAACCATTCATCTTAAACATTAAAAAAATACATTCTCGCAAAAATAACATAAAATACAATAAAAATTGATTCTTATCACACAAGTCCGAAAAATATTTGACCATGAAAATGAGTTTCATTGACAATAATCCTTCGAAGAAGAAAGTTTGTACTCACATAAATTTTGGCCATAAATCCTACCTAATGTATCACATTTAGAGCATATTTTTCATCAGATACATTCAAACTTCTCTTTTTGTAGGTAGGCAATTTCCAATTAGTAATTGATACCTATATATAATGTGATACACAAGGAGACATCAATATTTGGGGAACTATTTTAATCATGGATTTTCTTGGGTCGATGCTTCTATTTCACTTATGCTTGGATCATCCGAATTATTAAGATACATATCTTACATGATTTTAATTTTTGATATTTTTTTAGTTTATTTGTTTATTTATATTTAATATCTTATGGTTTTGGAAATATTATCGTAAATATATTTTTTATATAATTTTTTTTTTTGGTTTATGTTTAATATTTTATAATTTTGGAGAGATCTTCATGTTCAACATCATTTTTTTTATATAATATTTATGTTATTTTTAAGATTAAGGTGAATCACAATAGATTAAATTTGTAAAGTTATTTCAAATTGTAATATAAAAAGAAACAAGAATAAATTTGAATGTAATTGATTCAGATTATTTTGATAAATAATTTATTATGTATGGAAAGTATGAAGGAGGTCAAGATACTTATCTTTATTTTTTGATTGGTTGACTGTGACTATATTCTAACAGTGGAAACAGAGTATGATTCATTTAGATTTGGAACTATATCTGTATGTAGAGTCACTAATGTCAGTGTATGGATGAATTCTTTAGATGTAGGAGACATGAGGCAGTCATTATCCTTGGATATTATGATTCTTTATCACTATACAATGCACTGCGCTTACTTGATCTATTTTTATATGTGTGATATTTAAACATCAATTGTATGTACGATTCTATAAATTATCTTCCTTAGCCTCAAAACCCTAGGTACGCATATAAGGATGAAAATTTGTAAAAAATGAAGAAATATGTTTGGGCTAAGTTGACCCCAATCCACCTATTAATGATTGAATGTGTCATATATATAATAATTTGAAAAGGGAATTCAAGCCAAAAGTAGTTCTTCCCATTAGTGTTATAATGTAATTGTGTCCTTTCACTATATGAATATACCTAGAAATTTTATTTTGATATTAACAATATTGTAACTTGACCTACCGTGGTATACTTTAGATGTGGCTAATGACTATTCCTAGTGATTGATTTATAATTAATGAATAATATGACAAATTTTCTCAATATGTAGTAGTGTATTTGATATGTACTATAAAATGTGCTATAGACAATATTATTGACATTTATTTGTATTTATATATGTTCAACTGGATAATTCATGAAACACCAACATGGTAGGTGAGTGGACCAACCTATATGAATGATTTTATTAAGAAAATAGTCTTTGCTAGGTGGAGGATGGTAACATCAACATTAGGATAATAACATTGATGTTATTGTCTAAGTGTGACATTATGGTCTAGGAAACATGAATTCAAATATAGTGATCTAGAAATGACCAAGTAGGACATTGAACTAATTTAACATAGATTGGAATATTCTTGTAGTTGATTGATAGCATGTTAGAATGGATTGGTCTCTTAACTAGCGCATAGGTGTGTGAAAATGAAAAATATTTGTTATTTGGAGATGCACAAGCCATGTAGGATAAGTGTAGGCCAAAATTTACATTAATCATGTGCCAAATTTATGATATTTTAGTTTCTACAAATGTCATTATTTTATTTTATTATTACCATATAGTGAAAATACTATAGTAAAAGGATAAATATATACCTGAGTGTTTTAAACACACTTTATATTTGAGAGAAGGATCCAAATATGTAAGTTGATCGAAGAAAAATCTAAAACAAAAATGTATTATTCTATGTCCACATAATAAAATTTTAAATATAAACTATACTTAGAACTTAAAATTTGAAAGAGCAAAGATGCAATACACCTATTTGTTAGTAAAGTATGTTGCCCTATAGCTTTTTGTATGTGATTCCTTAGTGAATCATTTGTTGACTTGTGTTTCCTTGTTAAAGCACATGGATAAAATGGATAAAGTAAGGGTGATTAATCCCCAATTTTTTTTTAAAAAAAAAATACTAATACACACAAATTTGGTCAAGCAAACACAAATACCATGTCTTTTATGTCTTTTTTATTTAGAAGATCCTAACACTTATTTAGTATCCCATTGGCACATGTTGTTTTAGTTATATGTATTTTTTCATCACTCTTTCATGTATTTACTAAAATTTTGTCCTTTATATCATTCCTTATCTAAGTCACAGGGATTCATGGCTCTTTTTCTCTTCCATTCTATTGTTTCCTTAATTTTGGATAGGAGTGCCCTAATTGGAATATAACAATTTATTGAATTTTTTGAATGGACCACTCTTGTATAGCGCACATGTTTTGGTACTCTTTTTAATGAACATTCCTTTTTCATTTCTTTTTATGACCATTTAACTCTTATTTCAGTCAATTGCCACTTCAATAGGATTTTAGAATTTAAAATAAAAAATATCATATTTAAAAGGTTCCTTAAATAATTTTACATCGAAAACTTATCAATTTGGAAATAACATAGTAAATAAAAGCACACTACAACAATAAAAAGTCTTTGCATTTATTTGAAGTTTATGCATTTCACATCTATATTGCATTCTTTGATCAAGAGTAGGGCCTAAAAATACCCTTCATATCCACAGCACATATGATTAATTCACACAGATGCCCACCATATAAGGAGAACTACATTAGCCTAAGGTCCCTATTTGGAATTATGTAGGTAACACTCAATTCAATAGGGTTATGAGGCATATTTTCTATTCTTACTTTGCCAAAAAATTCCCCCTTTTACATTTGATCTTTGTTTGATTCTTTCACGTGCAATACCTCATTAATATTTTTAAGGAAAAGAGATCTAAACATATGTATTATGAATTTTAACATATGTAATAGCTTGAAGCTCATCTATAGGTAGATCTAAACATAACCCAATTTACACTTTTTTTAAAATAAAAACCTGGACAAAGATGCCTAATAAGGACAACCTAAAAAAGTGCTTTGGTCCCAATCCATCAATCTTGTCCCATTCAAACATGAAAGTCATGCCTGTTTAAATTAAAAAGTGTCTTAAAATAAACTCCATATTCTTACAAAGTCATTTATAGTCTTCATTCTTTACAAAAAGATAATTTTCTCATTATTCCTTATACATTTTAGTCAAAGCCTTAGTTAATCTATATCATTTGTTACAAGTAAATACATTCTTGAATGTTGATTTAATCATCTCATTTACTTTACTTAGCTATTTATCATATTAAGATTATATTAACTTAATCACTAATTTTATAAAACATACTCGTGAACCCACTTTATTTATCGAACATACTCTTATAGCCAAAATTTTCACCTTAGAAAAGTTAAGGAAACCTTCTCAAATTTTGGACAATATGAAACTATCTCTACTTATAGACAAGCTACTACAAGAGATAGATCTCTAGATTTGAAAGGGTTGGCTCTCTTGATCTGTCTTTTAGGATCACACACTACACTAGGATAATCAATATTTGGGGTGAAAAGGGAAGAAGAAAACATAAATAAACCTAAACTAATAAAGGTGATACATTAAATATAATTCCACAAAATACACTTGCATTTGCACTAAGGAAAAAGACTGCTAAAATTGACCCCAACTCTATGTCCTTCTAGAATAAATATTTCTCAATGGAGGTAGATTGCTATGTATATCCAGAGGTGGGTGAAAAGGAGGTCTGATATTATAAAACTACTAGTTTATTTCACACTTCAAGACACATTTAAGAAACAAATACACTTCATGATACCTTTTAGAAGAGATATCACTTACATAAAACATGCAAGAGTAGAATGGAAGCAAAGAGAAGACATTCATCACTTATCAACCACATAAACCACTTAAAATACTTAGGAAATAAATTAAAAAGATAAAATCAAATTCAAAAACTTTATTCACATACAAATCAATATTTTAAACCAATAGGTCTTCTCCATACCAATTGTGGATCCCTTTATAATGCCATAATGGCTTGCATATATAGAGCATAGGACAGGAGAGAGAATAAGTGAAGATGAAGGGTTACAAGCCACATGTCAAGACTTTTAAACCATTTAAAATTAAAGAGAAATAAGTGGAAAATATTTTATGAATGCCTATTAGACATGTGTCAATTTTAAACATAGCATCTTCTTCAAGTTGGCATATAACTCTCCATTGTCTTACTTGAAACTACCCTCATGATGATGAGTCCAATTGATGGTTCAAAAATTTGTATGGAATTTTTTGAAACATTTATACTAAATTGGGAAGTTATAAACAATATTTGTAGCATTCATCTATGCCCTTAAAAAGATAACATCTCCTGCACCACTTATTATTCACCATTTGTAGTATCTCACTAGCTCTCTAGGTCTCAATTCCCACACTTATCACTTAAGTGACTTGAAATTTTTTTATTAAGATCATTAAAAGAATTTAATACATATTTTAAAATCCTATTTTTTCTATAGTATATCAAATATACCTCAAAATATTAAATGTCACTCTTCTCACTATCACACTTAGGCAGTCACTTTCCTTTCTCACTATCCTATCCAGACTGCCTACAATGAATAGTCTAACAGTGAGGTTTTCATGATCAAATAAGGTGATAATGTTATATTATGAGCTATGAAACATACATACACACCTCCATCAATATCTTTCATTTACCTATTCCCTTTTGTACCTATAATTCAACTCAAATCTTGTAGAAAACCTAAATTTTAGCCTGTTAATACAAGTGATGGTATGGAATAATTGGATGGTTAGAATATTGAGAAAGTGATACAAATTTATAAAACACTTTAAATTCTAATTTAATACTTATATGTTCATATCCCTTCATGTTTACTCCATCGGGTTTATACAATGGTTTTTGGAGGGTTTTAGGTCATCTAGCTTTTTAGCAATGATTCATAAAATCTAGGTGCTTGAACTTCAAAAAAATTACACTGAGATAAATTTAATAACCCCCTTCAAATATCCCTATATAATTTAGGAACCATGCACACCATCTGTATAGATATGAGCAAATAAAATTGGCTCTCGACCTCTTACACTACATTCTGGGTAGGCCTAAGACTGAATTAGCCCAAAATGCCCAATTTGAACTATTTATCTAAAAACCAATGGGTATTATCAACCATCCACTCTAAATTTACGACTCTCAAATTTATTAGGAAGGTCATGTGTTCATATGAATCAAGTTATGCACCTTGAGGGTTTAAGCCTAGTTCTAAGCCTTGTAAACCTAGGCTATAGTTTTATGTATATAGCCACCTGTAGGTGACCACAGTGAATGCAAGGCCTTTTTTTAAAAAAATTAACCTTCAGTAAAACTCTTCAAAACATCCCAAAATCATTCAAATTTTTTTCCTTCATCCATTTATCATCAATGTATCATGGTATACAAGTTGGACTACCTATGGAGTGCCCTCTATCTGTGACAAAACAAAGGATAATTCCCCAAATCATATGACTTGAATGAGATCATGAAATATTATTTCATTTCATTATGGCTTTATACCAATTTTTATGCCTTAACTATGCTTTTAACACCCTAAAAATGTTAAATTCCTTATACTAGCTTTTAGGTCTATGTACTGTGTGTAGAGTTTTGGTTGACTAAGTTTAAGGCTCATACCCAATCTTGGATCAATCTCTATTTTATGTCCTTTGTCTAAAAAACACATGGAATGTGGCATAATAATTCTAAAAGTGAATTAAATATGTTTATTCCATCTTATATCTTTGTCAACCCCCAAACCTGCATGTTTCATTAGCCTAGGTTAGTCTATAGACTATGTCAAACTATGAGTGTGCATCTTAGGGAATATAGGATTATTTTAGGTGTCTGTATCTCACATCCTTTTATTCATTTTGAAATCACTTAGGTCATCACATACCTAATTGATCTCATTTCATGCCTTAGAACCATGCTCTCATCTCTTACCTCTAGTGCACTAGTTGTTAGTAGTTTTATTGTTCATGTTTCATTTGAGGAATCATGAGATTCATGAAAGTGGTCATATTATTGAATAATGTACTTGACATCCTTATTTCTCTTCTACTCAGTAGATCTATCACAACCTGAATGCATACATTTCTACATTAATACCATGTTACCATTCCACTATCATCCACATACTCTAGTGCCACTGTTGCATTCCAAGTTTCAAGTTCATTTAGATTCAAAGCATCATGTTCACTAATTATATTCAATGTAATATTGACTGGAGTTGAAAGTCAATTGACCCTCATTAGCTTGACCTAGTCAATTTCCTCTTGAATTAGAATGTTACTTTTAGGTCTAGATTGTAATAACGGAGTCATTAGACTAACATAAAATTCATATACACTCACCAACAAATGACACATTATATGAGAAAAATCTCATTCAGAGAAGTTAAGGTAAAACTTCACATTGGCATGTTTCTAACTCTATGAATCAAGGATCTAAGTCTGACTGTGTGCAATGGCTTCACCACTCATATCATGATTTTCTCTATGCTTTGATACCTTTTTTAAGGTCTCAAATGAGTCCAAACACCTCCAAATCCATTTCAACATTACTATGCCTTATTTGCATTGACTTCATACCACTATGGTATTCAGATCTTTAATTTCACTTTGTTTCAAGTGATTTGTAACCTCCATTGGTTAATTGGATTCTCATTATACCATGTCCATGTTTTGAGTGTTGAGAACAAGTGTCTTAATTTAACCTAAAACCACTCATAGGGAAATGAAACTCTCTAACTAGCAACACTATTTTACAAACATCAATGGTGCCTTCTTCTAGCTCAATGAGATGGTTATGATTATCCCTCCATGTTCACACATGAAAACTAGACTAAAATCCATATGAGAAGGATAGTAATACTTTATAGATCACATACACTACCTGGCTTACTCATATCAATGCAAAAAAAGAAAGAAAACTGAGGTGTTGGGGATGTGCAAGCAGTTTAAAAGAATCAACAATCTTAAAGAGTGTTCATAAAGTAAGAACCACCAAACTAGAAACTATGGCCATGGAATGTAAGGCCATAAATATTACTAACTTCCCACAGATGCATTCACTCCAACTCTCCTCCTCCTATCCATACTAACAAAAAATCATTGACCTATTTTAACTTGTCCAAGAGAATGTTGAGAGAGAGAGGTCAATTTTTGCCATTTTTGGACCTGTATGAACCACTTGAGCTTGGAAGTGAATTTTTGGGATTTAAAGAGACTTCCTTGAAGCCTTCCCATGTGCCATTTAAGCTATGTAATCTGTACAACTAACCAAAATTGCCATTTTTCCAAGTGATCTTTTTGATTTTAACATTGAACCTACATTTTTTCAGTTTCAAAACTATCTCTTACACTTAAATAAAATTAAACACGTTATCCTACCTCTTGACACATTTTCACTATGATAACAAACTATACAATTTATAAAAATTGATTCAAAAGGTGATAAAAAGGCTATTAAGACAAGTGTACAAATATGACAAAGATGAAACATATTATGTGACCTTAAAAATGTAAGTAGACCTATCTTAGGATCATGTTGACCATGTTCAAACATATAAGACCTCATAAAAGTTTTAATTTTCAAGGGGGGTTGACCAAATTTGACCTAGGGATAAAATTAGTCAACATTTTGATGATTTCTTAGGGGTATCATGCTTACTATGCGAAGGACCAATTGCCTTCTCCTTTCCTTGGGAAATGGAGTCACTTATACACTATTTTTGACACTAAAATGTTTTCTAATAGACCACAAAATCACACCAACCTAGCCAAAAAACAAACACATAAAAAAAGACACTAAATACACACTTGTGCTCTCATTTACACTTAGGGAAAACACACAAAAAACTAAAATAAATCACACCTATTCTAATATGTACAATGCCTCAAGACACATGAGGTGAATAAAAACTCTTCATTGTTTCAACCAAGATCAAATACAATGCTTCTTGCATCATTTTTTCTCCATGAAAACAATCCATCATATGAGGCATATTTGTCAATGAAACTTGTTTATAAAGATAGTTAAATGACTTACTATCTTTGGATATTTTATTATCATCAATTTTGACATTTGGAGTTCTCATAAACACTCCATATAGCCCTCCAAGATTTTTTTGGCTTTGGAGCTTTCTTGAACTCTATCATGTTAAATTGACACCCCTCAAACTGATCCTTGGGAATCATCAAAGCCTTCTCAACTTTAGATGCATCTAAACAATGACATGTATACTATTGGGAACCTTCAAGACTATCTCCTTTGTGATCATCAAACACTTCATGATATACCAAAGTTGCTTCTTTCTTGGTATAAACCTAAAGCTCCTCCTTGTGCTCATTAAAAACATAGTTGACCTTAACATCAAGTTTGTACTCTTTTTGGAAAGTTGCAAGCCTGTTCAAATCCTCAAATTCTTGTACTATGGCATTGAATTATTGTCACATGTCATATGCTTCTTCCCGAGGTTCATGTTTATGATCATTATCTTCTTTGGAAATAAAAATTTAGTGTTCACTAAGATTTTCATGCTTTGTTATAGATGGGATCTCAACATCATCACCCATGTGTATAAGATAGTTACCCCATGCAACTTTCTCTCGAATGTCATCAAAATTTGTCTCAAGAGCTCCACTACAATGTTCATGGAGGATGTAAGTACCAAGACCTGTCTCTTCAAATCCATCTTAACTCAACTCCCCAATCATCAAGATACAAGTTAGATAAGCCATCAAGAAGAGTTAAAGGTTCTTGATCACTAGGGTGATCATCTTTTTCAATGACATTACAATTCATGTTATAAGTATAAGGCACATATGGATCTACATGAAAAATAAAGAGAGGTTCTAATTTGATTGTCACTTTTGCACCATATCTAGTCCTAAAGGCCATATAGGACCAATCTAAAGTTAGATAACCTCTAATATTAACAATGAACTCTCTTGACAAACAAAGTGAAAAATGAGGAGGCACATCTACAACCACAAAATCTTGAGAAATGATAAAGGTAAGGCAAATATGGAGAATAATTTTCAAGCCTTTAATTATGCCAATGGTCTTGGCAACTAACCCATCTAATTATATCACTCCTTTGGCATGAGATTTATACTTCAAGTTCAATTTATCAGCTACTTGCTTGGGTATGACCTAAGTACTAACTCCACTATTAATAAAACAATTGTGTACCAAGACATCTCCAATAATGATAGATAAATATAATGGAGGAGGTTTGTCTAGTTTTTTAACTTTGATTGACTATCCTTCACTAGGATTAAATTATTTATCAAGGTTTCCTCTTTCCCACTAGATTATTTGGTTACCAAACTGATCTTGGATAACTCCTCTTGAAGTAGGTCTGCTTGTCCAAGTATTTCTAATTTATCTCACATTGATACATTCACATGATACCTATTCATCTACTCTACAATGTTAGTGAAATAACCACTAACATTTATTTGTCCCCTAGGAGGAATGATAGTGCCTACACTTTAATAATTTTGAGGTATGAAAACACTTCTAACATTTTGATATCTTTGAGATACTTGTGTATTCAGAACTATATTAGATATACCTTCCCTTTAAGATGTTTGAACATTCGATTGACCATTAGCATCCTTTCTCTTGCTTTTTATGTTTGCAACTATATGAATTATATCTTTACATGGTTGCCCTTGATATTTGACCAGCACATGATTCATCTTGATGCCAATTTACCAATGTAGACTCTACTTAAACACTCTTCCCATTATTCTCTCCTCTATTAGGTACCTCATCTTGAGTCATAACTATCATAGCTCCCAAACTTGCCATGAAGGCTTGATTGAAGGACTCATTAACATAGGAATATTGATCATGAGGTTGATCCCATGAAGGCTTACTATCATACTCTTGGGCAAGGTTATTTTGAGTAAACACTAATGCCCTTGAGGTGGAAGGAACATTGGGATTATATCCATTATAGGAATTAGTTTGAACTAGATATCTTTGACCTTGAAGATGACCTTGGAAAGGTGGTCTATTGCCTTGATAGTTAGGGTATGAATGATTAGGTTGATAGTGGCTTTGGAAAGGCCTTACTTATTGATATTTTATAATCCTCTTTAGACCTAATATCTCTTTCTCCATGGATATCATTCTTTCTACCTCATTGGATTTGTTTAGTTGACTAGGGGTAGCAAGTTTATGTTTAGGTGTAGGAATGGGAGTAACAAAATGTGTAGGGGTCTAAAAATTCATAAATAGAGGCATGGGAGGTCTTGGGGAAGTATTCCCAACCTAAATCAAATAATTCTCTACCCTAATGTCTACCTCATAGGCAATAGGCAAAGTGTTACCTCCCATAGATTGTATCATCATTGAAATGTAACTGTCAAAAAAATTAAGATAGTAAATTAAATAATGGTGCGCTGTGGGTCTTACCAAGATTAGGATTATATCCCATGTCTTCTAGAATATTTTTTTGAAGTCTTGAATGAATTCTTGAGGTGATCTCCTTATGTTGGTTAGTTTCTCAATCAGTGACAAGTTATCACTCTTATCCTCAAATCTTCTTCTCAAGGCATCTCCCAACTCATCCCATGTGGTAATAGATTCAAGTGCCAAAGTGCCATACCAGTCAATAAATTTTCCTTTAAAGGATACAACTAATAACCTGATTTTTATGTTCTCCTCAATGATATGATGGATATTGCATAAGTTATTAATGTTTCTTATATGCCCAATAAGGGTAATGGTAGACTCACCAGTGTATGAGGGAACACCTTTGAGGGCATTTATGTGGATATCATCATAGCGGGAAATTTTTAGAGGGATATATCCATTAAAGGATATAAAATTTAAGTTATTTGCCATATTAGCTTTAGGATTTTTCAAGAATTGTTGGGCCCCTTATTTTGGTAAATAAAGGATTCACACAAGCATGACATCTACATCATTGCAAGGAATCATTTTGCATGATGATGATTTTTTGGCATCTTGGCACTAGCTAGAGGGATCAATGCTTACCTTCTACTAGCTAGTACGTAGATAAACAATTCTAAGATTTTTAAAAAAAATTCTAGGTTGGGCAATATGTGGTGACTACAACATGAAGTTCACAAGGTGATAGAATTGGATTGAATGATCACCAAGACTCCAACTCAGGACTTCATGTACGCATTCCACCCCTGAGAAGTTACGCCAGAAGGCTATATAAAAATCTTGAACCAATTGATGCAAGGATGGGAAGATAGTGAAGTAAATCTCTACTGGATTAGAAATGCTTTTCAAACATTGTTATGGCCACCATTAGTCTTAGGGATAACATGGATTCCATTAAGGCTCCATTTGTAGTCCTCAAGCTTGCCTATGAGCCTCTCATCCATTAAGTAGATTAAGCTAAATGTATATTCTATTATAAATGTTGAAAATATATAATTTATTTTTAAACTTGTTCAATGAAGAAGATAGTTTCCTTAAAATATAATGTACTTGTTTTATATGCCTTTGGTATTGATATTTCAATGCACATTGATTATAATGTTATAATTTCAATATATTTATGTTAAGAATGTTGTTAATAAGATTTTGGTTCATGACATTAATGGAGTCATTGTAATAGATGATGACATCAATCGTAACTTGCATAAAGACTATTTATATAAATCCCATACACCAAGTGTTCCTATGCTTACTATAAGTGTGAGCCTAGTATGAACACTTAAAGTGAGAGTATCCCCTTGACCCTTCTAGCACTAATATGTTGTTAGGCTTAGTCTAACAAAATATTGCACCCATATGACTCTATAACTAGTCTACCAAAAGGCTTACACCTATGAATCTATCTAAGGCCTTCTCCCAAATGACTAAGTCCCATAATTGATATCTCATTCCATAACACAACTAGCCCAATGTAGGCCTTGGTTCCTTCTCAGCTACACTTCAAGTGAGTGCATAAGGCTTGTGCCTTATGTGAAATTGATGATAGTACAGTCAAGTGTAAAATTTTGGGTACAAATTAAATATCCCTTGTTTTCAACCAAGTTTAATGATTCTAGAACCAACTAAGATGACCTTGAGTGCCCTTTTATACAACATTTTAGTTCTGTTATCGAGACCCATGTTGAATTTTGTTGTTACAATGGTGTAGTAGAATGATGTATTAAATCTATCTCAAAAACATCGAGTGTTGGTTAAAATAGGTAGAAAATAACTTTACACTAAAGCATCCAACCTGTATGGGACAAAATCCAACAAAGTGGGTTGAAAACAAGCTCTATGATGCTTTGTATGAAGTATTTTTCTATGAGTTACCGAAGCATGTGTATTACTGGTTAGTTGCATATATAACCCATAAAAAATAAGCTATAAAAAGAGCTATGAATGGATAGAGTGCCTAGAAAGGTTTGAGACCCTAGATGCCACTTGGACTAGATTAGTAGATAAATGGTGGCAAGGAACACTAAATAGCTACATACTTGAGTTTGTAGTCTTGACATACTCATGCCTTAAGAAGCAGACTACCATTTTGTACATGACCCTCAAGGCACATTTGTGAAGGAATTCAACATAGAGATTAAGAAGTCAATGGTGGATTATAGATTTAAAAATTTTTGGATGGAAGGCTAAAGTACTTTCATGTATGAATAATGAAAATGGGGAAAAGGAGATATGTAGGTGAGGAGTAATAGAAGGGGACGTGCAAATTGACACTTGAGAGCTCATAAGATATACCTATAATAAGAGATTATGTATAATGATGGAAGATATGGAACCTAAAAGTGTTGAGATAACCCATAGCAAGCAGGAAGGGCATGGGGAAGGATATCTTGAAATACAATAGCATAAGGATGAGAGATACAATGAAATGATATATCAATCTCAACACTTAACAAGTGTATAATTCTCTAGGTTCCTATAAGATTTAGTGACTGAAGATACACTTGATGTGCCTACCCCCTTTGAACTTATGGCATATGCTCACACATTGGATCCCCCATTTAAATAAAGTACAAAAATGATAATTGATCTTATTGCTAACATAAACCTTAGATATTTTATAGATTTGGAGTGTAAATTTATGATTAAATAAATTATTCCATACAAGGAGGTGAGCACAACTACCTCTATACTATTAGGTGCTAGCTCACCATAACAAAACTTAAGTGTAAGCATACTAGCTCAACTTATGTCAGCAATGTAAACTAGGAAATAAACTATAGGAAGTGGTATGACACCACAAGTAGTATAACACCATCGACATCAATTTCACCAATAGTAACGATGGGACTAGTGCCTAACCTATTGGTTGGAGGTATTGGAAGACCTCCAATAAGATAGACATCAAGGGGAAAATCACCTTAGATCCTTGTTACCCCCTGATAGCAAATATATTATGAAATGGCCATGTACTTGCTAGAGTATCATGGTATGAAATATATCCTAGAGCATGTGATGAAGTGTGAACTATAGTGGTGCACATGATGCATAACCCAATTAGAGCATAAGGTAGCCTAATTCATGACCACGCTACTTGATCATGCCCATAACTGGTATAGAAAATTTGATCCTAACCAGGCTATGGTTGACTATGATACCCTAAAGGAGGCATTCCTAAAGGAATTTGACATGAGAGTTTGAAAAAAAAATCATTTCCATGATCAAAGATATTACCTAAGGACTCTCATAAAGTGTGTTTTTATACAATGTAAGGTTCAAAACTCTCCTCTCAAATCTCTCATAAGATATTCACCATCCCCAACACACATAGTGGTTCATTGGAGGGTTTTTAGTGTCATTATAAAGAGTAATTTCCATGAAAACTTTTATAGACCCTCATGAATCACTTAAATCCATGCTCAAAGCTAAATCATTTAGAAGTGTAGATACTAGGATCAGCTCATTTATGAAGGCATAAATTGCATCCATATCCTCCCAACTCTAAAATATTACCACTAGTTCATCACAAGATGCTCAAAGTAGATTGTTGTGAATCAACTATGAAGTGGAGGGCCATAATAGGAATAAATTCCCATGAAGGAATATGCACACCCTACTTCTAAGTTATGAAGTCTATCAAGAGGTGCATGACATCCATACATACCCTTTCTTACAATGTGTTAGATAAGTCAACACAATTATTTATTATCAATTGTATGATGCCTACACCCATATCACTGTTGATTGATAAGATGTGTGAGAACATGGAAATAGGTGCATGACAAGATACTACAACAATCCAAGGGTAGGATAACCAATGGAATTAAGACTACAATCACCCAAATATAAGATTTGGGATGCAGTGAGGTTCCAAAGGGAGAGGTGGAGGACATGGTGGTGGAAGGTTCCCATCATACTCATGTTATAAGTGTGACTTGATAGATCATTATTAGGATGACTGCCCTACACATCCTATGTATGAGTATTATTGAGGGTACCATAAGATCAAATAATGCCACAATTTATACAAAAAGTTAACACAAGGAAATGTTAGCATAAACAAGGGCACATGAATGATTAGGCATGAGCCAAAAATGGAAAAGTGGACCCTAAAGGTGTAATTAACCCAAACAAAGATAGTTAAGGTGTAGGCAACTACTCACAGTGGATTCACCACTTAGTCACCAATTGAGCCAACACCCACGTCACTCTTAGAATATGGGGATAAGGGTCACCCTAAGTGCATAATGTGGCCTAAACACAAAGCTATGCCTTACCCAAACCTAACATGCTAAAAATATTTAATCCAGTAGGCTATGATTGTAATCCAAAACCTACAAGGGGAGCTCTAATTATCATAGGATCTTAAAGTGTAGGTTGTTTCCTTTTAAAAGAAGTAGTACAACCAGGACGATGAAATAAAATAATTAATGGAAATCCTATACCTCTTACAAATAGAGGGAATGCTACCCTTATTAAAGAACTTATTCTTAAATCATGTGGGTCAAAAGTAATTTGAGGTCATTATGTCATGCATGGAGAGTGCATGAGAATTTTAGTATACACAAAATGTGGAGTATGACCAAGAAATCCTCATAGATACCACTATTAATGGATAGTCTATTTGTGAGGTCTTTATAGACATAGGCACTGAGATCAACATCTTGACCAAGAATGCCTAGGAAAAAATGGGTAAGCTAGCCTCGAGGCCTTCTCCCCATGTAATTTTCATGGCCAATAAGACTCGATCACATTTGATCAAAAATATGAAGAGCATAGTTATAGATATCATGGGGACCAAATTCTATGCTAACTTCGAAGTGATCAAGTTAGTAGAATAAGACAACTATCCAACACTTTTAGGAAGGCCATGGTGTTATGAAAATAATGTAGACATGAACTTCAAGAAGTACTACATGAAATTTGAGAATGGAAAGGAGAGGGTAGTTATACCCCTCTCACAAGACCAAGGACCCCCTATGTTGAGAGTGTGGACCTTGAGGATGAGATTAACCACATATATAACATCATGGCACAAGGTGTTGAGATGTTAGACCCCAATGATAAAGGAGTGTTTTTTAGGAAGATGATAAATCAACCTTAAACACCATTGATATTGATTGCAACTAATGGGTCAATGAAGCATATGAGACCACTGGTCGAAGGTGCCACTTGGTATGCATGAAGGTGCTAAAACCAATAAAGACAAGTTAGGTCAAGATTGATCATGCTTTTAAAAGGTTGGTCTATTGGGCCAAGAAAAAGGGAAAGATAGTTTTTTACTTTAGCAAGGGAAAACTTGTAGTGATCTTGAGCTATTAAGGGAGTAATCTAGTGGAAGACTATGTTCATGACCTCAAATCATGCATCCCAAAAGAGGTGGATATAATAGGTGAACTAGTGTGTACATTGAAGAACACTACCACTCATTGGTGGGTAGTGAAAAATCCTAGTTTTCCAACTTGATGAGATGTGAGGGTAGTAATTTTCACTAGATTCAGGAAGAGTAATAAGGACCTAGACATTTTAGCCTACTTTGGTGATTCTGACCCTATAGTGCATGTGCATCTTTGCATATAAACCTAGATTGTCTATGGTGAAAATGCCCCAAGGAATATATGGGTGCATGTATTCTATAGGACCTTAAATACTTGGGCATGAATGTGGTACATTTTCAATAAGATGCACTGTGAGATAGCCAACTAAGATGCACTTAAGGAATGGTTTATCCACATCTTCTCCTTTTCTTCACAAAACCTTGAACTGATTGAGCCACTGTAGATAGTTAAAAAGTCAGTGTTTGAGTATATTAGAATATTGGAGGAGTGCCTAAAAGAAATGTTCAGTGAAAAGGGGTTGGTGTTTTTAACCTTCTTTGAAGATCAACCCCATAATAGTGACTCTTGTGATGAGGATGATGAAACATAGAAGGCATGTAACTAGACAAATTTGACAAGTAAGAGGAATTTAGTGTGCCAAGTTGAGGATATCACCCCAGAAGAAGAAGACCCTACCCATCTTCAAATAGAAATAAATGAAGGCAGAAAACAAGTTGAGGATTTTCACCAAGAGAAGAATGAGCCTTATCATATGCTACTAAAAACTACCAAGGTATATATCAGCTCATATGGGGAATCAAAGATTGTTACTCTAGGCACATATTGGTCTGACATGAAGTTGACATGTATTATACATCTTCTGAAGGAGTTCCAAGGCTTTTTCCCTTGGAATTATTGAGATATGAAAATCATACACCCATCCCTTAGGAAGATTAACATCAGGCTAGTTGATGGCACAAGACCTGTCAAGAAGTGAACTTACAAGATGAGCCCCAATATTCATGCCAAGATCAAAATAGATATTAATGATATGATAGTTGCATGCATCATCTACCCTATGCAATAATCTAAATGGGTTAGTCCCATGGTTTTCAACATCAAGAAGGATAGTCATATCTGGATTTGTGTTAACTATAAATTATTGAATGCCACCTGTATAACTAACCTATTTCCAACTCTGTTGATTGATGAATTCTTGGATGGCATCATAGGTTGTGAGATATACACTTTTACTAATGGGTTCTTAGGGTATCATCAAGTTTAGATCAAGGAAGAGGATAGACCCAAAACTACATTTATGATAGAATGGGGTTATTTTTCATACAATGTGATGCCCTTGGGACTAAATAATGCACTAGTTGTATTCACCTAAACATCACACTATCATCTCTTAGTATTTTCATTCATTCCCCCACACCTATCGATTAGGGCCAATGAATCACATCATTTTTACTTTATCCCAACTTGATCCATGGCCTCCCAAATAGAATTATATGTCACACTATTTTTAAAATACATCATTTCCACAAAATATATTTTCCTTTTGTGGATCCTATAAATGGGTGTCTGACTCCCTGTAGACTTTGATCACATAAACCTGAATTCCCTCATAAAAAAGATTCATCCAATCTTTCCACATCAACTTCAATCTAATCCTAGTCTTTATAATAGCCCATCACAATCAAACTTTACATCCACTAGTTAAATTCTTAATCATGACATCCACCATCATAGTATCAAATGGAACCCTATCCTATCAACATTATCCCAAAAGCCACTTCAAACACCATCATCCAGTTATGTCCTATCATCACTACACTAAAAATAATCATCTAATATAGAGTCAAGCGCTTCCACATCTAAACAAATTTATGAGTATATAATATATACACCCCTTAATCAATCCTTAGAATCCATATTATATGAACTATTCATAGCTAGCATGATTGTCTACCCACACATAAAGCCTCTTGTTTCGACCAAACCTAAGTCATCTTGGTATAGATAAATCTAATACTTTTAATACCATAGAATCCAATGGAATTATACTAATTGGTGCCTCAAATTTAAAAATTACATCCAAGACCTAATTGACCAAGATGACATTGAAACTATAACTGATTCATATGAATCTACATCTAAGAATGGGCAAGAGGGGATATTCCAATATTCCTTTCTAGATCATGATCAAACTCCTCTATTTTTGAACCAAATCCAAGACAGTAAATCCATATTTGACTAGCCCATATTTTATAGTGAACCCATTTTTGACAAGCCTCACTTTGATGATCCTTCTTATGATTATTCTCAAACCCTCCAAGAGCCCATATTCGATGATTATAGTCCACCCATATTTAACGATCCCCTTTTTAATGAGCCCATCTTTGAAGAACCCACCATTGACCATCTGTATAGTTTTTGTTCATAAAATTAGATCCCTCATTTCCAAAATCCACTTAATCCTAAATCTTCCATCTTCAATCAAAAATTAAATAAGGTAGTTGTAGACAACACTATCCAACAGTTCCTCCTTATAGCCACCATCTAAAAAATCATCTACTTGTAACATCACAACATCAACATCATCCATGTCAACATCAAAATCAATGTCATAGTCATCATCAACATCATATACAACATGATTAATGTCATATTCAAAATTAACATCAACATCAAAGTCTCTCCATATTATTTACAATAATTTGGCTATTACCAACTTCGTCATAAACATTTATGTCTGTAGCATCAATTTGGATAAACACTATAAAAATGATGCATTTTTTTTTATCTATTTTAGGATGATGAATTCATATTATAATTTATGGTACTTCAATATAATTTTCCCACTATTTATTATAAGAATGGATTTGACATCATCTTGGATGCTTATCCTATGAATCAATCTAACAACTACAGTGATCCTTTCATGATTCTTGAGTATGTTTTA